>WBNH01004570.1:7845-61288 GCA_013401255.1 Urocolius indicus
GGCCTCCCCTGCCCCGACCCGCCGAGTTCGCCCGGGCGGGTCTCCGCGGCGCCCCTCGGGACGAGCCGGTCGGGGCCGGGCCGGGGCCGCCCGAGCGAGGGGTCCGGCGCGGAGCCCACCGTGCCCAGAGCGCCCCGCCGGGCCCCGCGTCCCCTCGTGCGTTCCGTGCCGTCCCTGCGCCCCTGCGCTGCACGGGGGGCTCTGGAGGAGCGGGCACTGCCGCGCCGGCTCCCCGGGGGTGCGCTCGGGTGGGCACGGCCGTGCCGCGCGGGGATGCCGCGGGACGCCGGCGAAGTCGAGGCCGAGCTGCAGCGGCGGCACCGAGGCTGCGGGGTGCGGGGCCTAACGCGGCCCCGCTCCTATGTGGCGTTCCTCGGAAATAATAAAGGATTGCGGGAGATGAGGGTGGAGCGGGTTTGATGGTGCACACCTTTCGCAGGGCACGGCTGGGCCCGTCTGGATGGAGTCCTCGTAAAGCACCGTATCCCCCGGCTCTGGAGAGGTCCGTGTGAACTCACAGGCCTCTTGTGCAGAGCTGTATTAATTATTTCCCCCAAGCTTTTGTGGTGTTTCGCCCCGCTGCTGCACGGACAGGCTGTGCCCTGCTGATGGGCACGTGCTGTGATGCCCGCTGGTGCTTGAAGCCGTGCCAGCTTCACCACCCTTTGGCACCGCCAGCACAGCTTTTGCTTCCCATCGAGGCTGGTGCTTGCTGCCGGCGCTGCCATCGCATCCCAGCGCCGGGGCTGTCCCTGCCTGCCGCCGCTGCACACCCTGGAGCTGGGCTGTTTCCCTCTACCCGTGCTCGCAGGGTTGGGAAGCGGGTGCCTTGCAACGCCCCTTTGTCACCGACAGCCTTGAAACAGCGGCTCTTCCTGCAGCAAAGCAGCATCTTTGTTACTTTATAACCTCTGGAGTGTTTTGTATTGGGGCTGGGCTGTCAGCCGGGGAGGTGAGCAGCCCCGTGCCTGCTCTGCTCGGCTGCACACAGGGACCGCGGCCGAGGAAGTCATCCTTTTCCAAATAAAACAACCAGGACAGATTCAATAGGAAACAAGTTCCTCGCTTCTGAGTGAACTTGCCGTGGGTGGAGAAGAAGGAAATTAAACAATAGACAAAAACACGCAGGGCTTTATACATGAGGAAAAATAGATCCCAGCCTCGCCGGCCTCCTGTGGGGTGGTCGAGCATCTTTCCTTTGCCCATGTTGGTGTTAAGGGTGTGCAAGGAAGGCGATGGTGAAGCTTGTGTCTGAGGCACCCATGCATGGCTGTGGAGAAGCCAGGAGGTCCCGTGTCACTGTTCTGCCGGTGCCCAAGCCAGCTGACAGGCTCACCCTGCCCAGCCCCAGTGTGTGCTGTGCCACTCCGCCACCTGCAGTGCCCCGATTCCTTCTTTCCAGCCTGGAGCCGCTGGCACGGGGCGCAGATGCTGACGGCAAAGCAGACGCATGCGAAGCCTTTCCTGCTCCCTGCACCCTTGGGAAGCGGATGGGTCTAGACTGCTTGTGGCTGTGTGGGGAAGAAGAGCCCATCCCAGCCAAACAGAGCTTCTGTTACGGTTTTGGGGTTTCCCCCCGTCCTGTTTGCTTTCTGTACAGTGCTATCAGTGATCTAGAATACAACTCTCTTCAATGGACTGTCGCTGGGAATTTAAACAGGAAAAAAGACAATTCACAAGTAAAAAACTAGTCTGGAACGAAGAGGGGATGATTAATATTTTCTCTCGTAGCATGGCACAGCTGACCATGTCCCTGCTGCAGAGTGACACTGGCACTGCCTGGCCCTCTGCCTACAGGCTTTGATAACCAGGTTTGATTCTGGAGACATCTGTGAATGCCTGAGCTGGGGACGGTGGGCTGTGGTCCCACAGGGCCCCATCGCGGGAGCTTCTGCTTGGGCACTGGAGATGGAGCTGCTCTCTGGGCTGTTGATGCTCTGGGGCAGGGTTGTGCTTTGCTTAAAAGAAGCTTTGTGGGAATTTACCTCCTAGATATACCTTATTGAGTTGGGGGGTTATTTTTGGCTGTTGAGGCAGAGCCTGCTAGAATGAGGTTAGGACTTGAGGCAGAGGGACAGGCAGAATGTTAAGCTGCTGTATCTTCTGCTTGCTTCATGGCCATGGAGAGATGGGGTTCCCGCTCCATCTCACTGATGTTTCCAGTCCAGCTCCTGAAGGTACTTTAGGGCCTCAGGGCTGCCCACGGCTTCCTTGTGTATTCTTGGCTGTGCTGGTGGCATCACTTTGTGCATTGTCACGCGTGTGCCTGTGGCTTGGGAGCCTGAGACAGCAGGAGGAGGGAAAGCGTGATGCTGCTTTCTTGGAGACAACCTCACAGACCTCAGGGGCTGTGACAGCTCACTCCCCAAGTGCCTGTGGGAGGTGGTGCCCCTGCACCCCTCTCCGTGCCTGTCCCCAGTAGGGCAGCCCTCGCACCGGGACCCCTGGAAGGGCTCGGTGAGTCAGGCAGTGTGGACATAGGGAGGGGGCAGCCTGTAGCTTATGATTCATGTCGTTTTCCTGCAAAAGCCACGGGCTGGATTGGCACAGCTTGTGAGAGACAGATCAATACCGAGCTGTACATCCTGCCTGTGACTTGGCCAGGCGGCCAAGGGGTTGGGGTTGGAAGCGCCTGGATTGGCCATCCTCCTCAAACACAGCGGGACCTTTCTGCAGCCCTCTGCCCAGCTAATGGGCTGAGATCCTCAGCACTACCTTCAGGTGCCACGAGTCTTCCTGGAGGAGTTTTGGCAAGGTTAAGAGATCTCTAAATGTGGGGTATCCCAGGAGGAGCTGCCCTGGTATTTACATGAGGGACATGCCTGGGGTTCAGCCCTGCTGCTGGTCTGCTCCAAAGCTTTGGGCATACAAGATTGTCTTGAACAGATAGAGGCTCTCTCCCAGGGGCTCTGCCCTGTCGTTCCCCTTCTGCCAGGGGAATATCTTGGAAATGTTGTCACTGATGCAAAGCAGCGAAGAAGAAATGTTTTCTGTCTCTCCGGGTTTGGCCATGTTAAGCATTGTACAGAGAGGGATGTCCCTCTCGGCTCCCTTCACTGCACGGGGACATGTGTGTCTCACCCAGCAGCTCTGTGTATGACCTGGAAGACTGACAGCCTCTGGGGTGTCCGTGCTCTTCAAGGTGGCCTGCTGCTCTCCTGGCTCTGCCTCTCATGCCTTGGCCTCAGCAAAACGCAGATGCCTTCCAGCCACTTGTCAGCATGTCACTGAATACAACCACCTTCTGCATTTTCACAGCCTTATACAGCCCTGCAACCCCAGGGCTTGGGGTCTGGTGTGCTGTTACTGGCTTAAAGGAAAAAGATGCGTTAAAAAGTGTTAACAGCACAGTCCTGAAATACGACTGCAGAAGGCTCTCGATGCCTGAAGCCTAAACGAACAGCTCAGGCCATTTTCTATCTCCTCTCCCAGCCTCAGTTCATCCCTCGCCTGCACTGGTGCACTGGATTTACACTGGAGAGCTGGATGGAGGCAGGGAGGGAGGGAGGCTGTGGGAGGTACTCGGGATGGGAATGCTTTGTCTAGTGGCTTGGTGGGGACACTGGAGCCCACCTGAGTGGGAAATGTCCCCAGGGAGAGAGGCCAGGAGTGGAGCAGTCCCCTGGCGCAGCCAGCCAGAGGGATGTGAAGCAGCACGTGGCACTGGTGGTTTCACAGCTCTCACCAGCTGAAAGCATGAGCTGGTGAGGGGGGCAGGCCCTGTGGTGCTGCGATGGAGGTGCAGCTGGCCATCAGGGCTTGCTTCCTTGAGCACCCGCTTGCTTGGAGCCCCCACAGAGGAGGAGAGGACAGGCCTGGTGCTGTAGCCTGGGAGCAGGTAAACTAAAGCAACAGGCTTCCCATGGATGTGCCCCTTGGTTCCTGCAACCACAGGCACGCATCTGGAGATAGGGGAGTCAGGAGGCAGCTCTGGAGCTGACAGCCTGCTGCTCTGCCTGCAGGGACCAAGCCCTACCAGCCGTGTCAGAGGGGGTGAGAACAAAACAGATCTTGCCGAGTGTCTCTGGTCCCGTGCGCCTGTCCTGCTCTCTGCCTGTCCCCTGGGCTGGTGACCATTGCAGCCTCTGGTACTTTTAAGGGTGTCAAAGTTTGTGTGCAGAGGTAATGTCTTTTATTAGCACAACTAATACCTTTAGGAAAAAACAGATGTGCTCTTGGGCCTGAGGACTGCCTGCACACCCCAACCGCGTCAGTGTTCCCAGTGTGTCCCTTGGTCTAATAAAAGATCTGACCTCTGCCTGGCCCGGCCGTGACCTTGGAGCGTGCCGGCCCCACGAGCATCCCGCCTGGGCGTCAGCGTGCGCGGCCTGGCCCTCCCCCAAAGGACCTGCCAGCACGGGAGCGTGGCTGGAGCGCACCCCCGCTCACAGCCGGCGCTTAGCTGACTTCTGGTTCAACACTGGCTGTGAGCATCCAGCCCCTGGGGTGCTGCGGGGTCCCGGTGGGGCCTGTCCTGGCAGGCTGCAGGGGAGAGAAGGTTGGCTGCCACTCAGGGAAGCATCAGGCAGGATGGATGTGGTCCCACGGGAGCATCCCTGGGAGCTCTGGGAGGAGGGGGAGCATCCCCGAGAGCCCTGGGAGGAGGGGGAGCATTCCCGGGAGCCCTGGGAGGAGGGGGAGCATTCCCGGGAGCCCAGGGAGGAGGGGCAGCATCCCCGGGAGACCTGGGGGAAGGGGCAGCTCTGCATTGCTCCGTCCTTGCAGGGAGTTCTGGCGGAGGCGGGTGCTGAGGGGTCGGTTGCTCTCTACAAATGGGTTCACTCTGTGGTTTTATGGATGCTGCTTTGCAAAAGTGCTGTTCAGGGGCCAGGTTAGTGCTTGGCAGGGCAGCCTGAGCTCCCCAGCACAGCTGGCAGGCCTTGCATGGCGGGATGGAGCTGCTCTCCTACTGACTTCAAGCTCACTTTAATGGGAAGCTGTCAGGAAAATGGAGCAGCTGGCCCGTCCCATGGGGCTCACAGTGCTGCCCTGGCTGAGGATGGGGAGTCGCTGCCCCCCTGCAGTGCTGCACGATCCAGAATCACCCTCAGGCAGGACCAGCATATCTGCAGGGAGTATGTGGCCAAACAAAGTGCTGGAGGGAGCAAAAGGTGGTATTGAGGGGTTTTCAGTCAGTGTTTTTTTTGGGTAGGCGTCCTCGTGCAGCCTGCCTGTGAGAGCATAGGCTGCCACTCCAGCCAAATGTAAAGATTCATGCAAGATTTTCCTCCTCTAATCTTTTTTTCCTGTTTTATAAACTGCTTGGGATTCAGGCTCTGCTTATCCAGAAAGGCTCTGGGGTGTTTGGAGAGCCACAGGAACCCACATGGCACATTTCAAAGCAGGAAAACCTGATTCATTGAGTGGATTTCCCCCTGCCTCCCTCCGCTCCCACTTAAAATTCATGGAGAGTTTTGTCAGTAAGAACCTGTTTCAATTAACAGACAAAAGAAACTCTCCTCGTTAAGCGCCTCTTTCAATTAAGGTTTGGGAGAATTCCCCCAGGAAGGGAGGCTGTTCCTGAGGATTCAAGGGCAAAAAACACCCATGAGGAGGAGCAACCTGTGAAGAGCTTCAGCTTTTTGGGGACAGACAGTGGCACAACCAGAACCAGAACCTGGCCAAAGCGTTTGGTCAGGNGCGCCTGTCCTGCTCTCTGCCTGTCCCCTGGGCTGGTGACCATTGCAGCCTCTGGTACTTTTAAGGGTGTCAAAGTTTGTGTGCAGAGGTAATGTCTTTTATTAGCACAACTAATACCTTTAGGAAAAAACAGATGTGCTCTTGGGCCTGAGGACTGCCTGCACACCCCAACCGCGTCAGTGTTCCCAGTGTGTCCCTTGGTCTAATAAAAGATCTGACCTCTGCCTGGCCCGGCCGTGACCTTGGAGCGTGCCGGCCCCACGAGCATCCCGCCTGGGCGTCAGCGTGCGCGGCCTGGNAGGTAATGTCTTTTATTAGCACAACTAATACCTTTAGGAAAAAACAGATGTGCTCTTGGGCCCGAGGACTGCCTGCACGCCCCAACCGCGTCAGTGTTCCCAGTGTGTCCCTTGGTCTAATAAAAGATCTGACCTCTGCCTGGCCCGGCCGTGACCTTGGAGCGTGCCGGCCCCACGAGCATCCCGCCTGGGCGTCAGCGTGCGCGGCCTGGCCCTCCCCCAAAGGACCTGCCAGCACTGGAGCGTGGCTGGAGCGCACCCCCGCTCACAGCCGGCGCTTAGCTGACTTCTGGTTCAACACTGGCTGTGAGCATCCAGCCCCTGGGGTGCTGCGGGGTCCCGGTGGGGCCTGTCCTGGCAGGCTGCAGGGGAGAGAAGGTTGGCTGCCACTCAGGGAAGCATCAGGCAGGATGGATGTGGTCCCGCGGGAGCATCCCTGGGAGCTCTGGGAGGAGGGGGAGCATCCCCGAGAGCCCTGGGAGGAGGGGGAGCATTCCCGGGAGCCCTGGGAGGAGGGAGAGCATTCCCGGGAGCCCAGGGAGGAGGGGCAGCATCCCCGAGAGCCCTGGGGGAAGGGGCAGCTCTGCATTGCTCCGTCCTTGCAGGGAGTTCTGGCAGAGGCGGGTGCTGAGGGGTCGCTTGCTCTCTACAAATGGGTTCACTCTGTGGTTTTATGGATGCTGCTTTGCAAAAGTGCTGTTCAGGGGCCAGGTTAGTGCTTGGCAGGGCAGCCTGAGCTTCCCAGCACAGCTGGCAGGCCTTGCATGGCGGGATGGAGCTGCTCTCCTACTGACTTCAAGCTCACTTTAATGGGAAGCTGTCAGGAAAATGGAGCAGCTGGCCCGTCCCATGGGGCTCACAGTGCTGCCCTGGCTGAGGATGGGGAGTCGCTGCCCCCCTGCAGTGCTGCACGATCCAGAATCACCCTCAGGCAGGACCAGCATATCTGCAGGGAGTATGTGGCCAAACAAAGTGCTGGAGGGAGCAAAAGGTGGTATTGAGGGGTTTTCAGTCAGTGTTTTTTTTGGGTAGGCGTCCTCGTGCAGCCTGCCTGTGAGAGCATAGGCTGCCACTCCAGCCAAATGTAAAGATTCATGCAAGATTTTCCTCCTCTAATCTTTTTTTCCTGTTTTATAAACTGCTTGGGATTCAGGCTCTGCTTATCCAGAAAGGCTCTGGGGTGTTTGGAGAGCCACAGGAACCCACATGGCACATTTCAAAGCAGGAAAACCTGATTCATTGAGTGGATTTCCCCCTGCCTCCCTCCGCTCCCACTTAAAATTCATGGAGAGTTTTGTCAGTAAGAACCTGTTTCAATTAACAGACAAAAGAAACTCTCCTCGTTAAGCGCCTCTTTCAATTAAGGTTTGGGAGAATTCCCCCAGGAAGGGAGGCTGTTCCTGAGGATTCAAGGGCAAAAAACACCCATGAGGAGGAGCAACCTGTGAAGAGCTTCAGCTTTTTGGGGACAGACAGTGGCACAACCAGAACCAGAACCTGGCCAAAGCGTTTGGTCAGGATGGTGTTGGGAAGCAACGGTACTGGGGGTCAGCTGCCCAGCCCAGCATCCCTGGGGCACTGGAAAGCTAATGACTGCTGCTAATTGCTGGCCTAGTTTATGGAGGAGGTTGATTACATGCGAGTGTTGGGAGATGAGAGTGTGGAGAGGTGCTGGGAACAAGATGGGTGGCAGCTGCTGAGGCAGAGTTGTAGAATCATAGAAACATTGTGGTTGGAAAAGACCTTTGAGATCATCGAGTTCAACCAGTCACCTCACACTGCCAAGCCCACCACTAACCCATGTCCCTCAGCACTTCATCTGTGCATCTTTTGAATATGTCTAGGGATGGTGATTCCACCACTTCCCTGGGCAGCCCATTCCAGTGCTTCATAACCCTCTCACTGAAAAAGTTCTTCCCTAATGTCCAACCTAAACCTCCCATGGCACAACTTAAACTCATTTCCTCATGTTCTGTCATTTATTACTGGAGAGATCAACCCTCACCTCACCTCAGCTCCCCTTCAGGTAGCTGTAGAGAGTGATCCTGTCTCCTCTCAGCCTCCTCCAGACTAAACACCCCCAGTTCCCTCAGTTGCTCCCCATCAGATTTGTGCTTCAGACTCATCACCAGCTTCATTGCCCATCTCTGGACACGCTCCAGCACCTCCATGTCCTTATTGTAGTGAGGGGCCCAGAACTGAACACAGCACTTGAGGTGTGGCCTCACCAGTTCTGAGTACAAGAAGACAATCACCTCCATGGTCCTGCTGGCCACACTATATCTGATACAAGCCAGGATGCCATTGGCCTTCTTGGCCACCTGGGCACACTGCTGGCTCATGTTCAGCCAACTGTCTATAAACACCTCCAGGTCGTTTTCTGCAAGACAGCTCTCAAGCCACTGCCCTAAGCAGGGGTGACCTCCTGAGGGATTCCTTTTGGGCAGCCTCGATGGTGGGGTGCTGGGAGATGGGGGTTGGCAGGGGCAGGACCTGGAGTTTGCTAGAGCTGATCTTAAAAGCCTGCCCAGTCTGGCCTGCCAGCTGCTCTGCTGGGAAAAAGTTTTAATCGCTGCCTTCCAGAAACTTCACCCAGTTCTTTGGGAGTTTGAGTGGCTCTTTAATTTCTTTGGGATTTTCTCCCCTAAAAATTTCAGCCAATATTTGCACTGGTTTGATGCCCATCAAACCTTGCCTTTCCATCGCTCTGCAGTGAAAAAAAAACACCACGTTTTCACGATTGGGGTTTTTTTCACTGCAGAGGAAAACATTACTTTAATCTTTGCCTGTAAACCCAAAGTGCTAACAGGGCTTTCTGAGTGAAACATCTTTTCTGGAGTTAGTAGCCTGGGCACCAAGGGGAGAAGCAGAACTGGGTAGGTTTGGGATAGGACCCGTCTGTCCCAATTGCAGCTGCCAGGACTGATATTGGCTTTGAATTTTACACCTTTTGGGCACTTGGGGAAACACCAGTGTCCTGAGGAAAGTGGCGATGGGGCTGCCACCTGCCAGCAGCAGGTTGTTTTGTTTCCTTGAGATGTTGTAACTACTGTTTGCAAAGCACTTAAGCAGCCCGTGTAATCTCCCACTAAGACGCTCCTTATCTGGCATTATACAACCGCCGTGGTGGCACAGGGTGGCCTCGGCGAGTGCGGGCAGCCGGGATGAGCCCGTTCCTGCCTGTCTTTGTCCTTCTGCTCATCTTCCCTTCTCTATTCTGCATCCCTCTCCCCTGCCTGGACACCCTGGGTTTGCAGCCTGGCAGGAGGCAGCTGGATGCCTGTGCAGCCCTCTGTCTGTGTGTCTTTGGGCCCATTCTGGTGGCTCTCCCGGGCTCCTGATGAGTGGGGATGGGCAGGAACATCCCCTGGTTTTGCAGCACTTGAAGCTTTTATACCAGGTTCATCTCCCCAGACTGCTGTGGCATCACCCCCTCTGACACAGGGCTTTGAGGAGTGCCTCGGAGGTGGGATGTGACGTGCTGCCTCCTGTGCTTCAGTACCAGTGGGCATCATCACACCACAGCCCACTGAAGCAAAGGAGTTCGTCTCCTTCTGATTGTGCCTTCTCCTGGCCAGTGGATCTGGCCCTGGCTATGATGAGGGAGATGAAGGGCACAGGGACAGGTCCTTGTGCCTCGTGATGGCTCTTCTCCTAGCTCTTTGCATTATTTCCACTCTCAGTTGGGATTGGAGCTGATAAAGGCAGCTGGGCAGAGGTGTGTGTTTAGAGGCAGGATTTTCATGCTAGTTTTTTATTTCCAAAGCAAGCTCTCCTCTTAAGCTCACAGTTGTCTCTTGAATAATGTGATGGCATTAAATGTCCTCTTTAAGGACGTGCTTATCTCAGATCTGCAGCCCTAAATATTACCAGTGGAGTGAAAGGGATTCCTTCTAGAGGGAACTTAAACCTGTTCACAATAATTCCTCTACCTTTTGTGCATCTTTTACAGGTAGTCACGATTCCCAGGGCTGCAGGGCACCAGCTGGTGACCCCTGAGGATGCTCACACGGATGTGTGAGGTGTAGGAGAGACAGCAGGCATGGTGGGCTGAGTGCTGTGGCCCCTCTGGGGACCCAGGTCTCATCCTGGCTGAATTTAAGTAGCCTTTTGTCATCAAATGTCTGAGTGGGAGATGAAGTGGGTGCGTGGGTGGGACTGAGCCGGCCGCATCCCCTGCAGTGGTGGCATCGGGGAAGGGGAACGTTGGAGCGAGCAGAGGCAATTGCAAATCGCTGAGCTGGGCGATGAGGTTCAACATCCTGCCTCTAAATCCTCCTCCATCCAGGCTTAACCCCCAGGGCTGGCTTACACGAGGGAGTGTGATGAGGCGGCTACTTGTCGTGGTGAGGCTCTCCCCATGGCAATGGAGGGTGAGGAGCAGGGGTGCCCACCCCAAGGGTGCCAGCAGGAGAGGAGCGGGGTGACTTGTGTGCCTGTGGTGTGTAGGATGTGGCTTTGTTTTTGTGGGTTGAATGTTGGGGGTCTGTGAGCTATTAGAGTTAGGGATCCTTGTGCATGCAGGGTCTTGCGGTCTCTTTTCCATGAGGGTAGATGCTCCCTCCCTTACAGCCCTTTCCAAAGTGGCACTTCCTTGCCATGTCATACCTGTGGTTGCAAGCTCACTTCCGATCCCTGGGCGGTGGGGTTGGGACAGTTGGTTTTTACAACAGCCAGGACTTGTGAACTGCCTGGTTTTTGCTGATTGCAACTGCAGCCGGACCTGTTGCACTCCCCAGTAAATCAATTGACTGCTGTGGTTGTCTCTGACTGCCGGCCCTTCCCTCTCCTCCACATCTGCTTGCACTTCCTTGCTTATATTTAATCCTCCCATTGCATCCCTGCAAAATCCTACCGGAGGTAAAAGGACAGTGCTGCAAGCTGCTGACGGAGATGGTTTGATCCTCTCTCTCATCCCCTCCAGTGCCGCTCATGTTTTCCAGGGGGCAGCAGTTCCCTGGGAAGCATTTGTGGCCAATAACTGGCCAGGGGGAACCTCAAGCCCCAAACTGCACCTCGGTGGGAATTCAGAAAAGCTTTTCAGGCATTTTTTCCCCTTCCTCCTGTAGCTGTCTAGATTTAAAGTGCTGAAAGCAAAGGGCTTCCTGGCCACTGGTTGTGCTCCCTGCCTGCCCCGAGTTGGGTCCGGTCCCGCAGGTGCTCTGGGCTCTCAGCGCCGGTGATGCCGTTTGGATGCTGATTGTGTTTGTCAGGGCGATGGGATTAAGAGCGCTGTGGCTAAGCCTCCTCAGCCAGCCTCCTCTCCAGCACATCCTAGGCCAGGGCTTTGCTCAGCAACCCACCAGAGAGAGAAGAGCGTTTTCCAAGGCTCTTTCTGCTGTGGTCCTGGCTGCGCAGCTGTGGTTGAGCACCCGTCTGTGTGACGGGAGCCTACCGGTGCTGCACGGCGTCTCTGGGGCCTCAGGTCTGCGTGTGGGATTTGGGCTGACATTTCCAGCTGATGCCTTTGAAATAACCACCGTGGTTTTAAAAGGCACCTGAGCAGCTTCTAAATCAGGTTAAAAGGAAGTTTGAGTCTGGCTGTCACCTTGCCAGCTCTTGTGGGGTGTTTTTCTGTTTTATCATCGTGCTTCCCTTTTCATTTCAGAAGAGCTGTTGGTCTCAACAGCTTGTCTTGTGCTCTTGCACCTAAACCTGCTTCCTTCTCTGCTGTGAAGCTGTCAGCTCGCCCACCACCGTGCAGGGGTTTGCTGGGCAGCGTGCAACCAGCACCCACTTGCATGGGGAAAGCCCTGAGCAGGAGTATCCTCACCCCACAGGATCACCCTGAAACCCCCAGCATCCTCCCTGCAGAGGCCTTGTTCTGGCAGCAAACCAGCAGAGCAAGATTCCTACCTGTTTTAGGGTTGCTGCCTGTATTAGGATTGCTGTCTGGTTTAAGGTTGCTGTCTGCTTTGGGGTTGCTGTCTTGTTTTAGGATTGCTGTCTGGTTTAAGGTGCTGTCTGGTGCTGGCCTGCTGTCTGTCTGCTTTAGGATTGCTACCTGTTTTAGGGTTGCTGCCTGTTTTAGGATTGCTGTCTGGTTTAAGGTTGCTGTCTGCTTTGGGGTTGCTGTCTGCTTTAGAATTGCTGCCTGCTTTAGTGTTGCTGCCTGCTTTCTGCCTCAACAATGGGTCTGTGGGGCAGAATGCTGCCTACCCCAGTCCAGGCTCACACCTGGCTGCTCTGGGGGGTCTGGTGCTGGCCTGCTGCCCAGGCAGGCATTGCCTTTGTGCTTTGACGTGGCAGTCTCCCTTCCCAGGAGGAGTCAGCCTGCATCTGTCTGGAGATGCTGTCTCCAAGGCCTGATCATTAAGTAGCATAATTAAGAGCTCTTAGAAGAGGATCGCCCCCATGGAAACAGCGGGTGATGTAGTTGTGGAGCCCCTTCCCTGTGCTCTGTCTCATGGAGGGTGGTGTGAGGATGGATATGGTCCTGCCCGTGGTCCTGCCCATCAGCTGCCAACTCCTGCACTTGACATCAAGCCCTCTGGCTGTCACTTGCCTGCCCATCACCATGGCAATGTGGCTGCCAGCACCCACCACTTCTGGAAGATGAAAGAAATTAGTGGAGGGGAGTGGGATGGCAGAGCCAGGATGCTTGATAATGCAGTCTCAGCTCTCTGTGTCCCTAGGGATGGTGCCCAGGCAGGGGAAACCTCCCTCTGCATGGGCATGTCCTGAAAATCAGCATCCCTGTGTGCTTGTTTTGGACCTGGGGTTGTTCTCTTGAGGATCCTGGAGGTCCAGCTCTGTGGGAGGAGAGGAGGGAGGGAGTTGGGGCAGGACACACCTGGGGGGCCAAGGAGCCAAGGTGCATCCTCTCTTGGTCCTTCCTGGAGCTCATCCATGGGCACAGAGATAATCTAGCAATGAGTACAGCCCAGTGCTGTGCCCGGCACAGCCAGCAGCGGGGGTTCTGGGGCAGTGGCGAGGGGCCTGGTGGAAGCAGTGCCATGCTGCAGGGTTGGGGAGCAGGGCCTGGCGCAGGGCTCGCTGCTGGGCCGGGCAGGGATGACAGGATTACCCTGCCAAGCCCCAGCCTGTAATCCAGGGTACTGTTCAGCCGGCCACGCTTAATCCCATTAGGTGCCCGGCTGGTGTCTGTGGGGCGGGTGCTGGGCTACGGGGCCGGAGCGCTGCAGGGAGCTCACCCCAGGGAGGAGCTGCGAGGAGACTCCTGCCCTCAGTCCCAGTGCTGCTGGTGACTTTGGGGACAGTGCTGTGGGCACTGTGCCAACACCTTTATTTTCTCCTTAAACACACTGACCGCATTGGTGCCCCTGCTTGAGTGGCTTCATCTCCCAGCAAGCCTGCCCTTCCTTCCTTTCTCTCTTTCCCTTTCTTTCTCTCTCTTTCTCTCTCCCTTCCCCTCTTCCTCCCTTCTTCCCTTCCCTCTTTCTCTCGCTCTCTTTCTTTCTCTCCTTCTTTCTTTCATCCTTTTTCAAATAGGCCTTTCACAGAGACAGGACAAATATTCCCAAGGTCTCTCTGGCTCCCTGTGGCTGCTGCTGCGTGCCCGTCTCGCTGACCTTGGCTGGCAGCTCCCAGCTCAGCCTCACGCCGCGGGGCTGGCTGACTGCCCACGTCCCTCCCTGCCAGCCGGTCTGTGTGGTGGGGGCTCAGGCCTCACACCCCCGCCTGCAAACACCCCCTGCTCCCTGGGGCCTGCTCCCCGGGCACGCCTGTGTGCTGCACTCCCGGCCCAGCCCCAGCACCCGCGGGCGCTCATGGCAAGCCGCGGCATGCTGGCCAGCCCGCAGAGGGATCTGCCAGGGCCGCCGCACCGGCAGGAAGAGAAGCAGCGGTGTGGGTACAGCCACGGTGCCTCCTTGCTCAACCCCACTCTCTCCCGCAGGACGCCGTGTGGGGCCGGGGCTGGGCGCCCCGGGAGCCGCCATGCCCACGCGCCTGCCGCCAGCCGTGCCGGGGCCAGGGCCACCCGCCACCGCCTCGCCGCGCTGAGGCCACGGGGCTGCCGCCGCCTCTGTCGCTGCCACCACCCCGTGGATTTCGGCTCGGCGAGGGGACCCCGGCTGCGTCTGCCATGGTGACATGAAGCGGGCAGCGAGGGACGCCGGACTGCTGGAGGGGAGAGAGCCTGCACGGGCGGCCTGACGGTGCTTTAATTTATTAGTAGCGTTCGATTTCGTTTTATCTACTTCATTTGTCGTTGGTCGATTGCTTCTTCCCCTCCCCGGGGCTCGTGAGGGGAGGGGCGGGCAGGGCAGAGGGGGCCCCACCTCGCCCCGCGGATGCCAGGATGACTGTGCTGGCCAGGGCCCGGCGGGGTATCCGGCAGCTCTCCCCGCAGGTGGTGCTGCTCCTGCTCTTCGCCTTCTGCCTGCTCAGCGTTTTTGTCTCTGCGTATTATTTATATGGGTGGAAAAGGGGCTTGGAGCCCTCTGGGGACGTGGTGGGGCCGGACTGTGACGAGCCCAAGGTGGCCCCTTCCCGCTTGCTGCCGCTGAAGACCCTCAAGATTGCCGACTCCTCCCGCACGGACCCCTTGGTGCTGGTGTTTGTGGAGAGCCTCTACTCCCAGCTAGGCCAGGAGATCGTGGCCATTTTGGAGTCGAGTCGCTTCAAATACAGGACAGAGATCGCCCCGGGGAAGGGGGACATGCCCACGTTGACTGACAAGGACCGGGGACGCTTTGCGCTCATCATCTACGAGAACATCCTCAAGTATGTCAACCTGGACGCCTGGAACCGGGAGCTGCTGGACAAGTACTGCGTGGAGTACGGCGTGGGCATCATCGGCTTCTTCAAGGTGAGGGTGCACGGGGCCAGGCTGGCGCTAAGCCAGGGGCTCTGGGATCCCGCTGCCCTGCCGGGACTTTGCCCCCTCCCGGCTTTCTGCAAGCAGCCTGAGCTGATGTGGAGCCGTCCCACAGCCTGGCATGGAGCCTCTGGCAGAGGGTCTTCGTCCTCTCCCCTTGGAAGACCTGTGCAGCCCTTGGGTGTTTTGGTTGTAAAAACACACTTCTGGGATGAGTCTGGTTGCTTTTAGCGTCCACTTTCCCAACAGTTACTCTTGCTGAGCATGGCCAAAAACATACTTGGCAGCATCCCATCCTTCTCCTGCATGGGGCTTGCAGCCCTGGGGGACTTGGTATGTCAGACATGATTGTGCAAGGGGAATGAGGGCAGCCCATGCTCTGGAGAGGAAGGAGGGGGTCTTGGGATCTAGGGGTGCTGAGCTGCCTCCCCCTTGCCAATGATTGCCAGTGCCTCCGGTGAGCACAGCCAGTCTTGGCACTCATCCCCAGCATCCCTTCTCCTCTATCTCCCGTCTCCCCCATGCAGGCCAACGAGAACAGCCTGCTGAGTGCCCAGCTGAAGGGCTTCCCCCTCTTCCTCCACTCCAACCTGGCACTGAAGGACTGCAGCATCAACCCCAAGTCGCCTCTGCTCTACATCACGCGTCCCAGCGAGGTGGAGAAGGGGGTGCTCCCCGGGGAGGACTGGACCGTCTTCCAGTCCAACCACTCCACCTACGAGCCGGTCCTCCTGGCCAAGACCAGGTCGGCCGAGTCCATCCCGCACATGAGCGTGGACGCGGCGCTGCACACCACCGTGATGCAGGACCTGGGCCTCCATGACGGCATCCAGCGGGTGCTTTTTGGCAACAACCTCAACTTCTGGCTGCACAAGCTGGTCTTTGTGGACTCCGTCTCCTTCCTGACGGGCAAGAGGCTCTCCCTGCCCCTCGACCGCTACATCCTGGTGGACATTGACGACATCTTTGTGGGCAAGGAGGGCACGCGCATGAAGGTGGAGGATGTCAAGGTGCGGCTGTGGTGTCCTGGCTGGGTGGGCAGGGTGTGTGTGGAGCCAGGTGCTCTGGGATGCTCCAGGATGTCCCCCTCTCTGTGAAGCTCTGGGGGACACGGGCTCTCTCCCTGGTGTGGCTGAGGACATGTTGCTTTTCCCCCTCTCCCAGGCGCTGTTTGACACGCAGAACGAGCTGCGCACCCACATCCCGAACTTCACCTTCAACCTGGGATACTCAGGGAAATTCTTCCACACGGGTGAGGAGGGCAAGGGCTCGCTCTGTTGGTGCCATGCAGCTCACACTGGGGCTGCAGGAGGGTCCTCAAGCATCCCACCCTGTTGCTCCCATCACCCCCTCGCTGAGAGGGCCACCCCCTCCCTCTGCCCCCGCTGCTCACAGGCACTCAGCCTACCCGACGGTGACAGTAAGCCCCGTGCCCACAGGTACTGATGCTGAGGATGAAGGTGATGACCTGCTGCTCTCCTACGTGAAGGAGTTCTGGTGGTTCCCCCACATGTGGAGCCACATGCAGCCTCACCTCTTCCACAACCAGTCGGTTCTCGCTGAGCAGATGACCTTAAACAAGAAATTCGCTGTCGTGAGTAAGATGCCGCCGGTGGGGCTGCTCGTGGTGGCTGGGGGGTGGGAGAAGGGGGGAGAAGAGGCTTCCTGGGAGACCCAGGATGGTCAGTGATTCCTGGAGCAAAAGCACCTGGTGAGGTTAAGTCACATCACCAGAGCTCACCAGAGCTGTGGCCCTGTGCCAGGAGGCTCTGGCTGATGCAAACTCCCTCTGCGGGCCGAGCTGTCAGGGACACACCTGGTTATAAAGGCAGGCTCTGACCTTCAGCTTGGTAAGGGGTTGTCCGTCCTCTTGGACCATCCTTTGCTTGCCCTGGGTGAAGCCAGCATTGAGACCACATTGTTCAGTCATCGACCGGTTTGCCCACAGCTGTCTCGAATCCAAACCAGTAAACCCAGAGCCAGTAATAATATTTGTATGCTGTGGTGTGAGAGGGATCCTCAGGCTAACATGGATTAATTGTCTGATAATTGGAGTTGCTTAATGAGAGACTGGACTGTCCCTGCTTGAGATGGGCAGTTGTCCAGCGCATAATTTCCAGGCTGTTGCGTATCCGATGGTATGAACCAATTTCCAGCCCTGCACAGATGTATCTCCTTGTTCTCCATGAAAGAACTTTGCTGCTGTTGTTTTGTTGGTGAGGCATGGAATGGCAGGGATGTGGATGGTCCATGTGACACAGAGGAGCAAGTGTCCATCTGCTCCTGGGATCCCTTTCCTGGAGACAGCCCCGGTTAGGAGAGGACGTGCAGGCGCAGCCCTGCCCTGACTGCTCTCAAGAGGCATGAATAGACACTTTGCAGTCGGGCAAGTCCCTCAGGGGGAGAGATTGGGTTGGGACCTTGTGGTTTTAGGTCTCCACATCACATGCTCCCTCTCTATCCTATGCAGGAGCATGGCATCCCCACTGACATGGGGTATGCCGTGGCCCCCCACCACTCGGGTGTGTACCCTGTCCATGTGCAGCTCTATGAAGCTTGGAAACAGGTTTGGTCCATCAAAGTGACGAGCACAGAGGAGTACCCACACCTGAAACCCGCTCGCTACCGCCGGGGCTTCATCCACAACGGCATCATGGTAGGTGGCCAAGGCTGTGTCCCTGGTGCTTCTCTCCTGTCGCCTACCCACCACAGCCCAGAACCTAAGTGGTTGGTTTCTGGGCAGCTCTCCTGCTTCAATCTGAGGAGGCTGTGCCCTCTGCTCATCCTGCATGGGGGAAGCTCCTGTGAGGACAATTTTTGGCTTCTCCATCTGTTCACCTCCATCCCTTGTGGACAGCAGGATTCAAGTTAAGAGTGGAGAGTGACAGTGGAGCTGGTCCTGGCTTTTGCGGGGTTGAAGACCCCTTTTTTGTTTGAGAGGGGAAGGGGACTCATCCTTGGATAGCTGGAGGAGGCTGTGGGGCCATTCCGTTGCCCTGGCCCATCCATGTCTTTCTCCTGCCCCAGGTACTCCCCCGGCAAACCTGTGGCCTCTTCACACACACCATCTTCTACAACGAGTACCCTGGGGGCTCCAGTGAGCTGGACAAAATCATCAACGGGGGTGAACTGTTCCTGACTGTGCTCCTCAACCCCGTGAGTGCCCAGGGACAGACGGGCAGGCATCCCCCTGCGCTGCGGCGGGACGTGTCCCTGCTCTCCTCAGCCAGGGTGAGAGCCTCTGCCACAGGATGGCTGCTGGCTGAGTCTCTGCTAACCCCTACTCTGGCCTCTCCTCTCCAGATCAGCATTTTCATGACCCATCTGTCCAACTATGGCAACGACCGCCTGGGCTTGTACACCTTCAAGCACCTGGTCCGCTTCCTGAACTCCTGGACCAACTTGAAGCTCCAGACGTTGCCACCTGTGCAGCTGGCACAGAAATACTTCCAGATCTTCTCTGAGGAGAAGGACCCACTGTGGCAGGTACCAGCCATGCCTGGAATTGCAGGAATAGGGAGTGTTTCACTTCTTTGTGGTCCCGCAGCTGGTGCCAGCAAGGAGTTTGCCTCGTAGAGCTGGAAATAACCCCAGTCTTTGCCCTGCAGTGTGAGCTCCCTGTGTGTGTGATCGGGCAGGAGGGGGCTGAGCAGTGGTACATGGTCCTGTCCAGGCTACCCTGTCTCTAATCCTTCTCCTCTGCCTTTCAGGATCCCTGTGAAGACAAACGGCACAAAGACATTTGGTCCAAGGAAAAGACTTGTGACCGATTCCCAAAGCTCCTCATCATCGGGCCTCAAAAAACAGGTGCTTCCCTCAGTGCTGTGAGCATGCCAGGAGGCTTGCCGGGTCCCCCTGACGCCCCCAAAGAGCCTCTCTGAGCCCTCCTGTCCTGAAGCAGAGCGCAGAGGGAGGTTTGGCCCAAATCAGCTCTTGCTTTCTGTCTGTCTGAAGGGACAACTGCCCTTTATCTCTTCTTGGGGATGCACCCAGACCTGAGCAGCAACTACCCCAGCTCGGAGACCTTCGAGGAGATACAGTTCTTCAATGGACACAACTATCACAAGGGCATCGACTGGTAGGTGTCTCTGCCACAGGGGCTGAGCTGAGAGCACTGGTTCCTTTGGGAGCAGGAGCAGCAATGCCATGGGGTTTCCCATCGGCCTCACAGCCGCCAGGCGCTTGGCAGAGAGCCACCCAGGTGCTGCAAAGTGGGATGAGTCCTGCACAGGCTCTGCCCTGCGCCTTCAGGCCATCACACCACCGTGGTTTGTCTGTGAGGCAAAGCCACTTGCCAGGACTCAGCATTGGCTGCACTTATGTGTGTCTGCCACCTGCTGGTTTCAGGGTCTCCCTGGGGAATCTGGTGATCCTCAGCACGCTGGAGGGGATTGTAGAGCCCCAGGCAGCGTGTCAGGCCTGGGGGAAATCTGCAGGGTTAGTGCTTGGTACAAAGTGTCTGAGGTGTCACCTGTGAGGGAGAGTGCTGGGAACACCTTGCGGTGCCCGTCTGCCTGCCTGACACTGTGCCTCCCCCAGGTACATGGAGTTCTTCCCCATCCCCTCCAACACCACCTCTGACTTTTACTTTGAGAAAAGTGCCAACTACTTTGACTCAGAAGTGGCTCCTCGGCGAGCTGGGGCCCTGCTCTCCAAGGCCAAAGTCATCACCATCCTCATCAACCCTGCAGATCGAGCCTACTCCTGGTACCAGGTGAGCTGCCCGCCTCTGCCTCTCCCCCAGCTTGGGCAGCCCTATGGGGGAGGTGGCATGGCTGTGGGAGCCGCGCTTTTTGGCTGAACAAGACCCGTGAGGACGTGACGTGGTGGCCTGGGAGCTGCAGTGCCTCCTGAGCAGCCCAGGATTTGGGCTGCCTCAGGAACAAACCTGCTTTGCTTGTGCCCCACAGCACCAGCGAGCTCACGATGACCCAGTTGCTCTGAAATACACCTTCCACGAGGTGATCACGGCTGGACCTGAGGCCACTGCCAAGCTGCGGGCCCTGCAGAGCCGCTGCCTGGTGCCAGGATGGTACGCCACCCACATCGAGCGCTGGCTCAACAGCTACCATGCCAACCAGGTAGGCACGGGGCACCCCCACGGCCTGGGCAGCACCCCACGCAGGGCTGTGGCAAGAGGAGGGCTTGGGTCAGCTGCCAGAGTGTTCCTGTGGGAGCTGCTTTTCCTAAACCCCCCAAAAACACGGGGGAAAGCGTAGAAGCACCTGGGGAAGGGGCAGATGTGGTGCAAGAAGGAAGCCCTTGGACAGTGAGGTTGGTGATGGACTATGCACAAAGATGCCCTGGGCAGGTAAGTCCTTGTGCTGGTCCTCTAGCAAATCAGGGGTGAAAAAGGGGCCATGGAGGGCTGTGGTGGCTCTGCAGCCTCCCTTGGGGCTGCCCTCTGTGCTGTCACCAGGGCATCGAGGCAGGGCAAGCACAGCAGGCAGAGCTGCCTGTGGCTCCGGAATGATTTTTCCACCATCGTTTCATCTTATAAAGTCCGTTAGTTGTCTGCTGCAGTGCAGCCCTGGCTGGCAGTAAGTGGGCTGGGCAGTCCTGAGCCGAAGCCCTGATGCTTGTCCTGGGTGGGTCCTGGCCTTGCCAGGATTTACATTGCACTTTCCAGCACACAGTGAGTGAGCGCTGGGGCATGAGAGCGTTCACAGGGAGCCCTGCATGGGCTGGTGGCAAACTGGGCTCTGAGACGGCAAAAAGTGCAGGCAAGGGATTGCTGTGCCCCAGAAGAGCGGGGCAGGGAGCCAGTGGCACCTCACTGCCCTGCCTTGCTCCTTGCAGATCCTGGTCCTGGATGGCAAGCTGCTCCGAACGGAACCCGCCAAAGTGATGGAGACGGTCCAGAAATTCCTCAGCCTGACCAACTTCGTGGATTATCACAAGACCCTGGCGTGAGTCCTCCTCTGAGCTGCTCCTGGCTGCCCCTGGGAACACCCAGCACTGTCTTGGGCAGCCCCCAGCTCTGGGGTGCACTGCAGAGGCGCTTTGGATCAACTCCTTATTGCTGCAACCTACGCCGGGGTAGCTGCAATCAGAAATAACATTCAACAAGCACCTGGCTTTGCTGTGCTTATCCAGGCACTGCAGTGGTGTCACTCCAGGCAGTTCAGGAGCAGCTCTGGGCTCCTAGAGCTGAGTTCAGGCGCGCATTTGTGCTGCCCATGGCAGTGTTGAGCCCCAGCAGCTCAGCTCCTCGTGCACACGCTGCAGAGAACAGCTCTTGGCTGCTGGCTGTGTGGCACTTCTGTGCATGTCACCCTGCTCTGAGCCTTACAGACATTAAGGCCCACTCTGGGAACAGGAGCTCCCAGAGCTATAACAATGATTTGCCTCTGTGCAGAGCTTGCCTGTATACGTGGCTGCTCTGAGTCTGCACCTAGATGCCGTGGGGCTCTTGAGGGCATCCATAAAATAGTAACTAAAGCCACGTAGGCCCCTGTGCTCCCTCAGCAGGGCAGTGCGGCGCTGGATGAACCTTGTCAGGGTGTGCAGCTGCACGGGGAACCTCTTGTGGCAGGGGGTGGATAATGAGGCGTTAGGTGGGCTGGAGAGGGGCCCCTGGGCAGCAGTGGGGCTTTTCGGGCAGCCTGCTCGTCCACGGAGGACACAGTGGGGTGAGAGGGCTGAGGCAGAGCTCTGGCTTCACAGGTTCGATCCAAAGAAAGGATTCTGGTGCCAGCTTCTGGATGGAGGGAAAACGAAATGCTTGGGAAAGAGCAAAGGGAGGAAGTACCCGGAGATGGATTCAGATGTGAGTATGCAGGAGGTGCCCAGGACAGTCCCAGGTGGGGCTTGGTGGGGGGCTGTGCTGGGGCGATGGGCTCGGGGTGGTTCCGCTGACACTCCTTCCTCTCTGTGCTCCCGTTGCAGTCACGCGCCTTCCTGAGGGACTATTACAGGGACCACAACATCGAGCTCTCCAAGCTGCTGTACAAGATGGGGCAGACGCTGCCCACCTGGCTGCGGGAGGAGCTGCAGAGCACCAGGTAGCTGCCTGCCTGGCAGTGCCCACCCAGCAATACCCCAGCGGGGCCTCTCCCCCGGGCCTGGCAGCCCTCCGCAGCAATACTGGGCGCCCACCGCCTCGTGGGGCCCCGGGAGGGAATGGAGGCTGTGCCGGAGCAGCTGCCCCACACTCCTTTCTCTTCTGTTTTACTTTTCCTTTTTGATTGCTGGGCCTGTGGGTGAGGTCCCGCCCCGCTCTGACACGGGGAAGCGGCACAAATTCCCCCTTTCTCCACTCAAAATGGGCTCCAGCGCCCCTGGGCCTGAGGGCAGTGGCAGAGCTGTCTGTCAGCTCCCGGGCTGTGGACAAGGAGCTGTTCTGGGCGCACTGGAGGTGACTTTGTTGAGCTGGAGCAGAGGAACAGAGCTGGTAGAGGCCCAAAGCACGGAGGGAGCCAAACCCACTCCTACCATCAGCCGTGGCAGGAGACAGGAGATCTGGCTGGATTCCCCTAACACCTGCCTGGAAAAAGCTGCAAACAAGGCGGAGTTTTGTTTCGAGGACTGGGACGGGATTTCTTTAGTCATCTCCGTTCTTTTACAAGCTCCTCAACCTCTTGCCCTCACCCCATGGGCAGCACGGTGAGACTGCAGCTGAGCAAGGAGAAGAGCCCAGCGTGCTGGCCCTCAGCGTGTGTGCTGGCCCTGGCACACTCCCAGCCCCACCGAGCCCACCCTGCAATCTCATCCCTGCGTGGTGTTTCCTGTGGTAAAGCCGAGTGGTGCCCGGCGGTGCCCGGGGGCCAGGGCAGCCGTTGGGGCATCGGCAGTGGGAAGGATGCTGAGAACTTCCAACCTCTTGACTATTAAAAGCTGAAAGTATTTTAATAACATTGGGGAGGGGCTGGGGGGAGCGGGAGGGGGGAGGGGGGAGGGCTGGTTTGGTTCCCGTTTGGCAGGGGATTGTTTTTCTTCAGTGCCAGAATTTGTACCTAAAGCCCGAGGGCTTCGCGTGTCTGTGGTTGTCACACGTGACGTAGACAGAGGTCAGTGGGGAAACAGGGGCTGCTCCCCAGCCGAGACGTGTCTTTGTACTGGGGGAGGCTTCTGCCACCGTGTCCCCTGCCATGTGCTGCTGGGGCTGGCGAGGGAGACCGAGCCAGCACTGAGTCACTGGGGGCAAGGCTCACGCTTGCCCTCGCACGGAGCTGGTACCTGGGATGCTGCCCTCTGCTCTGCAGCAGGGCCAAGGCCGGAGTGAGCACGCTGCATTTTGCCCTGGGTGCTGGAGAGGCCCCTTCAAATGACTGTGTTTTGCAGGAGAGCCTGTGTGGGGGCTGCACATCTCTCTGCCTCTCCATGGGGTGGCGGTGGGAGACACTCCTGGGTGCTGGTATAAGGTCCTATTGAACCGACTGCTAATAAATCGGGGAGGGAGGCTCTGGTTTTACTTGCTGCTGGTTGTTGCCTGTTTCCTCACTGGCAGGATCCAGTCTTCCCCTTCACCCACCTTGGGAGGGATCCCATCTGTGTTGGGGAGCTCTTGGGCTCATTTTGGGTGGGGATTTGGGGAGGAGGGGCTGTGGGAGCAGGCTGTCCGTGCACGAGGTGGCAGCAGCTGTCTAGTCCTGGATCTGGCTGTGCTGCACAGCCGCCCACAGCCTGGTCCCGGGACTGCATCCAGCACCTGCTGTGTCAGCACTGGGGCTGGATGTGGGGGCACTGGGGGAGATGCTCGCCCTCCCTCCCCCTGCCCCATGAGCCAGCCCCTCTGCCTGCCTGAGCCTGCCCGGCTGCTGCCTCCAACCCCTGTGAAGCGCTGGAGGAAGCGAAGCCGGAGCCTGATGAATCCCAGCGGGGTCTGCTGGAACCTGCCGAGTGACAAACGATGTGCAGAGCTAGTGAGGAGGGGGCTGCCCAAGCCCCCTGCACAAGGAGGCCTCTTGGGTTCCCTCTCCTGAGTGCCTAGGCCCTGGGGCTGGCTCCTGGCCCCCAGCACCCCCATCCTGTGCCAGATGGGAGCAGCTGCTGTTCAGCTTGGCCCAGAGTTAATTGCTGGTTCATTAAGAGAGCCAGGGGCAGAGCTCAACCCCCGCAAGGGGAGGATGAGGAAAGTGCTGCCCTTGCCTGGCTACAGGACAGCTGTGGGGGAGGTGGGCTCTGTCCCCCTCGCCTGAGGCCTGCCGTGGCACTGCTCATGTCCAGCCTCTGCCTTTGCCAAAAATGTGCAAATTCAGTGAAATCCGTGCTGGGCTGGGAAGGGCCTGGAGCTGGGTGGCTGTGGCTGGGTGGCTGTGGCTGGCAAGGCCCCAGCGGGAGCAGGAGTCTCAGCAGCATCCTGGCTCAGGATTCAAACTCTCCGTGCCCCTGGGCTGCTCCTCCATGGCCAGGAGCTACCAGGTCTGTCCCTGCTGTGGCCTTATCTGCCAATTCTCGCTGGAGACCCCCAGCCTCCCTGTGAGCCCCAGAGAGGGGCTGGGGGGTGTGGGGAGCAGAGCAGCCTCTTGGAGGTCCTGGAGGGCTGAGCCCAAGGCTGCTCCAAGCCCTCAGCAGCCACAGCCCGCAGGCAGGACCATGGTGGCCATGGTGAGAGCTGGCTTTTGTGCCTACCATGAGCCACTGCGGGGTCTGGTGCAGCCTCAGGAGCTGCTCTCTCTGCACCTCAGTTTGTGCCACAGCTGTGCCCTGACATGTCTCATATCCATGCCCTGATGTGTCCCGTGATGGCAGCCAGTGCCCCCTGGCCAGCTCCTCCTGCCCCACTGCTAGTGGAGCCTGGCTCCATGCGAGTGTGGGGGGCACAGGAGAGGCAAACCATCATCTGGTGAGCAGAGCGGGTGGTGGGACGAGGAAAGAAACCTCTTGGGTGACTGGAGTGCCACCTCCTGTGTTGGCTTCCCAAAGCAGGCGGAGGTGGAAGGGCTCAGCAGGTTTCAGGCAGGATGGGTTCCTCCTCCAGGCACTCTGCTGTGACCAGCTTCTGTAGCCTGCTGAGCTCAACATTCAAATCAGCCTTGACAAAGAGACTTGGTAGAAACCAGAATTAATGTCTATAGCATGGTTTTATGTTGGAGGAATCTCACTGTGGCCCTCTCCAACGAGCTAACCACTTTCTAGCAGTGTCTCTCCAGAGTCTGGCAATCACTAAACTGCCCAAGAACTCAGCCCCAAAAATTTAGCAAGGGAGTTGGGAAGGGCTCTGGAGCCTGCAGGGAGAAGCAAGGAGGGGCTGCACCCCATAAATAACAGAGACGACTGGCTGTGGGGGAGCCTCATGCTGCCCTGAGAAAGGCATCCTCAGACCAGATGTCTGGAGGTTAAAACCAGATGACACAAATATTTCGTACTGCAGCAGGACTGTGAATGCAACAATGGCTTTGGTTTCTTTCACAGCCCCGTCCTCCAGGCTGGAGACCTCCTTCCTGGGGAAGATTGTCCATGGAGGATGGATACAGGTGTGAGACTGGATTCCCCATGGGTGGAGAGGTGGCAGAGGTGCTGCAGCCAGGCACCTGCTTGGATCATGGGACCCTGAGTGAAGGTCAGATTTGGGACAGCCAAAAGGCTCCTCGGACCCCATGCAGTGTCACCCAGCAATGCTGTGTGCTGGGAGGGGACAGTGGCCATGCCAACCCCTCCATGTCCTCTGCATGACCCCCACAGCTGCTGGGTTGGGGCCTCAGCTCTCCAGCCCTGGCACTATGTGCATCCGTGTCATGGGACCTGAGACCAGAGGGGGAATGACACCTAGGCAGTGGGAGACAGAGCAAGTCACCAAGTCCTTCCATAAGAGCCATGTGAAATATTTCTACTAATGCCTCATATGACATTGGAGTGATGTGTGTGCACTTTGTGATACAGCAGTGCCACATCCTGGTGGCTGAAATACGTTGAGGCACCTTTACTGCATGTTCATCTCCCCCCTGGGTGATGGAGCTGACAGAAATCTCTTGGTAGAAGTTGTACTCTCTCCTGTGAACACTTAGAGGCCTTGCTTGGAAGATACTGAACGTGCAGAATGTCTTCTGGAGGTGAGAAGATGTTTATGTAGAAGATACTTGCAATGCCTAAGGCTGTGGATATGAATCTCCCATTGAAATGGCACAGCCTAAATCAGGAAATGCTGGAGAGGTAAAACAAATGTGAGATGTCAGAGGAGAAGGGACAAAAAGATGGTTTTTGTCCCAGGAAACCAGGAAGGTTGTCTTCTAACTCATTTCCATGCATCCTGGTGTCCTGGGGGCTGTAGTTAACCCCCTTCTGTGTGTGGGGGTTGTTCTGTGGTGGCAATGGGCAGCTCGGGGCTGTCACCCCACGGGGAGCTGGATCCCACCAGCCCCAGGCAGCTGGTGGCTCTCTCACAGCCATGCTCAGTGCCAAAGGGGTGTCTCAATGTCTTCTGGCTCCTACTGCCAGTGCTGCAGGCTGGCAAAGCTGTAACCAGGCGGGTTCCACATGAGGGGAGGAACATGGGGGCTGACAGAGTGGTTCTGGTTTCATATGCTGGGAGGCAGGTGGAGTGAGGCCCAGGAGGCTCCAGGCAGCTCCCTGAGGTGATGATGAGCCCTGGAGAAAAGCAAAGACCGGCATTAAACTAGGCTGCAGGTGCTGTGAGTGTGTGCAGAGGCGACAAGATGTGGATGGCTCTGGCTGCTGTTCAGCAAACCCACCTGCTAGCCATGTAAATACAGATATAACTCCTTTGGGCCTAGGGAATAACAAAAATCATGCCACTACTAGCACGTTCCCACTGCTGACGGGCTGGCACTGAAAACCCACATCATACGTGGAGTTCAACCATTTTAGTACTTTTCCTCCTCTTCTTGAGCTCTGTGAGTACTCAGTGCTGTCTGCTTGCTGCTGCAAAGGCTGCTTTGGGGATGCTGCTCACCTCTCTCCTGCCCTCCAGCTCCAGGCAGGGGTAGATGCTGCCTTCCCCAAAGCTCTTGGCACTGGAGTGGGGCTCTGTCCTCACCCCTCCCCAGGACAACCTCTGTGACTGCTTTGTCATGGAGCGAGAGAGGAGAAACTCAGAAGCCACGGCTGCTAGAGGGGCTTTCCAGTTCTAGGTACAGAGGAGGGAAATGTGGAAGGGTTTCCTGCTGTCGCACATCTGGGTTGAGTTTCAGCACTGGGCCCTCCCCCACGCGCCATGGGGCCGCCGCTGCCGGAGCCGCCAGGCAAACAGGAGGGACATCATCCCCTCTGGCATGGGGGCACCAGTTCAGAGCCCGCTTCACCCCCCCATCTTGCTGGGGTGGGTGCAGTTTGTAGGTGCACAGAGGCCCTCATTGGGGTGTGCAGTGGGGAGGGGATGAGGAGCTGGCCCCCACTCCGGACCAGCACCGAGGCTCTTCCCGGGGCCACACACACGCATATAACTATTGATAGGATGGGATGGGAGCGCAGCATCCCACCCCACACAGCCTTCAGCCTCCCCGTGCCCCCCCACAGCCACGCAGACCCAACACGAATCAAACGCCTCGGAGGGAGGGAGCCAGGATAAATATTTTACGGTAAATTACTAAGGCTAATAATTATAAAAATCTGTCCTTATGACCCGGAGCCAGGGAAAGATTTCCAAGCAGCTGGTGGCCACATGGGTGCCGGTCCTCCCCTGCTCCTCATCCGGGCTGGCGGGCCCTCCCAGCTCACGGGGAGCAGCCGGGGTGGGCTGGGGGTGGCTGTGCTCCCCTGGCTCTGGTGCTGGGGCTGCTGGGGGATCTGTGAAAGCCCCGTGGAAGGGTTTGAGGTGAGGTTTGTTGTGATGGTGATTGCAGCTGGGGTTTTGGGGGGAGGAGGTGGCGGTATGGCTCTTTAGGAGAAGGCTTGGGCACAAGCCCCTCGCTCTGGAAGCCCTTGGGGTTGTCTTGTAGTTAAGGGAGTTGGGACAGGGAGCATCAGCATGGGGCAGTGGAGAGGATGGAGGAGGGGGAAGGAGAGAGGAAGATGACGAGGGACAGCAATGGCAAGCTATAGGGTGGGCTCATTTTACCCAGTGGACCCATTAGAGGTGATTTTTGGGGGGCAGTCACTCTTCCTTGGCCAGGAGGAACCAGTTCTGCCCTCACCCCCCAGCCCTGCCTATCCCCAGGGCTGCTGGGACTGGGCTGTCCCTGGGTCAACACCTCAGATCTGGCCAGGAGTTCGAGGCTGGATGAGGCGTGCGTGGGCGACCATCCCCATCCCCGCCTTGGTGGCAACCATGGTCCAGGGAAGGGATCCAGAGGGTGTGGGAGCTTCTTTCCCTCCTTTCCCCTCCTCCAAGCATTAATTTGGATGACCGCAGCGAATGCTGCCCCTGGCACCTTTTAGTCTCCCCCCTCCTTGCAGGCCCTGGTGTGGCCTTTCCCATCACAGCTCTTCGCAGCCCCTCACCATCATCACCATGACTGCTGCCTTACCTTCATCTCCCTCCAGACCAATTGGAAGCAGAGGGAATTTGATCAGCCCCAGCTTTTTTTTTTTTCCCTTCCTCCTTGCCCTGATTCAGAGAAAAAACCCAAGTGGGCTGTATTTCAGGTCAGTCCCCGTCATCTCCCTGCACGGTGACTCAGCCAGCTGAGTGCAGCGGTCCCGGCCCCGCTTGGCTCTGCTCCCCCCCTGCACCGCTTCAGCAACAACGGGGTGGCCTTGAGTCGTGCCCCCACACCCCCAGGGCCTGATGTAGGCAGCGAGCGGGGTCAGAGCAGAGAGGCAGAGGCAGGGAGCGTCTCACTCCCACACCTTCAGTGCTGAGTAGCCTCGGGGAGAGCATCCCACTGCGGGGGAGGCAGGGGATGGCCCGCGTCTCTCTGAGGGTACAGCTCGCAGCCCCTGGGGCCCGCTGCCCCCCGTCCCCTGGGCTGCCGGCGCGAGCTGGCCCCGGGCTCAGCCCTTCCCGTGTGACGGAGGGACGTGCGCGGGCAGCAGCCGCCTTGGCTGAGCGCGGGCCTTGGCTCCCGGCGATCAACAGGAAACGGGAGATGGATTTCTCGGCAAACTGGGCTTTCCATAAACAGTCTGAGGGGCCGACCCGCGACGGCGGGAGCAGCTCAGAGCCAGGGCTGGGCTTTACAGCTGTTTATCACATTTTTCTGCTCTTGTTTCCTCCCCAGCTCAGCAGCTTGAGGTTCCTCTTCTCCCGCGTGCAAACTGGGGCTGAGCTGAGTGCTGTCAGATGGGCCGCTGCCGTCCCCAGCTTGATGCGCCTGGGATGCTCCCACTGGAGCAGGACTGGGGCAGGCAGTGCCCCGTGGGTCCTGTGTCCTGCTCAGCCTGAGTGTGAAGTGCCAGAGCCATCCCCCTAAATCCTTCCCAAACCTTAAACCCAGCTCCAGTCGGGCTCCTTTCGCTTTGGAGCACACAATGAGGCCAGCCGTTAGCTAACCAGACCTCACCGGCACACCAGCCGCCAATTTCTCGGCAATCAGGACTTAAGAAAACACAAGCTGACCCCGAGAGGTGAGAGAGGACTGAGGAGGCGACGCGGGGCTCTCCGCCTGCTTCTCATTAGCAGCAGCTCGTGCAGTGCCGGCCCCGCTCCCACCTCCCTCCTCAGCGCTCTGGTATTTCCCAGCCGTGGTTTGCCCATCTCAAACCACTGTGAGATGAAGCTTTTAGAGCATCCCTCCATCCCTCTATCTGTCCCTCCCAGCAGGACAGAGCTGCTCCATGCCCATGCCCCCACTGTGACCCACGCAGGCATCCCTGGGCACCCCTTGACCTGAGAGGCGGCGCAGGGGCTGCCCCCGTGCCCGCGCGCTCCCTGCCCCACGGGACAGCGGGGGCTGTGTGTTGGGGTGGCGGAGGTCGGTGTGGGGCCGTGGGGTGAGCCGGCGGCATGAGCCCCATCCGCTGGGCTGAACAAAGGCGCTTTCTTTCGGCGAGGGCTTGGGGGGAGCGCAGCCCGTCTGGAAATGGAGCTGCCTGCGTCAGAGGCAGACGGCGGCGGGACAGGGGGTTCTTCCAGAGGGCAGGAAAAGCGGCGGCAGCAGCGATGGGATTGTACTGGAGCCCCCGGGAAGCTGCCGCCAGCAGCTTTGCAGGGCCAACACCTTGGGACCCTCGTGCCCCCAGCCCCAGGTTGCCCACAGTTGTGGCAAGAGGATGCTGCCTGCCTGGGGCCAAGGCACGGCCACCGTCCTCATCCCATGATGCCACCACAACGACCCAGTCCCACCCCACAACTATGCAAAATCCATTTTGGGAGGGCTCTGAAAGGGGAAATAATGCTGCCCAGCAAGGCGAGAATGGGCATGTGGATAGATGTCAAAGCAGAGAGCGAGGTGCCAGGGGCACCATTCACTGTGGTCATCTGAATTAATGCTTGGAGGAGGAGAAACAAGGAAAAGAAGCTCCCAAACCCTCTAGATCCCCTTCCTGGGCCACAGTCTCCACCAAGGCGGGGATGGGGATGGTCATCCACGTACGCCTCATCCAGCCCTGACCTGGCACGGCACCAGTTTTGGCAGGTTGGTGTCGATCGCCAATGCCAGCTCCTGTCACCTCCCCACCATGCTGGGTACAGCCAAAACCTGCCCACAAAAGCCAACTGTGCGAGGCACCAAAACACAAGGAGCTCTGTGCAGCCGTGCAGGCGCTGCTGGCGCGGACAGCCGTGCGTGTTTTGGCACCGGAACGCACATCCTATTTCCACGTGATGGATGTGCGAGAAAACGCGTTTGCCTGCAGAGAGGGGGGATGTGGCTGGCGGGTTGGGGTCGGGAGCAGGGCTGGCAGGGAGCTGGGCTGCTGGGCTATGGGGCTGGCCAAGCAGAAATGCTGCCTGGGAAACCTGGAAGCGGGGCTGTGTTTGGGAGGAAAGCTGGTATGTGGGTGAGTTGGTGCGTGAGGACGCTGGGCTGAGGGCTGTGCTGAAACAGAAGGGTTTGGGTGGTTTTTTTTTTTTTCATTTGAAATGGCTTTTTTCTTATCTCTTGGAATGTAAAATGAAATCTAACTGGGGGGGGGGAAGGAAAAGATCAACACTAACCATTCTTTCCCACCCTGAAAATCCCCTTGGCAGTCACAGTTTTTACTTGCTTGTATGTTTTTCAGCCTGGGTGTGAAGCTGTGCCTCGGAGGCTCTCACATCCCCATGCCCTGGGCACCTCAGGTCGGTGGGGTGGGGGTGGTGTTAGCCTCCAGGGAGCTGTGCCGTGGGGATGCTTTCAGCTGGGGACGCACCAGAGCGTGGGGTGACGGCAGCCTCATCGCCTGGTGTTGGGAGGAAGGAAGAAACCTCACGATGTAGCTTAGTGCCTGGATGCTACAGGAGTGCAGCCAGACAGTGTCTGATCCTGCAGTGAGGGATGCTAATGCCCAGGGTCCTTGAGCTGATGCCCACAGCCCTGCAGCCCAGCCCTCAGCAGGAGCCAGGGGACAGTTAGCACGGGGACAGGGAGGATGCTCCCAGGGCAATTCCTGCCATTGCACCCCACCTGGTGTGACAACACAGTTCTGGAGCTGGGAAGCTCCTGCAGGGTTTGCTTTAAATGTGGAGAGCAGCTTGTGTGCAGGCCAGCTAGCCAGGGGAAAGATGCTTTTGGGGTGAGCGCTGCGGGTGCTGGAGGTGCTAAGCTACGTGTGTGTCCCTGTCTGCCCTGCCTGTCCCTGAGCAGCAGCCAAGAAGGATTTGGATTCACATCCCTCTGAATTTAGCCCTCTCTGTATTCCCACTTTTTATTCTTTCTGACAACATTTGGTTTAATTTGCCCCTGGTGAGGTGTCAGAGCCAGTGGGATGGTGTGGCTGGGGCTGGTCCCAGCTGTAGCCACTGTTGTGCCACCACAGCCCCTGTGCAGCTCTCCCTGTCCCTTCTGACCGTGCCAGGGGCACCCAGGGATGCAGATGCTGACCATTCCTCCCCCACTGGAAAGGTGCTGGGCCAGCCTGCTTCAAGCATTGCCCTGTCTCCACGGAGTCCCAGATCCCTGCCAGTCCTGGGAGCGACCCGAGCCCAGACCCTGCTGATTAGAGACGTTTAACATTCCTCCCAGTGCCAAAGGGATATTTTATCAGCAGGGTTTTTTTCCTGCAGACTATTTTCTTTTCATGAAAACATTAAATGGCCTGAGAGATAAGGAGCAAATTTATAGCAGTTCACACCAAAGCAGCCAAGACACTGGCAAGGAAAAAATGCCTTCCCTCCTCCTACTCGCCTTCCCTCGCATGCTCCCCACCCCAGCCGCTTCCTCTCATTCTCTCCAAATTCTCCTGGCTCCCACGACAGGCTCGGCCACCCCGTCCCGGCTCTTCCTGCCCCACACCAGAGCTTGCCATGAGGTTGCCCATTGAGCCTGGCTGGGGCTGTGGTGCGAGGAGGTGCCAGTGGCACAGTCCCACTCGCCATCACCCCCGGGATTGATCCTGAGGACAGAAAACATCCTGGGGCAACGCAAGCCCCATGTCTAGAGGACATGCAGCCTGAATCCATCCTCCTGCCAGGGCTTCTGGATGCAGGCTGTGCCAAGTCAGCCTTGCCTTTAAAATGAGCCAGTCGAAAACCAGGTTGATGCTAACGATGGGTCTGGGTGAGACCCACAAGCCCTCCCCTTCTCTCCCCCAATAAAACATCCCTTGTTCTGTCCCTGCCCCTGGGAGCTGCTCAGCAAACCAGTCCTGGGGCTGTAATGTTTAACTTACCAAAATCTGCAATAAATTTTCCTAGTGGCCCCCAATCAGCTGGCCCCCGGCCGCCGGCGCTGCAGCTTTACGAGCTCTGAAGAGCTATAAAGGCCTTTTACTGGCTGCATTTCTTTATTTCAAATTAGAGTGTGACTGGATAAACACCGGGCAAAGTGGGGATGGAGTGGGCACCCTGCACAGCACGGGGCTGGGGGCTTGAGCATGGGCTGAGCTGTGGCCCTGTGGGGCAGGGGGCTTGAGCATGGGCTGAGCTGTGGCCCTGTGGGTCTTGGGGGTCAGGCATGGGCTGAGCTGCAGCTCCACGGGGCCAAGGGCTTGGGGACAGACTGAGCTGTAGCTCTGTGGGACTGACAACATCTCCCCTCACTGCAGCAGAGCTGGGCTGATGCTTTCTCCCCCAAACTAGCCAAAACCACGAGGGCTGGGGAAAGGGAACCTGCTTAGGGAGCCCTCGTGGGTGCCAGGGCAGAGGATGGCTCACCTGTGAAGCCCCAGTGCCTGAGGGCTCACCCAGTTTGGGGAAAACAGAGCACATCAGCGGATCCTCTCTGTCTCAAATCCCACTTGGAGGTCTGCCACCAGCTGATGTCCTCTCCTGCCCAGAAGGTCAAAGGCAACATCTCTTCTGTGGGAACAAGGGAGAGATGGAATGCCAGAGACTTGGGATGTCCCCATCCCATGGTGGGGTGGCCGGTGGAGTCTGCAGGGAGCACTCCCAACCACCCTTTGTGCTCAGAACCTGGAGACGTTCCTTCCCTGCTTGCAAAAGCGGGGTCACCCTCTTTTACAGGCACCACAGCCTGTTCTCAGGCACCATAATGGGAGATGGGGTGGTGGAAATAGGTGAAGAGCATGAGGCTATGTTGGAATAGATGATCTTTTGAGGTCACTTCCAACCCTTAAGATTCCAACCCCTACCGTTCTGTGATTCTGTGATATTTAACACAGATATTTTCCATCTCTCTCGTGCTGGCACCTTGCCTGCTCACAGCTCCTGAGGATGCTCTCATGCCTCTGGGGTGCAGGCAGGGAGGGGATGGGCCACCAGCCCTCCCTGTTCCCCCTCTGCCACCATTAGTCACAGTTCCACAGGACCACGGGGCTCTGCTGTGTCACAGGGATGGGAGGGCTGTTTGGGGTCTCAGACTCCCAGAGATGACAGGGCTGGTTCCCCCCACTTCATAGAAGGGACATCTCTTTCCTGACTTTGACTCTGGGGGATTGGCTGCTCTTTTGGAGGGACAAAATCATGCAAGGGGGAGATCCTATTGAAATCAAGTAGTTTTCTGAGCTATAATTAGGGTTCCTCTCCTCAGAGGGGAGGGGTGTCAGGGCAGAGGGGCCGCTCGCTGCCTCCAGCCCCCCAGCACAGACATCGTGCCCCGGAGCCGAGCGGGGCCATGCTCCCAGCCCCTGCGAGCGCTTGAAGCATATAGGTGGTTAATGCCTTCAGCATGTATGAAATATCCCATATGCTGGGAAACAAAAGGGGCTCTGTGCTATTAAAGTTTCATTTCCCTACTCCCCTCCTCCCGCCCCTCTCCCCCTGCTCACCCTGCGCGGCATAGCGCAGTGCGGCTGGAGGAGAGCCGGCCAGGAGACCTGGGCACTGCCGGGCTCCGGTAATGGCCGGGGCAACGCGGGCCTGACCCCCTGGCTCGCCCGGAGCACACGGAGAGCAGAGAGCTGTGCTCCCCCGCAGCACCAAAGGGAAGGGGAAAGAGGTGAGTGTGGCGAGTATGAGCATCCCTGGGCTCACCAGAGCTGCCCTGGGCTCGGCGGCTGTCCCAGCGGGATGCTGAGGGGCTTCCTGGCAGAGCGTGGGGAGGGGGGGTGGGGGTGGGCTTCCCTGAGACCCCTGCCATGCTTTCACCAGAATGGAGGCTTTCTTGTCTCCTCAGTCCTGCCTGGAATGGGGTTCTTCCCTGCCACCATCCAGCCAGCCCTTGGCCAGGGTGGGTTGGGGATTTGGAGTGGGGAGCAGCCCTTTTCCCCAGGACTCCCCAGAGCTGCTGAGGAGAGAATGAGCTGCCGTGGGAACATGCTGGAAGGGACAGATGAGGGAGAGCGGCGCTGGGCAGGGGGCTTAGCGGCAGCCCTGTGCTCTCTGCGGGGACTCAGGCACCCCATCCGTGTCCCCTCAAAGGGACAGCCCTTCCTCATGGCCGGACCCACAGGGGCTTTTGGCTCCAGCAGCTCCCAGAGCTGCCAGTGCTGGTCCCCTGGGCTCCCGAAGGGGTTAAGAGAGGAGAGGAAAAGCGGAGAAAGAAAACAGAGCATCGGGAGCGCGGCTCAGTCAGGGGCTGTTTGCACTGGCCTGGATGTGTCCCCGGCGTGTTTATTCCTACTGCACAGTACCTCTGCCAGACTGAGAGACAGGCTGCTGAGTGCACTGCACACACACACACACAGACGCACACACACACACACACACGCCCAAACACACACACAGACACACACAGATAACACCACAGACACACACATACACATACACACACACACACCCACACGCACACACACAGACACACACACATAGAGAGAGACAGACACACAGACATACACATACACACAGAAGCACACACACAGACACACACACACACACAGAGACACACACATAGATACACACACACAGACACACACACATACACAGAGCTTCATCCCAAAACGTGTCCCAGTCACACCCTTCCTCTCCCCTCCTTGTCCTGCCCCGTTCCTCTGTGTCAGGCGTCACACAGGGGGACCTGTGCAAGCAGCAGGGGCTGGTGGCCACAGCCTGGCCTTGGGGAGCCCAGGCAGGCGTCAGGGCTGCTCCCCACCACTCACCCCCACCCTGCCTGTCCCGACTGGGCTCGCAGCCTTGGGCAAGCTGAATGGGAGCAAACCTCATGTCCCAAGGCCACCAGCCCACTGTGCCGCTGGAGCCAAGGCCTGGGAATGGGCATGTGCTGGGGTTTGGCTGCTTTCCTGGGCTGGAAAGAAAACACCCCCCTGCCTGGGATGCTCTTTGTTTCCCAGCACTGCCTGTGGGGCTCGGAGGGGCCAGAGCCTGTACTTGTTCTGCTCACCGCACTGTTAAAATGTCATTAGTCCTGCCTGATCCTGGTGGTCCCCAGGCTGTGGGCATCTCTCTGTCTTCTTGGGTTCTGTCCTGCCTCTCTGGGATCAGAGCTGGGCACCAAGGGACTGGCCAGGGCTGTGAGTGTGGAGCCAGCGATGCATTACTCCCTGTCTCTTAGCAGCACAGTCTTGCTCTCCGTCCTCCTCCTCCTGGCTTTAGGGCTTCAGGGATGCCTGGGGAAGGGAGGATGGGGCTGACGGGGCTTGGCAAACCCCAGCTGAGCTGCCCAGCTCTGACACTGACCTTGCATCTACAGGTGGGCAGGTCACAAGGATCATGGCCCCTTGTTTGTTTGTTTCGGGGGAGCTGGGGGGTCTGTGACAACCCTGAAATCAGGCAGCAGCTACTGCTGGCCCCCAGGATGGCCTGGGAAGCTCAGCAGCCCCTGGACCTCAGGGGGCTGAGGCACCCTGGCTGTCATGCAGCCCAGCTCAGTCAGCCTTGAATGTGCAGGGGTTGCTCAAACTGGCTTTTCAAGCCCCTGTGGGGTTTTCTGCTTCGTTAATGAGCCGTGTTTTATGTCTGCTGAGGTTGAGCTCCCTGGGGCTGTGGGATGAGCCCCAACCCCGCTGCAGGACAGGCCTTGACCCTGCTGCAGGATGAGCACACCTGGCTGTGGGACCTGTGGTGCTGGTGAGCCGGTGGCTGCACAGCCAAGGCCATTCCCATGTGATGGGTAATGAAGGCGAGGTGTCCAGGGCAGGCAGGGATGTGTTGAGCAGCAGGGCTGGGAGTTGCCTGTCCCCATCAGCCGTTGGGAGAGACCCTGTGCTGTGCTGCCAGCCAGCCCGCTGGACCCCAACCTCCTCGAGTTCCACATAGCCAGGGCTGGAAGGAGCCCCCAGTTCTTTGTGCAGCCCTGAGCAGGTTTATAGCAGTGGGGCTGGGCTTCCCCACCCTGACTGCCACCAGCCCAGAACTTGGTCTTGAAGGTCATCTTCTCTCTTGGATGTCCCCGGTATTACATTTCATTTGTGCTTTGAAAAGGCTGAACTGTGTTTTCATGTGTTTTCCTCCCTGGCTCCCTGCAGTGACCTGCCAGGGCTTCAGCTGGCTGCCCTGTGTCCCTGGGCAGCAGTGGCCAGGGAGCCCTGGGAACAGCCACCCACCTCTGTGACACCTCAGGCTTACACAGGGCTGCAGCCAACAGGACCTGAGCTCTGCTGCCCTCGGCAAATCTGGTGCTTTGCTCCCCAAAACTGCACTGAGAAGGGCTCGAGGCAGCTGTGACAGCTGGTCTGGGGCTGCCTACAGCCCCAGGGATGCAGCAGCTGAAGCTGAAGTCAGAGTCCAAGATAAGCAAAAGGCAGGACAGGCTGGGACCTGCCCTGAACAGGGCTGTGCCGTGCATCCGGGACACAGGCAGCTCCTGGGATGGTCCGGATGGGCCCCCCAGCTCAGACTGACCCAGTAGAGGTGATGGGAAGGACTAGATTGGCTTTTGGATTGGCTTCTAGGAGGGCTGAGCGAGGTCAGTGTCACTTGGCTGGAGTGCACAGGCTGATGTTTGATGGATGTAAATCCCCATGGAGCACTGGGGCTTGCTGAAGCCCCCTCCAGCCTGGGGCTGAGAGGTGAATGGTGAGAGGAAGGGAGAGGGCTCCTCTCCTCCCTGAACAGAGAGATAAGACCAAGGCCTGCATGAGGAATCGCGCAGGGGTGCAAAGGGAAGCAGAGCAGCCCTTGCAGCCACCTCCAATCCTTCCTTCTAGCGTGGGGTGGAGGAGGGAGGGGACATGGTCCAGCTGTCTGGGATGCCTCCGTCCTCCCCTTGCTCAGCTCACCCCTTGCTTAATCAGGACAATTCCTCTGGTGCCTCCCAACCCCTTTGCCACCATTGCATGTTTTTCCTGCTGCTTCTCCCCACGGCTGTGGGCAGAGATGAGGGCACAGCCCAGCGTGGGCACACATGTGCCAGGCCTGCCAGTCCCCACAGGCGGGCTGGGGCACTGGGCACCGCGGGGGTTTCGTGGGGACGCATGCTCGGGAGTGTTGTTTTTCCCACCCTGGTTTCCGCCAAGGTAGTAAATCAGGGCTGCAAAGGGCTTTTGTTTATCCCAGCAGGCAGGCTGCCGGGCACTGTGCCTGCCAGCTCTGCCTCGCCTGCAGCAGCCGGGGTGCGTCCGGCATGGCCCACGCTGCCCTAGTCCCTCTTGGCCTGGCGGGGCTGGGGCCCTGTCATGCTGAGGTAGGTGACCTGGCATCTCTCTCTCAGCCTGACAGAGATTTTCAGGGAAGCAATTGCATCCAGTTCCCCTGCAATCCTTTGCTGAGTGTAGGATCCCCCCAGAGAGCCCTTGGTCCCTGCAGAGAAGTTTCTCATCCATCCATCCATCCATCCATCCATCCATCCATCCATCCATCCCCACATCCCTCCTTTTGCCATCCCCTCCCTGCCAGGAGCATTCCTGGTGTTCCATGGAAGGCTTTTAGGGTGGCACAGGGTGACACTGAGCCAGCCCCGGCCCTGTGAGGCTTTGGGGTTTCACAGTGGGGTCCTTGAGCAGGGGAGATGACTCCAGAGGCAACTCAGCCCTGCCTCCCCCCAGCACGTGGCTCGGCAGCACATCGCAGTCAGGTACCCAGGGAGCTGGGGAGTGTTGAGTTGCAGCAGATGGAAGAGTGTCCGGGCACAGGGTGGCCTGGGCACAGCTCCAAATGCCGCTGGGTGACAGCTACACCGCAAAGGCCTCTCCTCCATCAACTGCAGGGGCCACGCTCCCTGACAGAAACACGTGTCCCCCCTTCTCAGGATGTATAGTTGCCCTTGGGCAATGCGGCTGGCCCAGGATCCTTGAGCAGTTGGTGCTACAAGGTGCCACAGGGGGAAGGCAGCAGGGAGGGAAGGTACCCAGATCCCTTGAGGGGCATTCAGCTGCTGGCACAGGGGAGGTGTGAAGATCCCCAGATGTATATGTTGCGGCTCAGCTATTTTGGAAAGGGATGGAGCTGATCTTGTGACCGGAGTTGGGGACTGTAAGTCTGCACAGCAGCGTCCTGCCTGAGTGACAGCAACCCGCTGTCTGACCCTGGGGAAACCCGAGATCCCTCTGTGCTGGGGATGCTTTCACACCCCTTCCCACCCCCTTCCCTGCTCGTTTCATGATGATGGAAACCGAGCACTAGACAGTGATGTGGCTGGGGACAACACAAGAAACTGGGGACAAAGCCCAGGTTTGGGTGCAAATTCCCCTCCCACTCCATGGCACCCCTGTGATGGGGCCACCCACACTCCTCAGAGCTGCTGCCCTACACTTGTTATAGCTGTGCTCCCTCCTGCCCCGTGGCTGGGACAGGAGCCATCCAGGCCCCACAGTCCCTCAGGTCCCCCAGGAAGGTGTTGGGAGCAGATGGAGAAGAAGATACTCTGTAGACCCCATCTCCTTCGGTCTCAGCAGCCTGAATGCCAGATCTGCCTGCCAAAAATATTTGTGTGGGAGGTGGAAAGTTAACTTTAGTTTTCTTTTTTTCAATGGCAAGGGGGTGGCAGGGTGTGAGAAAGGCAGGTGAGGGGGGGCTGTGCATCACCCGCCAGCGAGTGGGCAGGAAAAGATAGCTGAGCAAAAGGTCTCCCTGCTGCCAGATTTCTGCACTTTGGGAACTGAAGGATATCATTATTATTATTATTACTACTATTGCCTCTTCTGGCACCATTTTGCAGTTTCTTGCAGGGAGTCACTGCAGCCAGGGAATGTGAAGTCCTTCCCTGGAGGGCAGCAGCAGCTGCCTAGGGCTGTGAGCTGGGCACCAGTGCCTGGCCTGAGCATCCTTTGCTCCCCAGTTTGGTGCTGTGCCCCTGAAATGGTCCGTGAAATGACCCTCAGGCGCCTTTACCACCTCATTTTTCTGCCCAGGCAAGTGGTTGTTCTCTCAGCCTGGTTCTGTGGATGTGGCTGGTGATACTGGTGACGCTGCTCCTCCTCGCCGGTGCAGTGACGCACCCGGGGCATATATGTGGGGCTGATCAGCCCCACAGCTTCTGCTAGAGATGCACGCTACCATAAATATTCCATGCCTGTGCTGCTGTGCAGAGCCCGAGTGCTGTGTCCCGAGGAGAAGGCAGCTCTGCCGCCGTTGCCCCGCCACGCTGCCGGGCTCAGACGGCCCCAGCGAGGCGGCAGACGCGGGGTTTGGGCAGCCCCTGCCCCAGCCCCGGCCCGTGCCCCTGCCCCACAGTGTGTCATCGGGGAATGCGCCGCTCGGGTGTCGCACAGGAGCAGTTTTGCCGGGGAACGGCGGGATGCTGGGCGCTGGCCCCGGGCGCCCCAGAAAGCGCTCCCCAGACGGCTTTGGAACACAGTTTTCAAGGAGATGGGGGTCACCCACCAGCCCGTCGAGGCAGCTCTGGTGTGAGGCGGGCGGGAGCTGGGCTGCCCGAGACGCCTTCTGCTGCAGATGGGCTGAGGAGTGGGGAGGTTGCAGAGCCCGCTGCAGGAGGATCTCTGCTGAGCTGGGCTGGGCTACGGCTCTATTTGGCAACTTTCTCTTCGTCCGCCTTTGAGATAAGCCAGCTCCTTCCAGCTCCTTCCAGCTCCCACAACTCGCCGCGTTTCTAAGGAAAGATGTGGGTGGCTTCCTGCACCAGCGAGGCCCCGAGTTACGTGAAGAGCAGGGTGAGATTCGTTTGTCAGAGAGAAACATTCACATTTTCGCCTCGGGATCTCTTTGCAAATCTGTGTTGAGTAAGCGCAGCTGAGCAAGGCGGGAGGCAGGATCTCTGAAAGGGCAGAAGATTTCCTTTGGGCATTCTGAAAAGAAACACAGCCTCGCGTTTGGGAAGTGCCTGAGCATCTGTTTGGCAGCAAAGCTCTCAGGGGCTGTTTCCAAACCTGCCTCCCTTTCCAACAGAGCCATGCTAAGGACAGGGAAAGTTTTGCAGAGAAGCTCCGTGAGCCACAGATGAAGCTGCAGCAGGGTCTGCTCCTGCCTGCGCTCAACCTGCAAGGCAGGGACGAGGTTGAGTTGAGCAGAAACCTCTTTTCCTCCTCGTTTTGCTGTTAAGCTGGGCAATCCCTCCCTCCCAGTCCGTGTGCCGTGGGGCTCCGCGGGTGTCCCAGCAGCGGCGATGCCCGGCGGGGCCCCGGGCTGGCAGCGGGGGGACAGGGCCATGCTGGGCTGAGCTGAGTGGCTGCCGGAGGCTCAGGGTGCAGGAATTTCCCCCGTGTGCTGTCCCGGGAGTGATGACATCCCTCTCTCCCAGCTGAGAGCTCGCCTCTCGGCAGTGTGGCTGTGCCTGTTGCTCATGCAGCAGGATTTATGCTCGGCAGAAGGGAAGCGGGTCAGTCTGCCCCTGTCTCGGTGCAGCATGAGTCACTCAACGGTTAAACGCAGCTTTGGTAGCCGGGTGCTGGGAATTTCGGGATGGAGCTGGGAGCCAGGGCTCCTCCTAGCCCTGAGCAAACCTCTGAGCTTCTCCCCTGAACGCTCACATCTCCTGGGCAGCAGCCTTTCCCCAGTGCTGGCCACAACCTGGGCTCTCTGCAGCCACGTCTAGGCTGCTAAAGCAAAGGGAGGCAGGCACCATGCTCTGTGCTGCTGGGCTCAGGGTGAGGATGGATGGGTGAGTGGTGAGTGTGGTGTTGGGGGGGGGCTGTTGAGGTGGAGGGCATTTCCAGATGAGCTATTAGGGAGCATGTCAGCAAGTCCCTCCTCACAGGGATGGTTCTGGAGCAATGCTGGAAGCTGCCTCGCTGCCTGTGGCCAGAGAAACTTGGTACATGCAACAGCATCCTCAACACTCCCCCTTCCCTTTGCACAGATCTTTAGATGCTGCTCTTCTGCCCTCCTGGACAAGAGGAACTCCTGCAAAATCTGCATTGGTGACAGGTGTCCTGCAGGCAAATCCCTGCACCTCGGTCTCCGAAAGCTGCCTGCTCCCGTGGCACCACACCTGGGCCTCCTGCCTGCACGAGGAGTGACGCTGGGCTCGTCCCTGGCACGTGGACACCCTCCCTCTCAACACTGCCTGTGCTCAGGGGGACACTGCTGGGGAAGAGCCAGGCCCCCGGCCATGCACATTGGGTTCAAAGGGCCCAGCAGTGCCAGCGAAGGGAAGGGGCAGAGATGCTGAGGGCAAGGCTCCAGCAGCCCTGCCCGCAGAGCCAGTCCCGCTGCCCCTTGCCCGGAGGGGCTGCCCAACACCCCCCTGTCTGCCAGATGGCCCAGGGGGACAGTGAGGAGGACACTGGCCATTGGCAGGACAGAGGGAGCAGAGTGGGACAGAGGTGCCGTCAGCTCCGCGATGTTCCTGACGCCGAGGCAGCAGAGCAGGAGGGATGGACTGGGACAAGGGGAGGGAAGATAAGCGGGAGCTGCCGGAGGGAACCTGGGGAGCTCAATGGGGATGCGCTGGGTCCCACGTTGGATGACAGCAGCCTGGCCTTGGCAGCTGAGCCCACATGCCCCACAAAATGCCCTGGCTCTGCTCCAGAGATACCCCCTGCAGCAGCCAGCCCCACCGCTGACCCCAGCCAGGAGTGGAAAGTGGTGAAGATCCAACGGGTCCTCATCAATCCCACCAGTGAGCAGAGGAAAGCAGGTAAGAGAAAACCCCCTTGGGCACCACCCACAACCCCAGAAAGCGCTGCTGTGCTCCTGGGGCTGCCTCTGTGTGGCTCAGTGGTGGGAACACCCAGCGCTTCCCAGGGCAGGACCTCTGCTGGGTTACAGCTCCCAGGCTCCCGACTGAGCTGCTGGGACTTTTTTAGCTTGAGATGATCTCTCTGGCCTTAAAAATAAGAAGGAATCTGTGGCTTTTCTCAGGAGGGGGGTGGGAAGGCAACAAGCAGATTCTCGTGGTCTCTTAAGAGCTCAATTGAAGCAGGATCAGAGCGTGAGAGGGGTGGGCTTCTCAGCCCCCATCCATGGGGCTCTACAGGACTCTGCCAAAAGGAGGGTGATCAGGACTGAATCCTGGGGTGCTGCCTGGGCCAGGGGCATCTGTTCCTGGTGGATAGAGGCAGAGATGGCCAAGCACTCATGTGGCTTGGAGTCAGCTCTGTTCCAGAGCCCAGGTTAAAAATCAAGCTCTTTATTTCAGGCGGGTTGGTTCCTACAACGCTCTGTGCCACTGCCTCACCACCCTGCTTCACAGCTGTTCCCTGCTGTGACGGTCCCTTCGGCCACGGTGACACAAATACGGGCGCATTTCTAAGGTTACAGCAGCCCTCCCCGCTGGGGGAGATGCTCCCTCCCGCAGGATGACATCCATCCTCTCACAGGCATCGCACCCGTTTTTAAACCCAGCATCCACCCTTCTTTCTATTTTGCTCAGGCCCAGCTGTTATCTCGGCTGCCACACGGCGCCGAGGCAGGTGTGTCACTGTCCCCATGGGATGGCATTATCAGATGTTGCTGCTCTGCTCAGAGCCTCGTTTTCCCACAGCAACCCCCAAGATGGGGACAGATGGGACCGACCGCAGCTACTCGACGTGAACCTGGTGTCCAAGATCCATTCCCCTCCTTTTTGGGGTGTCAGACATCCCCAAAGCCGGTGGCTCCCCAGTCAGGATGAGGGCTGGGAAGCTCAGCCAGGCTCCTTGGCTCAGTGCTGCCCCAGCAGCTCCCAGCCGTACCGGCGTCCTGTTTCAGGGCTCAGCACACAAACCAGACCGATCCAAATAGTCTTCCCATTTCTCACCGCTCTGGGACGGCAGATCTGCAGCGGGGAAAGGTCAGGCCTGACTCTGTCCAGGCTCAGCATTTTCCTAACCCCTGCTGCCATCCAGCACTTTTGCTGCCAGCCTGGAATTTTAAATTAACTCAACAGGTTCGTTGGAAAGAGTTTGTCTGTCCCGTTTCCTCCCCCTCCAAGTGAGATCACCACCAGCCACTGCCTGCCCTACCCGTCAGACTTTCCAGAGCCTCCAGGCAGGATGTGGCTGAGGGTCCTGAGCGCCGGCAGCGGTGCTGGGACCTTGCAAAAACCCCTGCAGGCTTGTGAAAGAGAGGTTTGGATTGGAGCAGGGATGGTGGAGGGGGTGGAAGAAAGGAGGGAGGGAAGGGCAGGTCCCCAAACAGATGGCATTAGGGCTGCCTCTGCAGGAGGAGGTTTGCAGGAGCATCCCTGGGAGCTGTTGGTGGTCGGCTCCTCATCCCCTTAGCCAGCTGGGGGTAAATCAAACCTCACCGGTGCAGCTCCTGAAAGAGGAAGAGATGGTTCCATCTGCACCCAAAATCATGCAGGAGTAGCCCTGAGAGCCAGGAGCCAAGCAGGTGTCCCCCTGAGCGGTGCAGATCCACCCAGACAGGTCCTCATCCAGCAGCCCAAGGCCAGGTTGGCTGCTCCCAAAGATCTGGCACAGCGGCCCAGGCTGGTTGGCACCTCCGAGGGCAGGCTGGGGAGCACAGGAGCCCCGGGTAGAGGCAGGGGCTGGGAGATGCAGGAGGCAGGACTGGTTTCTCTGTCTGGTGTGCAAATAAACAGAAGGTTTCACTCCCTGGAGGCTGCCGGGCCAGCACCAGTCTCCCTCAAAAACCAGAAAAGCACAAAAAAGCAAAGAGGGGCAGGAAGAAAGGAAATTAGAAAGGCAAAAAAAATAAGGCCAAGAGCTCATCCTGTGGTGTGGGCAGGCGGGAAGGGACTGAGGCTGGTCCCAGCCGCGGCGGTGCCCCGGAGCGCTGCAGCCCCAGCGGGAATGGGGAGCTGGAGGCAGGGGGCGATGCTGGATCCCCAGAAATCCAGCGGGAGGGATGCTCAGGGCTGAGGGAAGAGGATGCACAGAGCTGGAAAAGGGGGATATGCAGAGCAGGGATAAAGGGGATGGCAGGGCTGGGAAAGGGGGATGCCCCAGGATGGGATAGGGGTACTCAGGGGTGGGTAAGGGAGACGTGCAGGGCAGAGATGGGAGGGGTGGGATGCGCGAGGAGAGATAAGATGGTCAGACCGGGCAAGGGGATGCCCCAGCTGCTCTCATCGCGGCAGCAGGCTCAGGGTAGCCCCAGCCGAGGCGGCTGCCCGTGCCGGTGCCGTCGGGGAGACGGGACCCGTCCGGTCGGTCGGTCGGGGCGGGCANCCCCCGGGCGGGGCTGGGGGGCGGCGGGGACCGGGGCAGGGACCGAGGCGCTGGGGCTGGGAACGCAGAGGGGGTGCAAGGGGGGTGCTGGGATCGAGAGGGCGCCGGGGGTGCCGGGGACTGGCAGTGTCAGGAGGGGATGCGCAGGGGGTCCGGGGGTGCGCAGGGGGTCCGGGGGTGCACAGGGGTCCCGGGGGTGCACGCCAGGAACCCCCCGTGAGGGGCTGATGGTGGTCGAAGGGCAGTCGAGTGGAGCCTTGGGCAGCTCAGGGGGCTCTGAATTCGCCATGTGGGTGTCGGTTCCTTCTGCCCGCGCCCGCGGGTCCAGTGTGGGATGTGGGAAGCCCCGCGGAGGGGCAGGGGGGAGCGGGGGAGGCTTATCCCTGAGGCTTATCAGGGTCGCATCTGCCGGCTCTGCAGAGCGTCTTCCCAGGCAGCGTCCCCTGTCCCCCCCGGCGGGGACGTGATCTCCTCTGGCCGTGCCACCCGGCGCCGGGGACACGAGGTCTGTCCCTCCGGCTTGGCAGCCAGCGGGCTGGATCCCTTACGGGTTGTGCAAGGGACAGGCGAGGGCCGTGTTCCGTGGCTCCGTGTCCATCCGACGGGACGAGCTGAGCCAGGTGACCTTCTCTGGCCAGGCCAGCGCCTCCAGCCCAGGGCTCCAGCCCCACGGGGGTGTCGCCGGGGCCTCGGCAGCCCGGGATGTGCCAGGGCGGGTCTGAGCACCGACGGGCGCAGCGGGGCTGGGACTCACCTGCCAGGAGGGATGAGGTCCCCGTGGCACCCGGCCACGGGATGGGCTAGCTGGGCAGGTGGATGGCAGGGCAGCCTGGAGGAGGTCTCCCAGCTCTGGCCTCCTTTTGCAAAGCTAAAAAGCTTCATTTTGGCTGTCTGGGGAGAGACACTGCCTCCACTTCTGTGGTAGCAGCAGCTTCTCCTTCCTCAGCACAGATGCAGGGCTGGGGCTGCTCGCTTCGTTCCCCTCGGTTTGGCATGGCCTGGGGAAGCAGGGCTGGGACAGGGGCAGACAGGCCCACTTGAATAGCAAAAAGCCCCCCAGCCCCTTCTCCTCCTCCTCGGGCTGGCAGATGGGTGCCTCGGGGCTTGCTCCTGTGAGCCTCTGGGGCTGACTTTTGTGAGGATTCGGGGTGCTGGGCAAGGCAGGGGGCATGGCTGCCAGGCACGATGAGCGAGGGGAGGGGAACGGCTCCAAATCCAGCAAAGCCTTTGCGAGCAGAGCACAGGCAAAACTTGCAAGCGCATCGAATTTTCTCGCTGTGCCAGATTTTGTCACTGGCAAAGGCGCCCGTGAAGAGAGGCCCAGCACGGTGTGCCCTGCCAGGCGGGCAAGCTCACTCCCACCACCGCTTGAAGCGGGGCTTTCCAGGTCTGCGGGACCAGCACGGAGAAAACCGTGGTGGAGGTTTTACATCTGGGGTATAGGAGGGTTGGAGGCTGGGAATGAGGCAGAAAATGGGCCTATTTTTGTCCATATGCTTGAATTTGTAGCTGGCTGAGCTGCCTGTCTGCGCTACCCTCCTTGTGTTCCTGGCAGCAAAGAACTGGGGTCACTGGGAGCCGCAGGGAAGCGCAGGCTTCAGTGTGCGTGGGTTAGTGCGCACTGCAAAACCCCTACACAGCTGTAGCTGGGGCAAAAGGCCAGTTGGCTTTGCTGCCAAAAAACCTGCTTACATTGCCTCGGTGGCCAGAGCCCTCGGTGTTTGGGGGAAAACGCCGGGTTCCCCCTCCCCAGCACAGCCCGGCTGCGGACACGCGTGTGGGGTGGTGGCACGGCGGTGCCTCAGGAGAGACGGGGCTTCTCTCTGCTTCACTCTGGCTTTGGCCAGTGGGGTTTTGCTGTTGACTCGCCACAGCCTGGGAAATGCTGAGAAGGGGAGGAAAGTGCCTGTGTGTTAAGACCGGCAGTGGCTGCGCTGTGCCAAGCAGGATTTGGGGTTTCTGGTCATTGCTCTGCCTTGCTCTGGACAGCCCTGGGGCTGGCGGGGGACCCGGTGGGATATCCTGAGCACCCTCCAGTCAGCTGGCCAAGGTAGGCTGCAGCACTTGGGGAGGCTGAGCATCCAAACCAGGAGCAGGCCAGGGATAGATTTTGGAGCCACCGATCGGCCTTGAGTCCAAGATTTCACGTGACCTGTTGCCTCCTGCCCAAAGCCACCGGGACTCTGGGACCTCTTGGCTTCTCTGCAGGACTTCTCACACCACGCCTGGTGCTTGCAGCCACCCACACCTGCAAGGTGCTGGCTTCAAAGACACTCTCTTCCTTCATTTGACATCCCAGCCACATCAAGACCAGCAGCTTCCACTCAATCTGTCCGCTCAAAGAGCCCTGGGGTATCTCTCCTCCCTGTAATTTGGGGCCAAATCCTCTTCTCATTCCAACTCTTGGAGTCCACGTCGGGGCAGGGTGAGCCACGAGCAGGGTCTGATACATCCATCACCATCATTTGGGGTCAGATGGTGACTCCAGCCCTTGCTGGCCAGACTTCAGTCACTCTGCCTGTGCAGGGGGACCCATCCTTGGCATGGAACGCTCAGCTGGAAGAAATTATTCTCTTTTCTTCCCCATCTGGCCAGAAGGGGAGAGCAACACAAATGCCTTTCATCACCCTCATCATCCTCACTCTGGAGGAGAGAGCACAGTGTGTGCTGCAGGAAGGGCGGCTGACAGCTCGGTCGGAAGCTGTTAAGACCCACGTTTGGGGGATGCTGACGGGAGTCACCTCTGGAGCAACGGGAAACCTGCAGAGCAACTCCCTGTATAAGCACAGAGAGGTCTATAAGCTCCTTTGGCTGGAGCTGAAGTGCGTGGCACTGAAACAGCAGCTGGTGGCCAGTGGCTCTGGAGTCCCACGGGGTACAGGGAGCAGCCCCTTCCCTGGGCCACAGGGCTGGGGGCTGCAGGGAACCCCCAGTGCAGGGATGTGGCAGCAGGGGGGCTGGCAGGGCTGGAGCCATTGTTGTGGGACGTTTGGAAAGGGGAGACGTTTCCTTCCCTGGAGCAGCGTGGTGGCGTGGGGATGGAGGAAGGAAGGAGGAGTGGAAGAGGGTGAGAAGAGCCCGTCACCCTTTGGATTTTGGACAGGACTCCCGTCAATGAGCGGAAGCCACTTCCTAGCACTGCTTAGGCCCTCAGGCACCCTTGGTCGTGCAGGGGTTTGTTTTTGCTTTTGCCTCCTCCTGTGCTGCTTTCAGCCCTACTTCCCTCCTCCTCCTCCCCAGCACCTGGACATCTCCAGCGTGTTGAGCTCCCTCTCATCTGCCTGAGGCTGTGGGGAAGCACCCAGCCGGAGCCCACCCAAGGCTCCCCAGCTGGCAGGGGCTGGCAGAGACTGGCAGGGCAGGGTGAAGGGATGTTCCCTGTGGCCAGGAGGGGAGTGCGGGTTGCAGGAGCCACCCCAGGTGACGAGGTCTCTTCAGCCACCACGGTAGATGGCTAAAGGCTCTCACAGCAGGTCAAATAACCTCATCCTGCAGCTCAAGCTGGAGGGGAGAAGGGGAAGAGGGTGGTCCCAACCCTTCATCCGGTGGTTACTGCCTCCAGGCCAAGCGATGATGAGCCATGTTTGCAGCGGTGTGTGCAGGGTCAGCCTGTCTGTCCATCTGTCGGGCTGTGTGTGGCTGGCAAGCAGGGTGATGTACAGGGTTGTTCTCCACAATTTCCTCTGGCCACCTGCAGGCCTTGGTGCTCTCCATCCTTGCCACAAACATTGGTTGTGAAGAGCAGTTATTACCCCCAGCATCCCCGTTAGTATCCCGAGGGATGTGTTTCCAGCAGAGCAGCCCAGGCCTGGGGAGCACCCAGCAAGCAAGGGCAGAGGGGGTGCTGGCAGAGCCTAAGGGCTGGGGGCTGCAAGGTGAGGCTGGGGGCAGGCACCAAATGTGGGATTTTGGATGGGGGGCTCCCAGCCAGCAGCTGGGAGCAGCTGGGAGCAGCATGGCCTGGAGGGATGCTTGTGCCAGGGATGGGGATGCCTGGGGGCAAAATCCCAGGGCACAAGTCCCAGCACGGGTCTGGGCTATGTGGGAGCGTATCCGGCGGCTAGTCCAAGCAGGAACGGGCTGGCCAAGAGCTGAGTCATCCCTCCAGCACGGAGGAGATCCCCCAGGGCCCCTCAGTTGCTGTTAAAAGGCAGTAGCAAGAGCGAGAGGCTGCGAAATGGCTCCGCCGAGAGCTCAGCTTCTTAGGCGGCCTCGGCCTCCGAGGAAGCGGGGATGCTCGGCTCGGAGCGTGACACCCGCAGACATCTGGAGCCTGTGGCTTGTTTCTCAATGGCTCCTTGGCCGTGTTTCTCCTCTGTTTCGGAGATAAAGGCGGCGAGGGTGACCCCGTGGAGTGGGAGCCACGGTGCTGGCCACCCTCCAGCCAGCCGGGCCGGAGGAAACCGCGGCCTCGCTCTGTGCCACCGCCAAAGCAAATAGGAATGGGGCGTTGAACAATGCCGGGTGCGAACCGGGGGGAGGTTTGGCCGCTGGCGTTGCCGCTGCGGACGGGCTCCTTGACTCCAGGAGAGAGTTTCCACTGGCATTCTCCACCTCCTCTGCTCCATTGCCCAGCCAAAACCCTCCCATCGGGCAGCCTGAAGGCTTCATCCGCCCTCGTCCTCCTCCTCTCTGGCTCCTCTGATGAGGCAGGGCCATCCCGCACGCCTTGGCAGTGCTGGAGCCAAGAAAAGGACTTGCTGGGTGCTGAGAGAGGTGGGAAGGATGAAGGATGAGGAAGAGGAGTTGCCCAGCTTGCAGCAGCCCTCCTGCTTTACCGTGGGCTCGCTGGAAGGATTTGGCTTAGTCATCCATCCCTTCCCTCGCTGGTAGGCTGAGCCACTGCTGAAAATATCCTGGAAGGCTCCCAAGCAGCGCAGAAGGCAAGAAAATGAGAAACACATGAAGTATGGGAAGAAGAGAAGGGAAGGGGAGTGGGCGCTGGCAGAGTGAGGCTCGGGGCGGGCAGTCCCGGTCCCCCACCTCCCAGCCAGGGCCGGAGCCGGGACTCCCCCGCAGCCATCCGCAGAGCCCCCGGGCAGGGGCTGCAGCCGGCGGGTGCTGGGGCGATGCTGGCGCTCCGCACCGCCGCCTGGCCCCGAGCGGTGGCCTCGCCGGGGCCGGGGCCGGGGCCGCTGCCCTTCCCGCGGGCGCTTCAGGGCGAGCTCGTAGGAAATTGCTCACCCCGAGAAAATGCGTTCCCGGCAGCTCCACATCCTTTCGGCCTTGGGGAAGGGCTGGTGCTCTGACCTCTTGGCCAGCGCAGGAGAATCCCATCAGCACTCGGGCCGCGGGGCTTTCGCCGGGCTTTTGGCACTTTGCGTTTAGCCCCCGCGTAGGCTCCCAAGGCGTGAACTGCGGGCTGCGGGCTGCGTCCGGCGGGTCAGGCTCTGCACAGCTTCTGTCGGCTGCTGCCATCTCGTGTTGCTCCGTAAATCACTCCTTAGACGGCGCTGGCCGCGTGAAGCTGTGGAGGGCTGGCATCTCCCCGCTGACGCTGGGTTTGGGTTCCTGCCTGCTTGGGGCTGAGTGGGACGGGAGCTGGGGCGAGGGATTTGCTGCCTCTTCGAGCTGGGGACCAAAAACCATGTGAGCTGCAACCTGAGACCTACTGAAGCCCTTGGAGAAATTCCTTTCCCATGTGGTCACCGCCGTGGGCCCCAAAATACAGGGCAGAACGAGGGGAGGGGAGGTCCTGAGTGCCCCGGGTGTCCCCTGGGCTTTGCTGCCTGCCCCTCCTCCCTGCTGCAGTTCAGCACCTCAGCAGGGTCTGTGCTGGGTCCCCATCAGCCTCGGACTGTGACATCCCCCCACGTGCCCCGGCTCTGAGCATCCTCCCACAACCAGGGCAGGGGTTGGGATGCTGGGGAGTGCCCGGAGGAAGGGCTGCTGGTCCTGGGTGGGGAAGGCTGAGGTCCCGCATCCCCTCTGAGCCCCCCTAACCCCCGTCTCCCCTCTGCCCAGGTCTGTCCCGCAGCGCCAGCCTCTCGGAGAAGGAGCTGAAGGAGGCGAAGGCGCGGAGCCGGAGGATCGCTGCGCAGCTGACCACGGCGCCCGGGCTCAGCTCCAAGGGCGTTCTGCTCTTCAACCGCCGCAAGCAGCGTGTGGACGGGCTGGCCGGGGCCGGGCATGGCGGGGGGCTGCCGCTGAGCACCGCGCCCCGGCCCCAGCCAGCGGCCATGCAGGAGGGCGAGGGGCAGGGGATGAAGCCGGCGCCCGACCAGCCCGGCGCCCCGGGAGAGGAGCTGCGGGCAAACCCCCCCGTGTGCCAGGAGCTGCCCGCCGAAGCCCAGCAGGTCCCACTTAGTGTCTACCTGAAGGAGAACATGGCACTGGCTGCCACCAATGGCGTGCAGGACCGAGCAGCTGAAGGCATGGAGAGCGTGGTGGGAGGCCCTGGAGACACAGGAGCCCCTGTGGGGCAAAGCACAGCAGCTCTTGTCCTACCTCAGAGCCCTGAAGAGGGGAAGGACGGTGAGGTGCCCGGCGAGCTGCACAACGAGGTGCCCAGCGAGGTGCCCAGCGCTCCAGTGGGGACGGCCACGGGCACGGCATCACCGGCCAGCACGCAGCAGAACGGGGCACAGGGCAGGCAGTACTATGAGGTCCGTCTCACCTTGGCCAAGCCCAAGCCTGTAAAGAACCGGACGGCCAGACCCTTTGGCACCCAGGCATCCCCCACCAGTGGGCAGCCCGTGCAGGGCCCCCCCGCCACCGAGCTGCCGCCGCCGCCCACCTACGCCGAGACCCTGAGCAGCCCCCCGCCGCTCACCCGCGTCCGCTCGCCCCCCGCCTACTCGGCCCTGTACCCGCCCCGGGAGCAGAAGGTGCTGCCAGGTCCCCCCATGGTCTGCGGGGTGAGCGGACCCAACCCCCTGCCCAAAACAGGGATCCTGGAGGAGTCGGCCGCCCGCCGAGCCGGCAGAAAGTCCATGTTCACCTTTGTTGAGAAGCCGAAGCTGGGCCCCAACCCCGATCTGCTGGACCTGGTGCAGAGCGCAGACAGTAGGAAGAAGCAGAAGGAGCAGGGGGAGCCCAATGCTGAGGACGAGCCCTTCGCCCTCGGGGCCGAAGCAGCCAACTTCATCCCCAGCAGCGCTGCCAGGGGCGGGCAGCACCTCCAGCCAGCCGACGATGCTCCGGCGTGGTCCTCCTGCCTCAAGTCTCCCACCATCCAGCCCAAGCCGAAGCCGCAGCCCAGCCACAACCTCAGTGAAGCGAGAGGGAAAGGGGCCGAGCTCTTCGCCCGCCGGCAGTCCAGGATGGAGAAGTTCATCATCGAGGCCCCTTCCCAGCCCGAGCTGCTGCGTTGCCCGTCACCCACCATGTCCCTGCCTCCCTCCTGGAAGTATGATGCCAATGCCTGCCTGTCACCCATGGTCTCCAGGCGCCTCTCCAAGAGTCCCTCCAGACCCTTCAAAACCCCCCCAGCATCTCTGTATGGAAACAGCCTGATGGAGAACGAGGTCTCCCAGAAGGAGCTGGAGATCTCCAAGCACCAGCCCTACCAGCTCCAGTCTTCGCTCTTCATCCTCTCCCCATCCAAGGGGCCAGCAAGGCCCATGCCCCAGGAGATGCCTCCACCCAGACCCTCTCTTCCCGACGCCTACCCTTACCTTCAGCAAACCTCCCGCCCGACCTCTCCGTTGCCTCCTTCCCCAGCCTGGCATCCCCCGGCCGCTCCCAGCGCTGCCCAGGCCACCTGCAGCCCCTTGCCCGGTGCCGGGGGGGCTGCGCCCCTGGCTGCCGGCAGCCGCGCGTGTCCCGGAGCCCAGGCCGAGATGCTGCCGGCCTCCCCGTGCCGCCTGCCCGCCCGGCCCAAGGCGGCCTTCCAGGCCCCCCGGCCCTCCTACTCCACCAGGAACGCCGGCATCGAGCCGCAGGTGTGGAAACCTTCTTTTTACTACAAGTAGCCTCGGTGGAGATTAAAACACGGGGGTTTTAGGCTTCCCTCAGCCGGCTGGGACCTCCCTAACTGCTCACGGGTGTCCCAAAAGCTGATCCAACCAGGGGAGGAAAAAAAAAAAGGAAAAAGAGGGAAAAATGAAGTAGAAAATCAAAAAATGTAGCTGGGAGGCTGCAGTGCTGGGACGGTGGGGGAGACAAGGGCTGCCGAACGGCGCTGGGGCGCCGGGGCACCCGGACAGGCAGCGGGACTCGGGGTGTAGAGCCTGCGGGATCCCAGCGCCTTCGGGAGCCGTCCCGACCCGCGGGGCCGCCGGCGCTTTCTCTCCTCTCTCACCTGGACACTGTGCGGAACATCTCTGGCTCCGTCCTTTCCTCGCCTGCTGCCCTTTGCCCGCGCTCCCGCAGCCCCTCTACCCTGACGGCTCCCATCAGCCTCCAACCAAAGCCAACCCGGAGGGGACGCACCGCCTTTCCGCCTCACTGTGCCTGCTCCTGTCTCTTTTGCTGCTCCTTTAGGATCTCTGCTCGTTTGCTCCCACGCCGCGAAGAGCCACGTCCCCGGGGGAACGGCAGAGCCCCGCAGAGGGTCCGTGTCCCTCGCCAGGCTCGGGGCCGGAGCTGGGGACAGGCAGCGCTGCTGCGAGGGCTGTGTGGGGCGGGAGAGGGAAGGGCTCAGCTCCCCTGCCCGTGGTCCAGCCGTGCCTCTTCTCCTGCCGCTCTCCCCGAAGTGACGAGTTGCCTGTCGACTGTGCTTTTCTTTCTGCTGCGTTATTCTTTCTTTCTTTCTTTCCTCCTCTTTCTGAATACACTCTCTGCGCTGTCAGACCTGGCTCTTCTCTTTCCTGCCCACGGGGAGCAGCGGCTGGGCAGCTGCTGTGCATCACCCGGAGGGAGGCCTTGGGGAGCTGCAGGTAGGGAGGTCCCGAGCCATATTTGGGGCGAGGATGATTAGTTGTTCGTTTGGCTGGCGAAGGGGCGCAGAGGTAACTGCCTCTTTGGGGAGCTGTTGCAGGGGGTGCAGCGCACGAGGGGGCCTCCGCAGCTCCCGTGGCGCTGAGTCAGCACGAAGCTCGCCAGTGCCGCCCCCCCC
>WBNH01004571.1:0-10979 GCA_013401255.1 Urocolius indicus
TACTCTTCCCAAGAAATCAAGCCATGTTTTCACCTCTTAATCCTTTTCCTACTGCAGTATCCCAGAATTGTGCATAGCAAGGTTACTACTTTTTAACTGAAAACTTTTTGGGAATAAGAAGGTCAAGCTAAATTTGTTCATAGGAATTGATCCATTATGGTGACATTACATTCAAATAAACCTAATTATGTAATTATTTTAGCTGCTAATTCTGGCCACTTCTTTCCACACTGTTATGAGTCTGCATATTTACATTAGTTGCATGAACATTAATTGAGTACAAACATTACAATATTTCCAAATGCTTAGAGAGATCAATCATTTTTGATCAACAAAATACTTCATGTAGACTTTAGGTTTTTCTCTGCATTGGGATTAAACACAAGTAGGTAACGGGTGAATGATACATCCTCTTGGCTAGAGGACATATTATAAAGCTCTGCTAAAAATTAAATAGAAGAGAGACAATTCAAGGAACAACGGAAAAAAAAAGAGGCAAAAGTATATACTCTAGAAAAACTTCTCTGTGACAAGGGAAAAAACCACAGCTTTCTACGGCAGAACTTCTTGGAGTATCTGCAGTTTCGCAGCAATCACAAAAAGTCCAAATGCTTTAGGGAAAAATTTGGTCATTAGCAGATCTGAAAGGTAGTTAATGTGTTTAGCTAAAAAGAGGGAAAATGGATGGCAGAATTAAAAATAAAAACAATCAAGAAAAGACTTCTGTACAGTACTATGTAAGAATTCTACAGTAACATGTGGAAAAGGGTGCAAGGAAAGGTCATTTGGAGGTTGAAAACAGCGTAAAGGAAAAAAGGAAAAGGACTTGAAGCCATTTTGATATCTTAAGAGATGACAAGAGAGACACAACACATCCAGGATCAAGAGAAATACAGGATCTCAGGCATGTCTCCAGTGCTAATGTATTGCATGTGTACCATGCTGTGTTGCAGTTAGATTCATCATGTGCCCCACTCCCCCTACTGCAGGCATAGCATGAGAAAGCCTCAACATACGAGTGGAATATGAGAGAGCTTTATATCACTAGGGTGCTCTGGGGTCTGCACATCAATGCATACACCTCATGCAGAGCAAAAGACACTTACAGAGCAACAGATGCAGTGGCAGCAGCAGGGCAGAGGGAGGTGAATATGGGTCCCACTTACACCTGAGAGAAGCAAAGAGGAGAGTTGACAGCAAGTTGAATGTGAGAGTGTGTATGTGCGTCAAATGACTTTTAATGGCATGCCAAATATGTGGTATTTGGGCACTCACCTCCCCGGCAGGCCTGAATAAAGAACATTTTGGGCTTATTTTGGAGATTTGGACAGTTTGCATTATCAAATAGCTGGAAAGCTTCCTGCAACTGAGAAGAAAGAAGATATATACTCTTCACTGCATTCTTCTGTGAGCCAAATCCAATCTCACCTTCCTTTCCTCTATTTTGGTTATTACCTCATCTGCCTTAATATTTTCTCCTTTATATCCAAACTCACTGTGTGACAAACGCATCCCTTCCACACCCTTTCCCCCACCTCCTACTAGTTTGAGTTCATGTACACTACTTAGTATTTTTACTGGAAGAGAGAACGAAATAGCTTCCCCTACTTCTATGTCATTCTTTTACTTGCAGATAGCCTATAGACAGTTACCTGCCCTTTTCTTCCCACAAACTCTTATATTTTTCCTTTTTAGGAAACTTGAATCCTCAGTTACTCTTTCTTTTTTCGCTCCTTCCATTGCTACTTTCCAAGAGATAACCTACAATGTCACAGCAAATATACCTGTAGCAGTTTGCCATCGCTGCCATAAACTCCACCCTCCACACCATGGGAAAGTAAAGCTACAATGCAGGAATCCACATTGCGATGATCTGGCAGCTTAGAGAACCTCTCAAGTGCATCGTGCATCTCCTAGAACACAGAAAAAAAAAAGTTAAAGGTTTTCCAGACTTGCACTAAGAAAGTGGGTAAATGTACAGGAAAAAAACTCAAGTGATCCTTCTGTTATGAAATAAACCCTACAGAACATTAAATTCACAGGACAAAAGACACACGTTCCACTAAAAAAGCAGCAAAATGTTATCGTTATTTTATGTCATATTCAGTCCTAAGTGTAACACTGTCAAGTAGGAATCACTTTGGCCAACAGGAGAGATGGAACAAGTATCTTGAGTTGGTACATATGGATTCAGCAGAGAAGAAACCAAGTAATACTTTTATAGAGGTTTAACACTGACACTTGAGTCTTGCCGGCATATTGGAGCACCTTAACAGATACATAATTTGGTACTTCAGCATTCAAACACTAGTGATCAAAACAACAACTTAAAGTGGAAAACTTCTGGAAACCATAGAATCCAGAAGAGTAGAAGAGTAGGGAAGTAGGGACCTTTTAGAGATTATATAGTCCAACCTCACTGCAGAAGCAAGTCCACCTAGATCAGGTCACACAGGAACATGTCCAGGTATGTTTTATAGACCTCCAAGGAAGGAGACTCCACACCCTCCCTGCTCAGCCTGTGCCAGGGCTCCCTCACCTGAACAGTAACATAGTTTTTCCTTATGTTTAAATGGAACTTTTTGTGTTGCAACTTCATCCCATTACCCCTTGTCCTGTTGCTACACACAACAGAAATAAAGTGATGCCCCAACCTCCTGACATCCACCATTTAGGTATTTGTAAATATTAATGAGATCCCCTGCAGCCTTTCCTCTTCTTCAGACTAAACAGCCCCAGATCCTGCAGCCTTTCCTCCAGTCCCCGGATCATCTTGGTAATCCTGTGCTGGGCTCTCTCCAGAAGTTCTTTGTCCCTCTTGAGCTGAGGAGCCCAGAACTGGACACAGGACTCCAGATGAGGCCTCACTAGGGCAGAGTAGAGGGGGAGAAGAACCTCCCTTGACCTGCTGGCCACACTCTTGGAATAAGAACAAATTCCTTGCAGTAACACTGAGAAGGTGCAAGCTGGATAATCAGGAAGTGAGGTGGATTGTCAACTGGTTGAAGGGAAGAAGGCAGAGAGTTGTGATCTGTGTCTAGTGGAGTCCCTCAGGGGTCGGTGCTGGGACTGTTACTGTTCAATATATTCATTACTGATCTTGAAGAGCGAACAGAGGGCACTGTCAGCAAGTTTACTGATGATACTAAACTGGTAGGATTGGCTGACACACTAGAAGGCTGTGCTGCCATTCAATGAGACCTGGACAGACTGGAGAGTTGGGCAGAGAGAAATCTAATGAAATTCAACAAGGGCAACTGTAGAGTCTTCCCTGGGAAAGAAACACCCCATGTGCCAGTACAGGCTGGGGAATGACCTGTTAAGAAAGCAGTGTGGGGTAAAGGGACCTGAGGGTCCTGGTGGACAGCAGGATGAGCATGAGCCAGCAATGTGCCCTTGTGGCCAATAAGGCCAATGGCATCCTGGGCTGTATTAGAAGATGTGTGGTTAGTCGAGAGAGGTTCTCCTCCCCCTCTACTCTGCCCTCATGAGACCACATTTGGGGTATTATATCCAGTTCTGGGCGCCCCAGTTCAAGAAGGACAGGGAGCTGCTGGAGAGAGTTCAGCACAGGACCACCAAGATGATGAAGGGAGTGGAGCATCTCCCTTATGATGAAAGGCTGACGGAGGTGGGGCTCTTGAGCTTGGAGGAGAATGAGGAGTGACCTCATTAATATTTACAAATATGTAAAGGGTGGGTGTCAGGAGGATGGAGCCAGGCTCTTCTCAGTGATGTCCAGTGACAGGACAAGGGGCAATGGGTATAAGATTGGACACAAGAGGTTCCAAAGAAATACAAGGAAGAATTCTTCACTGTGAGGGTGATGGAGTCCTGGCACAGGCTGCCCAGATGGGTTGTTGAGTCTCCTTCTCTGGGGACATTCAAAACCCACGTGGATGTGTTCCTGTGACCTACTCTAGGTGGTCCTGCTCTGGCAGGACATACTAGATGATCTTTCAAGGTCCCTTTCAATCGTTAAGATCCTGTGATTCTGTGAAATGAGAAGGAGAGGACAGTTCCTAGGGAAAAAGAGAGTCTTGATTGAGTCACTCATGGAACATTATCAATTTTCTTAAGTGAAGCAAAGGCAATTCTCTAGCAAACCAAAGACTGAAAAAATGCATAGATGCTGGAAAACTGATGAACAGGATGGCAATTAACTTCATCTGTGAAAGAACACAAAAACTTCGCTTATACTTCCAAATACTACAGCAAATACTTGCAAAGTTTAACTTTTAGGACAGAAGAATATTAGAATGGTGTATCTAGAGCAAAACAAAGTATTTATTTGTATTTTTAACATACGTGCTAAACGTGGTCTAAGAATTCTTGCCCCCTGCAGAAGAGTCAGACTAGAATAGTACCCATTGTGATCCTACTTTCTAAAGTCCTTTGCCTTCCAAACTTCTTCATATTTATCAGTATGTGAACAGGCATCAACTCATTTAGTCTTATCTTTTTATGAGACCATTCACATCTTCTGGTTCGCGCTTAGTTATAGCAAAGGGAACCCTTTAAGATGTTTATATAACAGTCACAAACTCTCATCCATACTGGTTGGCAAGTACTGGAATCCACTCCCCTTACCTGTGCAGTTTGATCATGAAAGAGAGTCACTTGATAACCAAGGTGCTTGAAAAGCATCTCCAAGGAAGTACAGTCTACATCCCCGCCTGCGCGATACTCCAGATCCTTCTCGCTGCTGAAATGGACGTTGCTTAGAACAAGTGCTAAGCCTCGGGGCTCCGATATCAGTTTATATGCCTGAGAAGAAGATTTAAAATTGGTAAATTAAGACTACACAAATTGGTAAATTAATACTACACAAGGAAATAACAGAGCGTTCAGTAGAACACAATCCCTACCTACCAACTCGACACAACGTAGAGGATTTCTTGATTGACAGTAGAAGTCTAAATTCTGAAGTGGTTGGGTTTTTTTAAATAAATAAAATGAATGTTTGTATTGCGAAGAGTCCCAAAGACCTCACAACTGATGATCCTACAACACTATTATTAAGATATTATACTAGCTTGTCTTGTTTCTCATTGTAAAAGAAACACAGCTTATCCATTTTGAACTGTGAATTAAGTCTTTCTAACTTTTTTCCCTTCCTCACCATCACCCTAGCACAGCCCCATATATTGTCATCATCCCCATCAAAGCCCTTAGGTCAATACTATGTAAAATTTAGCTAATTGCTGTTGAGAGTAGGTGGAGAAGTAAAATAGCATATGAGTGCAACTGTAACAAGCAACTGTCAGTCAATGACCCTGAAAGTTTATGTGGCTGGCAAAAAAGTGTTAATAAGGAAAGAACTAATTTAAGAGAGGTGTCCAAGCGAAGTTCCCTCTCTTTCCCTCCAACTCTAACAACAAATCAACTCTGTCATAGTTTGACCTGAAGCCATTTCTGTTAAGGCGGAAAGGGCTGTAAAAATGGCTCCTGTAAGAAGTTGCTCAAAACTCTCCCCAGCTCTGAAGCAGACCCACTTCTGGGGCTGAGTCAATTAGACGCCTCCACGATCACTTTTAAAGAAGAAACTGGAAGAGGAGGGTTCCTCCCGTTCCTTCTTGCTCTGTTCTTTTCTGGCTGGTGGTGGTGCAAGGAGTTGGAAGAGAAAGAGAAGCAACCATGCAGACGCCAAGGTCAGTGAGGGAAGACAGGAAGAGGTGTGCTGGAGCAGAGTATTCCCTGTATCCTTTGGAGAGGACTGGTGAAGCCAAGATTTGTTTGCACTTTGTAAAAGATCCCATGCCAGGGGCAGTGACTATGCCTAGAATAGGCCATGTCCCGTGGAAGGGACTCCATATTTGCAGAAGCTGTAACCGCTGGGAGGGAGATCTTAAAGTGCTGGTTGTAATTTTCTCATCATCCTGCTCTGTTTTTGCTTTTGTTCCGTTCTGTTTCTTGTAGGTAGTAGAATCAACTTTCCTACTTTCCTCTCTGAGTACTGGAGTCTGTTTTGCCTGGAACCGTAATTGGCAGCGAGCCCTCCTTGCCCTTGTCTTGACCCACAACATCCTTGGTTATCTTTTTTACCTCCCATTTCACTGGGGCCTCTGCCATCCTAAGGAGAGTGGGGGTGAACGGGGGGCAGTGAGCAAGAGACTGTTGTGGTACTTCATTGCTGGCTGGGCAAAACCACAACATGTTTTGTTCTACACTGAGCCTGTGTCAGAAGTGTTAAGTGTTAGCACATTGTGTAACACTAATAAAGTTTCTCCCATAATACAAAATTATTTTCTTCCTTAAGCCAAATTCACCACAATCTTTGCTTTACAAACTGAATAAACAAAAAATAATTAGACTACCAACATAACTTCAAATGCTGTGGAAGATTAGAAATTCAGGTTATTTTACACATAATAACCAGCACAGAATCTTGATCTTTTTCTTGAGCCTAAAGAGAGGCTCTTGCAGGTATGGCTGGCAATTAAAACAGCCAAGACTGTGACTACTAGATGAAACACAATTCTAGTATCTTACAGTGGCACTGACAGCTTACATAGAACAAGAGAACAGGCATTTCATGAAGCTGTTCATGCACAAAAACAGGCAGAGACTTGTGTAGAATTACAGAAATTCTCAATTTCTTGACACTTGTAAATGAGAACTACACCAAATTGAATAAGACTGGTAACACCTTTCAGATACACAAGAAACACAATGCTGATCTACATCCCAGTGAAACATGTGTTTTGACTTAGTTGTAAGCAGCATGTGTTCAGTTGATTAAACCAAACACCTCACAACTTTCATATCTTAAGGAGATTGTCTGTGTCAACCACTTACCAAGTGCTGATGATCACGATAAAATTCAGGAGTGCAGTATTTCACTGGAGGAACTGGGGGACCATCCCCGTTATCCCAGGAATGTTCCACTGGTTCTGCACAAAACAAACAGATCAATTACAAATTCCAGCTACAAAGCCTCTGCATTACAGGTACTAACTTGCAAATTCTAACTGTGTGGTCTTAGGTATGTTCCTATATTATGCTACTGATGACTCTAAAAATTTTGCTTGTGTTTTTTACAGACATACAATGAAATGTAGTGGAAACAAGCAAAAGTACTGAAATAGTATACTTACTTTTTTAAAATTTTAATCATCAACTTTTGTTTTTTTTCTCTTGTGAGTCAGCCTTATCTGAGGCCTAGTAAATTTGGTTCAACAGAGTATAGAAACAGAAGTCTTATCTAAAATTAGAGTCGTGTGCTTTCTGTCATTTTGTATGGTATGCTAGTTTTTTCAGTTAGGCTGATAACCCATTGCTAGAAATATTCAAACAGAATAGCTCTTTTCCATTCATAAAAGGCCTCCCATGCACACTGGATGCAGCTGTTTATTTTTTGCCAAACACACGCATAAGTGATCAAACTATACACTTCTAACATCCATTAAGTGCAATGCCTTTTATTGTTTATCCGTCTCTGAACAATCCTTTCTTCTGGATAACAGCACGTAAAAGGAATGATAATCAACTATTTGTCATTTGCAGACAAACAGGGATTCCCGTGTCCTGAAGAAACAGAGCTAGTGACATTCATGATCTCCTTTGAAACCCTTTTTCAGACTTTTGAGGTATGGCTCTCCTGGTTGGAGAACTATATGCTCTAAAACCAAAACAACTTAACCCTAAAATCTTTGCACAAAAACAAAAAAAGGGACTGATTATGTAGTTATCTCTCACAGAGAGAGCTCCCAGTAAGTAGCACACAGTTACTGCTGTGGTTAGGGAACATGAGTACTCCAAGCATTACTAGAGGCAAAACAAAAGATAGCAAGGATATTCACTCCAACAACTAGTTTCCTGATCTAAGTCACAAATGCTTGCTAAAGAAAAGCTTATTTGCTGCACTCAACAAAAGCTACAGAAGTTGGACCCCTGTAACATATAAAAGGCCTTGTACTTATTTGCTCAAAATGAAGGCTAAGTCAAGGAATACTGCCCCAAACCAGTATTTTTTGCACAGCTTTAGTTCAATTAAACTCTATTTAAAAAATTAATTACAAAATAATTAAACAAATCTTAAACAAAGAAGAAAGCCTTTGAAAAAAGATCTGTAATTTTGAAAAAAATCTACAATTTTACTTACAAGTACTATTTAAAAATAAAATTTCCTGTAATAATAAGTGAAGCTGAATAGAAAATTATTCGGTTCTCTCTTTCAGTATGTTATTTCACTTCCATTTTCTGGCCTAATTCTACCTCCTGCATCTGATCATAATATAGTCAGCTAACTGTTAAGTTTGTATTTCTGGGATGAGCAAAGCAGTGGCAAGCTTATTTAGAGAATTTAATTAAGAGAGTATGAAGAAATTAACAGCAACCAACCAGACAGCCAATCAAGTATTCACGGTGTCGTGTGTGACTCACCAATCCATCGCGGTCTCTTTGAATTACATGACTCACTGGCAGCGAATGGAAGATTTGATCCGTAACAGTGTTCAAGCTACAAGACATCCAATAAATCCATGAAAAAGAGCAGCATAAAACAGCTATTTTTTTCTCTATGGTACAAGCCTGTAGGTATCATGGAACAAAGATATATATATATATATATATATACACACACACACATACATGTACATATTACTTTAAAAATAGTATTATGGTTCAAACACAAATAAAACATCATCAGCAAGATATGCTGTCATGGCAATACATTAACAAAACATCTCTTGTCATGAAAAGACAAGCAGCAGCATTTTCTGTCAATAAAAAGTTCCTTCCCTTTTACTTCTACTCAAATCCCAGTTTGGAAACCTTACACTGAGGTCATCATATCCTCCTCGTTTTCCCAATCTTTTTGTTTGCTTTTGAGATTTCCCTGTTTGTAAAAGCACAACTGAAAACAAATAAACAGTCTAAGTGAACATCTTTGTTCAAAATATCTAGCCATCCTTCATATAAAACATGTTTACTGCAGGTTTCCCTCCTTATCAATGTACTGAGAATATTGAATCTGCTAAAGTCTTCCTTTAGTCCAATGCTAACAATTGTAGATAGTGAAAATAGAAATAAATATAACAAAACCCCTCTCTCCTCAACAGACAAGGCTAGCCTTTAGTAGCTTTCTACTCAGAGTCATTGAACTCTAAATTACAAAATTTCAGACAAAATATTTTCTTTGCAGCTTTTAGGCTCTTTTTGACACATCCATTAAGAACATATTGGATACAAGAATATCCAGGAACTTTGTGCAGTTCAACAAGGAGATGTGCAAAGTCCTGCACCTGGTTAAGAGCAACCTCATGTATCAATATATGCTGGGGGCCACCCAGCTGAGAAGTAACTTGGAAGACAAAGTTCAACATAAGCTAACAGGGTGCCTTTGACACAAAGAAGGCTAATAGTATACTGGGCTGCATTGGAAGGAATGTTGCCAGTAGGTCAAGGAAATTGATTTTTCCGCTCTACTCAGCTCTAGCAAGGTTGCATCTGGAGCCTGTGTCCAGTTCTGGGCTCTTCTGCTCATAGGAGATGGGGAGGTACTGGAGAGAGGCCAACAACAGGCCACAAAGATGCTGATGGAACTGGAGCATCTCCTAGGAGGAAAAGCTGACAGAGCTGGGACTGCTCAGCCTCGAGAGGACTCAGGCAGATCTCATCAATGCACACAACTACTTGAAGAGGACTGTAAAGAGGAGGGAGCCAGGCTCTCTTCGGTGGTGCTCAGTGACAGGAAAACAGGTGACGGGCACAAACTGGAACACAGGAGGTTTCCTCTGAACACAAGGAAACTATTCTTTTTTTACTGTGAGGGTAAACAAGAACTGGAGGAGGTTGCCCAGAGAGACTGTGGGGCCTTCACCCTTAGAGAATTTTCAAAAGACACTTGGATGTGGCCCCGAGCAACCTGCTCATGGTGATGATGCTGAGCATGGGGTTTGGACCAGATGACCTTCAGAAGTCCCTTCCAATCTCTACCATCTTATGATTCTGTGTGAAAATACTGTTTTTCCTAAATTTCTTCCCTCCGGCTTTTACTAAGGCTACTAAAACTTTCCATTTGCAACAAAAAACCAGCCTGTCCTTTGTAAACAATTTCGATTTCCCCATTTGAAAAGATCTCTTTATGCCCAAACCAAATATGAAATGCAGTCCAACCATCCATCCTTTTTTTTTTTTTTTAAATTGTTGTACCCTTGCAACACCATGGCTCAAGTTGGATGTTGTCTTCAAGATTACTGCCTCCAGATGCTGCTGTTTGGTTTCTCTTAGAGCTTCGCAGAAGGCTGAGAATGCATTAGGGCCTCTCTTGGGCAGCAAATTGAGGAATTCCACATTTTGACTGAAGCTCCCAGACTTGGCCTAGATCCAGAGGGAAAAAAAAAACAAACCAAAACACATGCTCAACATAACATTCCATCACAATTAATTTTGAATGTATCTTCAGAATTGATCTTTTTTCACTTCATACAAATGTTTCAGTTGTACTCGTAGCTGTGCGAAAGCCACTTTCATAGCTTTTCCTAGTGGAAAGGACGAGAGTATATGACAACATAACAAGCCAACAATTCACACATTACTATACATAGTATTACTGCCTCTTCTCTCTAAACTTTTCTTTCCAGGTACTGTTGTTTTAGTATCTACTTACGCTCATAGAATATGCAAAATCCGAAACAGGCTTCCACTACCACCCAATAGTTTATGGTCTTTACACACAAATACACAAATCCCTCAGAAACCATTAAGTAGAATACTTATTATATGTCGTCAATTCTAAAAAAAGATACCAGGTGATTGATAATAAGCTAACCATGAGCCAGCAATGTGCCCTCATGGCCAAGAAGGCCAATGGCATCCTGGGATGCATAAAGGAGAATGTGTCCAGCAGGTCAAGGGAGGTTCCGCTCCCCCTCTGCTTTGCCCTGGTGAGGCCTCATCTGGAGTCCTGTGTCCAGTTCTGGGCTCCCCAGCTCAAGAGGGACAGAGAACTTCTGGAGAGAGTCCAGCACAGGGCC
>WBNH01004571.1:11016-200556 GCA_013401255.1 Urocolius indicus
CTACCATTCTATGATTCTATGTATGTATAGACTGTAATGTTTAGATCAATGAAGCAATGTTTAGTACTATATGAGAAAAAGTAACAATCAAAAATGAAATGTATGCAACTGTAAAATATTCTCAAGAAGTTCTGTTAAATTAGTAACATAGCATTTGACAACAAATTGTATAATTAACAAAATAACATGCTTCCCTATGAAATCTAAAACACACCAAAACATCACATATTAGAATATTATCAAAAATAAATTTTGTCAGTTGCATATAATTCATCCTATATTATTTGAATTACCACTTAAATCCAAGATCTCTTCTTTTGGTGGATGATAAAAAATGGTTGGTGAGTTACATAGAATCAAGGCCTATATGGTATATTTGCAGTCGTAAGAAAATCAGAAAAAAGCCTCAAGTCACATGTGTAAATGCTCTGCTACAGAAGATTGCAAATCATCTGGTTTATTTCATAAATTTTTTTTTAATAAATGTATTTTATAAACACAAATTAATCAAGCTTGCTATTAAAATCAGTTTGTCTTTTGTCCCATCACATTGTTGGGAAAGACATTGCAACCAATGCTTATGAACATACTCTGCAATTTCAGACTTATGTGCATTCATGAGGGTCTAAAAACATTTACTGCTGTATCAACAACATCTCTTCAGTGTTCTTGTCCTTTATCTTCTTCTTTCTATAGATTGGTCTCAATTTGCTACAGTAAACAAATCACATTCTTTCAGACTCCTCACAAATGGCCTCTTCAACTTTCAGAGAACTGTTGACTGGAAGTGTAATATCTCATCTGTGCTTTTCCGTAAGTATGAAAATACTTGCCCCTTTCTCCTCGTAAAACTTCTCCATTAGGCCACAGAAGATAACGATGTACTCCAGTTCCATGTACTTGCTGTAAGTCCATTAAATTTTATTTTACCCGACAAAGCAAATTGGCGGGTGATAGTCTAAAGTACCTATTCATTGTTTCTTCTTTTCTAGTAGACCTACCATTGTTTGTGATGAGGTTAGGATCATTAATCTTCATCACTTTATCTCTTCATATGAATAAGTTACAAATATCACTAAGAACAGAAGCACACCTCAAGAACTGGACCTTTACCAAAACGTTAAGAGACTGCCATGATGTTCCTAGCATTTGGAGCTTCTTGCAGACTTCTTCCTTAATGTTCCCTCAAATACCCAAAGTACCTTCTCAGCCAGAAGCTTCCTCATCACTACATTTAGGTTATACTAACTAATGTTTGGCAAGCATTCAAAAGTAAGACTTTGTAAGACAGGTTTCTTTCATTCTCTAATACATCCTTACTTTATTTTTATGCCCTCACAGAGTCTGATAATTTTGTGATTTCATGATAAACTCTGAATCCCTGTCAAAATCCATTGAAATAGTCATCTTACTGAGCCTGAACATGCATGCAGAATCTGTGGAGAGAGCATACATACTTGACAAACATCCTAATCAAATTTATGTCATTTCACCAAAGCCATTTCACCATTAACGTCTAGTGACCAACACAGAGCATTTAAGTCTCTATATCTACACCATCAGATAGTCTTTTATTATAGTACAGAGTATTCAAACTGTTCAAAAAGCAAGAGAGAGCTTTTGCTATCGTATTTGCAGTTTCGAAAGTCCACCTCAGAGCTCCAGAATCACATCTCATGCTCTGACAAGAAGGCATTAATGGTGTGGATTTTTGGACTTAACCTTAAAAAAGGCCGTTTCCAGTGTCCCACTTTATTTCCACTATGGTTTTTGCTCTGTTTAAAATCCCTTTCTTCTTGGCTTTCATCTATATATTATATTTACACGATCTTTACTACATAGTGTAGTGGTTTTGCCTGGGTGAAGTTATTGATACTAGGGCAGCTACAGTGTGGTTTCTTTAAACAAAGATCTGCCAGAAGCTTCCTCTGTAGCTGACGGGCTAATGCCAGTCAGTTCTAAGCTGAACCCCACAGCTGACCAAGGCCTGGCCAATTAGCAATGCAGGTAACACCTCTGTGAATAACATATTTGATAAAGGGAAGAAGTTGCTGCTCAGTTGCTGAAATGCAGCAACAACAGAGTGACAATGCAAAAACATCTCCGCAACATCAAGGTCAGTGGAGAAGGAGTGGGAGGAGGGTGCTCAGGCCCTGGAAGAAAGAATCTCCTGTGGTGAAGACCATGCCGAGGCAGCTGTCCCTCTGCAGTCCATGGAGGCCACTGGGGAGGAGAGATCCACTCACAGACCATGGAGGACCCCACGTTGGAGCAGGCGGATGCCAGAAGGAGGCTGTGACTCTGTGGCAAGCCCACCCTAGAACAAGTTCCTGGCAGGACCTGGGAGCCCAAGGGGAGAGAGGAAACCCACACCAGAGTAGGTTTGCAGTCCTATAAGGGACTCACACTGGAGTAGTCCGTTCCTGAAGGCCTGTTCTGGTAGATGACCCACGTTGGGGCAGTATGTGAAGAGTTGCCCCTACGAGAGACCCCATGCCAGAGCAGTTTGTAAAGAACTGTAGTGCACAGGAAGGACTCACACTGGAGGAGTTCATGAGGGACTGCCTCCCGTGGGAGGGACCCCACACTGTAGCAGTGGGAAGTGTGATGAGGCCTCCCCCTGAGAAGCAGCAAAGTCCACTGACCACAACCCTCATGCCCCGTGCCACTGGGGGAGAAGGAAGGAGAGTCCCGGAGGAGGGAGGTGTTTAAGATTCAGTTTTATTTCTCATCTTCCTGTTCTGAATAGTTTATTAATAAAGCAAACCTTTTTCTCCCCGAGTTGACTCAGTTTTCCTCGTGACACTAATTGGTAAGTGATCTCCCCATCCCTATCTTGATACACAAACCTCTTGTTATTTTGGGGAGTGATATTACCACTCATTGGGTACCTGGCACCCAGCCAGGGCTAAGCCACCAGACATAGTAAACACTTCTTTTTATACCCTTTCTTAAGTGCATATAATTGAATCTGTCAGCTACATCTTGGATCTTGGGTCCCAGTAGACGGCACACCTCTCAGGACTCCTTGTCTGATCGACAGATGTGTCTCTCAGTGCCTTTTACCAGTGAGTCACCCACATTGAGCACCTGTTGCTTCATTGTGCCTGCTGCCTGTTGCCACTGGAACAGTTGGTGGTAGATTGGTTGTTGAGGTATCCCCACCTAGACCTCAACAAACAGTCTACTAGTACAACACATATTCAGCGGTACCACTCCAGATGTGAATGCTTTCCCCCTACCCCTATTATATTTCTATTTTTGCTGCTATTTCCAGATTCATACCACCCATCAGCAGTCCAAACCACTTCATTCTCTTGCTTATGCTGCTATTGTTATTTACATACACTCAAGTGTATACACTCTTAGTTATGTGTGCATGCTGTATTCGGCACAGTTTTTCCACTAAGCTATTACTATTTACCTGACTTATCCATCCTAACACCTTTCTCCTTACTGATAATCCATTAATAAGTATTATTGCATTTCCTTTTACTTAATTATACTTGGAAAGGAAAATTGCCTTACTCTTCTTCCCCTCTGTCTCACTTTAACACTTTGCTGAAAATACTATTTTCTTTACCATTATCATACCTTAGAGAGGGTACTTCCATTTTTCTTCTCTTTTTCTTCTCCTTCCCTTTCTACCCTTCAGAGACTAACTGCAGGTCAGCAACTTAACATCCTTACTAACCAGCTATACCTCAGCAATGTCATCATTTAATCCCTGTGGGCTGCTAAAGTCACGCAGTTGCTCAGTCACTCACTCCCCAGTGGGATGGGGGCAGAAATGAAAGGGCAGAAGTTAGAAAAATCATGGGTTGAGATAAAAATGGTTTAAATAAGTAAAACAAAATCTGTGCACCTAAGTAAAGCAAAATAGGAATTCATTCACTACTCACATCGGCAGACGTTCAACCATATCCAGGACAGCAGGGCTCCATCACATGTAACGGTTATTTGGGAAGATAAACACTATCACTCTGAATATCCTGCCCCTTCTTCCTTCTTCCCCCAGTTCTACATGCTCAGTGTGACATCATATGGTGTGGGATATCCCTTTGGTCTGTTGGGATCAGCTGTCCCAGTTGTGTTCCCTCCCAACTTCTTGTGCACCCCTAGATCACTCACTGGTAGGGTGGTGTGAGGAGCAGAAAAGGCCATGAGGTTGTGCAAGTGCTGCTCAGCAGTAATGAAAACATGCCTGAATTATCAACATTGTTTTCATTACAAATCGAAAACATGGCCCCATAAAAGCTACCATGCAGAAATTAACACTATCCCAGATAAAACCAACACAATCAGTTTTTTGATTCATTCTTTGATTGAATTCCTGTATCTTTGTCTTTAACTAGGAATTGGAGCTATTTCAGGTAAGTCTGCCTGCATCACCCACAACTTAGCACAGATATCTTTGAAAAGTCCCATGATGAATTTCACATTATCTTTGACACACAGTGAGTCAAAATTCACCAAGAATTTTTTTATTTATTGCTTTCAAAAACTTTGTCAGTCTCACGTTCATACCTTCTGCATTGGTTCCCAGGAAATAGTTCATCATTCTGTTTTTCAGCATCTGTTCTTATGATGGGGCCATCAATCTTACCAAGGGACTAAAAAGCCCCTCAATTGCTTACTTGAGTCCTAAGACACACGTGCATTGCCAGACACTTCCTTTACAGTTTGCTCTTTTTGAAGACCTGTGTCTCCATACTGCACAGTCTTCAGTGTACTGCCATACCTCGAGAGTAATTCCATGCTATTTTTAATTACTTATTTTCATAGCGCCCACTGCTCAGGATAAATAACAAAAGCCTATATAGAACATTTGTCATCTGAAAGTGAGAATCTTGGATCACGTTAGGTTCTTCATACAGTTTACAAAAACCAGATGTGAAGTACAAATTCTTTCAGTGAAAGGTGCCACAACAAGCTGGTTTATAATATTTTCATTTACTTCTTCAGTATTGTTCTTATTATTCCTACTGCTACAAACGGGAAAAAAAAGCCCCACGATATGACAACAAAGGAGTGAAAGATACCACGTGATTCACAAAGCACAGCCTGCTGCAACTACGCATCAGCATGCAAGCCAATGATTTGGCACGTCTCAGACAAAACTCAGGTTGCCAAAGGCAGCTTGCTGCAGTTGCTTCTGCGTGTTGCAAGCAAACCCCACACCGCTTTGCATGTTCTCCTGTTGGGGCTTAATCCCAGAGAGCAACTGAGCATCACCCTGCCACTCGCTCGCTCCCCTTTCTACCCCAGCGTGATGGGGAGAGCAATGAGAAAACGAGTAAAACTTGTGCATTGAGAGCAGTTTGCTAACTCAAAGCAAACAAAGCGTTGTAATAAGAGCAATAAGAACTATATTCATAATTGTAACGACGAGGAATGTAACAACAACAGTGAAGACAAATAAAACACAATAAAACCCAAAACACGGCCCTGCACCAGGTACAAGGAAGAAAATTAACGGTAACCCAGTCAATTATCCCAGGAAATCTCCCAACGCGACCACACGAAGACAAGCAGGTAACACACGGAGCTGTACCACACTCCCACTGCCAGCACCGACAGCGAGCGAACAGGAAACAAAGCTCCCAGTGCCGTCGGAGCACAGCGTGCATACCTGGATCGTTTCCATCATCTCCGGCGTGATGATGTCCTTCTCTATCATATGCTCCAGCAATTCTTTTAAAACCATCTGTTTCGCCAGCACGACCCGGTTCCTCTTTAGCGCTTCCTGGTGACAGCGCTGCATGCCGCAGGCAAGCAGCATCCTGGCAGGAGACGGGAGAACCCACGCCCGACTCAACGCTCAGCGCCGTCCTTACCCCTCCCGACCTTCTTCCTCAGGACGAAGCAGCCCGGCTTGACTCCGTGGGCAGCCTCCGCCTGACGACGGGCGCAAGAGGCCTCCACCGTACGCGCCGGCGAGGGTCGGCGGACGCTCCCGTGGCCGCGGAGCTCCGCCGCTGCCGCAGCACCGCGGAGCCTCGGCGGGGGCCCTCTCCCGCCGAAACCGGTTCCCGCCAAACGGGCCGCGCCGCGCCCGCGCCGCCGCGCGCCCGCNGCGCGCCAGGGGTGTTACCTCCAGGTGGCATTAACGGGGGTGCCGCTTTCCTCGCCCATGTACCGGGTCTGCGGGTTGCTTTATTTTGAGGTTTTATTATATATACTTCGCAGACAACGAAAAAGGGGCTCTGGTGCCGTTCCCTGTTTAGAAGGTACGGCAGAGAGCGAAGAGGACGTGTAAACACGCAAAAAAAAAAGATACAAAGGGAAAAAAGCAAGTGAGCAGCTTTCAGCAGGAGCGAGTTTGCAGCTCCTGTCGTGTAAAAGCCTTTGATGGGTGTTCCTTGGTGGTCAGGAGTTTCACATCCTAAAACTTAAGCTCAAAGGCCTGAATGACTTACAGATGCTGAAGGCAAAATCCCAGTGATTGTAACTTGTGACACTTAAAGTTGGCGAGTTTTAACCTGTGTCAGTCGCTTGATTTTTTTTTCCCGATTTCTCACAATTCTGTGGACTCAGAAGGTGCCTGGGTTGCCCAGTTTTTTAAACCCAGAGTTTCTATTCCTCTGTGGTATACCTGTACTGCTTTTTATTGTGGTTTGTTATTTTGTGGTTGCAGGTACTTGGGCAAAATGCAAGAAATTACTCGGAAAATTTGCTTCTCATGATACTTTTATGACAGCAATATCAGAGCTGCTTCGTCATTAATGCCATCATAGAATCTCAGAATGGTAGGGTTGGAAATGAACTCCAGAGATCATCCAGTCCAACGCCCCTGCAGAAGCAGGTTCACCTAGATCAGGTTGTATAGGAACACATTAAGGCAGGTCTTGAAGACATCCAAGGAAGGAGACTCCACACCCTCCCTGGGCAGCTTGTGCCAGGGCTCCCTCACCTGAACAGTGACATAGTTTTTTTCTTATATTTAAATGGAACTTCTTGTGTTCCAGCTTCATCCCATTACCCCTTGTCCTGTTGCTAGATACAATAGAAAAAAGGGATGCCCCAACCTCCTGACATCAGAGTGGTTCAACTGTAGATTTAGAAATGGAACTAACTTATCTCCTTTTTCTAAGACAAGATTACCAAGCAGAATGCAAGGAAAAGCACGGCTTTGTGGAGGGTTTTGTTTGAAAGAAAAAATTGATGATGCCACCAAGTATTTTAGTGCAGTTCCATTTATTTAAAAACAGCATAAAAGCTTTTTTTTTTTTTTCCTTTTGAACTGTAGAGGATCAATCATTAAGAAACAATTTATTTACATCTAGCTTATGGTTTGATGGTTCCTCATATGAATTAAAGGTGATGCAGTCATATGAGACAAGGCTGTGGTGATCACTGCTCTCCTTTGTAGGAGATTTTAACTACTATTTTGTTTGAGTTTTTCTAATTTGGACATTCACCAGACATGAATGTGTCCTTGCATACTGCAAACTACTTTAATGCTGCAGAGCCTATCAGTTTAACTTGCTTATTTTAAAAGACCACACAGCATCACCGATCAGTGAGAGCTGGAACCTGGCTCAAACTTAGAGCTATCGTGATGGAGACTTCGTGTTCCTCTGGACTGCTACGCTCAGATTCTCTCCACTGCAGCTGTAGCCTTGGCAGTCAGACTGGCCCTTTCCAGAATCTAGACAGAAGCTTCTGGTGCAAGGCACTGTTACATAGAAACGGGGGTAGTGTTGAACTTTCTCTGCAAATGCTTGCTATGATGACAATAAACTAGCTCAAGCTGTAGTACAGTCTTGTCTCTTCTGATTCACTTTCCTCCTCCATAAAGGTGCATCTTCAGTTTGAGAATTGTTGCCATATATAAAACAGCTTTCCTCACAGTGGTTTTATGTATCTCCCAAGACAAAACATTGTGGCATTGCATAGTTTTTTTTTTTTTGTGCAAAAATATTCAAGTGACATCAGAAGCTGTGTCTGTAGTTCAGCTCTGTTGCAAAGAATGGCGAGACAAACTTTTAGGTGGGGAAAAAATCTCAGCTCATTCGCCTTCCCTCTAGGAGCATCCTGTACTGGGGTGAGAGTTTGGTTCTGCATTCATGGAAGATGAAGTTAATACGGAAGGTTGAAAAGCATCTTCAAAGACCTCATCACTGATGGCACTCTCATAAACAGGTGGTGGAGTGAGTGGCTCCAGTGGCTCGAGCACGACTTCAATATCTTTCATTTCATGGATATCTGAAACAAAGCGCTGCGGTCTTGGAGGCAGGACCAGCTGCAACTGCATCCTGGAGCCCATGTCTGTCTCGGAGATATGCATTGTGTCCGATACCACTGACACTCTGAGGGCCTCCACCATAATCTCTTCTTGGGCAGATGATGCAATAACTACGTTGTAAGGAGGAGGCTCATTCAGTGGTGAAGGCACTAAACCTGGATTGGATGCAATTGTCCATATTGCTGGAACTGACATGGTCATCACCTCCTCATAGGTAGGTGCTTCATAGGCAGCATTCACCCTATGCACAAAGAAAATAATGGCAGTTTGACTGGTTATTTTACTGCTTAGTTTAGGCAGAGGCAGGTAGTCTGGTAATGTACCACAGGAACTATTCTACAATCAATAGATGGGACTGAGACAGGGTATCTCACATGGTATCCCTGTATGTGATATTCTGTCACTTGATCACTTGTCCAGACAACCTAATGTCTTTCTTCCTGGTCTTGAGAATGGCTCATCTGGCCATTTTTCCACTGTCCACAGAGTAACTGAAGAAGTGAAGTAAGTGAAGAAATTTCTCAGGAAGAATTACAAACCAGTAATTATTTATTGGAATAAAACAGGATGTGGCCTTTTAATATATTAGCTCAATCTTCATCTATTTTTAAGAAGTGAAGAAAATTAAGTACTATAATTTAGTTTAAACCAGGGCTAACTATCCTGTGTTGAAAAGAGTATCTGCGGAGAAAAATGTTGCTTTAGAAACATTCTTCATTTTAGGTCATTTTTTTAAATAAGCATACTAGTTTTCTGCTAGTATTCAGAACTTCTCAAAATCAGAGTTTGTTAATGTAAATTTGAGTTTTTAGGACAGAAAACACACCCAGTTACTGGTTCCTTTTAAAAAGATTGCCGAGAAACAGTTGCTTTGAAGATAAGGTTTATAGAGCTAAAGCCAGCTAAGATTCAGTATTGCTTCAACGTTTTTATCTTTTTCCTTGTCTGAGTCATTGTTTGGCAAGACTCAACTACTCAGGCAAAGTAAAGCTGAGCCTGGATCCGTTTAACTTTGGAAATTGTTACTGTATCATTTCCTGGTGAAGAAAATATATATTAGACAAGATACAGGACTTGCATAGCATAGAAATTTGCAACCTCCACCTGAAGGAAAACAACGTAAGAAAACCTCTAGTGTTCTGAAATGGAGTCTGTGCTTGGTGCCCTAGGGGAAGGGCAGAAAACAATATGGGAAATGGCTATGACTGAGGAGATAGTGCTAAAGTAAGAGGCATAATGAGGTTGCAGCTTACCCTGCTTCACTTTGCCTGTGTGGAGGTATCTCATTTGCATCATCTTGGTGCTGATTCCTCAGGTAACACGCCACAAACGCAGTCAGCAAATAGCCAATCAGGCACACTCCCCCTACCCCTAGAAAGAAATAGCCTACTGGATTGATATTAGATGAAATAGCCAGCATGGTGACTCCAATGAGAAGAGCAGCAGTGAAAAGAAGCAACAGGGCTTGGCGGATGTTCTTCCAGCGTGTCTCTAACCACATGGTAGTATAGATGGTGGTGGCAGACAGTCGAGAACAGATGAGCAGTTAAGGGGACAGACATCTGTGGAAGAGGGAATAGTGTTTTTTCAGCTTGAAACATAAGCATACAAACACACTATAGGTATCATGGCTGAAACCAGAACATACACAAACAAATATATGCCATCAAGAATATGTAGCTATTCATTATACACAATAAGCCTGGGAAATCTGAACATAAATGCATGCCAATGTAAATACATTAGAATTTCTTATGTGAATGCATAGTGAATAATGGCTACGCTTGGACACAATTGCAAGGAGTAAAATGCATAAATAGACCATCAGGACTTCTCTAAAACGATCTAGCTTCTTAATGTGCTTTTGCACACTAAATGTGTTCCCTTGTTATAGCAAAAATAGTTAAATGTATACATACAAATGCCAGAAAAAGAAGCACATTCTTTTTCAGTAAATACTTACCAGAGGGAGGTTTTGGTAGATAGGTGCAGTCATGTTTTAACTTCTGTCTTCATCACAAGGAAAAACATGCAAGCTCTTTTGTCCCCGCTCTGTCCTGTTCTGACCTGAGGATAGGTTATTAGTAAAAACTCTGCCTTCCTCCTCTTGAGTTTTCTTGCAAGGAGACAGCGAAGATTTCTTCTTTAACCAAAAAGCAGAAACTAGTCAATAAAGGAGGTACCAAACAATGGGAAAATCCTTCTGTATGAGTTTTGCGTGAGAAGCTAGAACCTCGTTTTTCCAAGGTTCTGAATCCACAGCGATTTCTAGACGATCACACACCTTCTGCCCTTTCGCAGCTCTTTTAGGTCTGTCCCATTAAAGTAGGAAACTCAGGAAAGGGGGCGGAGTGAGCAGTGAGGGAGTGCTTACCTGTGTCGAATCTGTTTGGTCTGGTTTGCTTCAATGATAGAAACTGCCTTAAAAAGTATGTTCTCTGACTATGTAGCAGACGAATCTTGATCTCCACCTCACAAAGCAGGAAGGACTGTCATCCCAGCCCATATCACATGGCCCACACATAAACCTATCTCTGAGTTCCGTAAAATGCAAATCTATACATTTTTCTATCTTGATTGAGTGGTGTTTGTCAGGTGTTGTTTTATGCCCTCTTTGATTTTTCAGGCAAAAGAAAAAGGAGGCAATGGGTTATTGTTTTGCAGAAGGCTGAGTTAAAATCCTTTTACTCCCTGATTTATGTGTGAATAAATACTGCCGAGCAAGACAACAGGTACTGAAGTATTTCATGAAGTCTTTTACCATCTGAATTTTTAGTATATGTCTGAAAATGAATAGAATAGAATACACTACTTCTATTGAAAGGTACCTACAATAGTCATTTAGTCCAACTGCTTGACCTTTGGTTGGCCAAAAGTCAAAGTATGTTATTAAGAGCATCGTCCAAATGCCTCTTAAACATTGACAGGCTTGGGGCATTGACCACCTTGCTAGGAAGCCTGTTCCAGTGTTTGGCCACTGTCTCAGTAAAGAAATGTTTCCCAATGTCAAGTTTGAACTGCACCCTGACATAGCTTTGAACCTTTCCTACACATCCTATACCAGGGAGAATTGATCACCACCTTCCCCTGGGAAGCTTCAGAGAGCAATGAGCTCACCCCTAACAGCCTCTTTGTCTCCAAATTTGACAGACCAAGTGTCCTTGGCCTCTCTTCACAGGACATATCTTCCAGTCTTTTCATCAGCTTTGTTGCCCTCCTCTGGACATATTCAAGTGTCTGCAGACACTCCTCTCCCAATTTTTACTTGTGCCTAGCATTTCTATGTCCTAGGTGCGGAATCCAGCATTTTGGCTTCTTAAATTTGACCCCATTAATCATAGCCCAGTGCTCCAGTCTGTCTACATCCATCTGCAAAGCCTCTTGTCCCTCAGGAGAGTCAACAGCACTTCCCAGCTTGGTATCAGTTGACTAAACAATTTTCACAGCTTCTCTGCACAGAAATCATGTTGTGGTAGAATCTGGATGCCTCAGTGCTAACAGCAACTTTCTTCTAATTAGGGTAGCGGGTGGTTCTTAGAACTGTTCCTCAGAGATAAAATAGCCTACTGGGTTGAACAGGGAATGAAAGTATACTACTCATCTTGGCAAAGTATTCTGTTTACTGAGCTATTGTAATAAAAGAGCATCACTACTAGAAGAGTCACTAGTAGTGAATTTTCAAAAAGGATTCTATTTTTTTTTATTAGTGAGCAAAAGTGTGGTTTGACAAGGCAGCTGAATAAACCTAATGGATAATTGCTGTGGGATATGGTAGTCCTCTCTCTTTCCTGGCTGTTAACCATCTCCTCCTTTCCTCCTTGCAGTAACTCTTGCTGGGCCAGCTCTGCTGTCTCAGCTGTCGTGAAAAAGGGAGAGTGAGAGTGACCTCCAGGACTGCTGTTTCATTAGCTCAGCCCAAACCATTGGAGTTGAAAGAAGTCTTCTTTGACTGAGTAAGTCTTTCAGAAAGATGTAGAATCTAAGACACATCTTGTCCTTGGCAAATCCTATTAATTATGACTGGGATTTCCATCTCAGCCTGATGACTTTAGCAACTCCCAGCTCTGGTACATATGCTGACTATTGTCAAATCCCCCTGACAACTAACTATTCTAACTATTGTTGATTCTAACTATTGTTGAATCTGCCTGGTGAGTACCTATATAAGGTAATTATCCTTCTGTACACTAAGGCCCATTCTCTTGTGGGGAGTAGGTACATTGAAAATTGCTTTGGGGCTAGACTAAAGTTAGAGGAAAGACGGAAAGGTGAAAAAAAAAATCTTCATTATTTAGTGGAAAACTACTTCTGTGATTGGAAGGGCTGTATGTGATTTGTGGATAGACAGAAAGAGATAGGTTTTACTGAAAAATTTCTATAGTAATTTTGATTGGTGCATCATTTAAAAAAATATTTGTACACATAGCTACAAAATATCAGGATGCAAAAGGCTAAAAGTGGTAGGTATATCTGCTGCATTTGTTGTTGCTAGTATTACATCATTTTATTTTGCTTGAAGTTCAGATTTTGGTAACTCCTGTATATTATATCCATGGAGTTGTATGGATGACTGGAGTGAATCTTAAGGAATTATTTTTATGCATTTACAAGTATGATATTTTGCCATGCAGCTGTGAGTGCATCATTTGAACATGTTTATCAATGTGATACTGACTGCTTTGTGAATCTGAGGATAGAAAGTGGGATGAAGTTCTGTCAACTAACCTTTGCAATATGATTTCTGGTTACACAGTGCTTTTGCGTGAGGCCTTCTGAAGGAGATCTGAAATTTTTATCTGTCTGGCATTTTGATTGTCGTCATAGTCTGGTCCAGACTGTCGTTGATACAATGTGTGGAGACCTATAACAATGAATCATGTAGCTGTACAAAGAAGTTTTTGGTAATGACAAGATTCAGAAAACACAGAGGAGCTTGGGAAAGGCCTGGGAGGTATCACTATGTTTGTGAAACAAAGGGTAGAAGTAAGAAGAACATTTTCACTGCCATCCCAAACTGTCTCCCTTTCATGTGCAGTTGAGTTGTTTTTTATAAAAAGCTTTCTTATGTTGTTCAATCATGCTATGAAGACTGGACTTCACTGAACAGCACATTCCTTTAGTTAAGAACACAGATTTCCTTCNCCTTCCTTCCTTCCTCTCATTGTTGATCTTCATTCTTCATTCCATCTCTAGGAAGCATTTCACCTTTCCCCTGTTTCATGTCACTATCTACCTCCTGCCCAGACTGCTATTAATTAACTTAGTACCCTGCAGTAAGCTCACTTATCAGCTTGGTATGCAGAGAAGCTTGCTTTATTTCCAAGGGTTTGTGACGTACATACCATGGGGACAATTAATCTCTCTGTAATCACTAAGTCTTTTCTTCCCTATAACCTTGTCCTGAAGCAATTTCTGAGAGCCTGAGAAGGTATTGGGGACAAAGTGCTGCTGAACCACCTTTTCCTGTCTTGCCTACCTCTCCTTTTGTTTCTCAGATTCTACTTAGTCACCTCTGTGAAATATTACTTTGATTTTTCTGTTTAGGCACATGATTAGGTATCTACATAGGTATGAGACAGACATGGTATGTTTCTGGTCAGTGTAATGTCTTGAGCAGGAGAAAGCAAAACCCAAAGGAAGAGATACCTGTGCTCAGATGTTCAAAAAATGTGCGTAGGTTTGAGAAACCTAATTGGGCTTGTCCTGCCATAGCTGAATGTTCATACAGTTCTTGGGAGCTGTGAACCTCTTTCTGTCTTCCAGCTTATTACAGTTCTTCCAGGACAATGGTTGAAAGTTATCGTATGTGTAGTCTTTGTATGGTGTTTTTTGTATCATGGCTGTACTCTACCTGCAGTGGCTTTTCTCTATAGATCTGGTTTGAGATATATCTACAGAGGGACTGAAATTGTAAGGAGAGCTTCTACTACTGCTGCTAGTTCCTCAGTTGTCTCAGGGATAGTTGAAAAGTATAAATCAACAGCAACTGAGAGAGACTTGTAATGTTATGCAGACTTAATGGATTTATCTTTCTTGAAAGTGGGAAGTCACATTTAAGGTAAAAAGTATTTCCAAGGCTGCTTGGAAAAAAGTTCCCAAGTTACCTAAAGTTCCCAAGTATTTTAAATTTAACAAAGCAGTGCCATGACAAAGACAGAAAGTAACAAATGTTTACTAAGACTGTGATATATGAGGTTTTATATTTTCCCTTATAGCCTTTCAAATTCACTTATGTAATATACTGAGCTTTTTCTTTGCAAAAAAAACCAAAGTGAACTCGAGAAACTTCCTCATCTTTTATATTCTGAGCTTTCCTTAGGCTTTAAAACTGCGAGGTTTCATTAGCATTGGTAAAACTTTCTGCAGCTGGATTAGTTTAATATCAGAGCCCAATAGGGTCTATATTGTTTACTTTTTGTTGAAGGGCTTTCTGTATTTGTGTAGAATCTCTGTGCGTTGCAGTACTTCTACTGTAAATTGGCAGTATATACTCTTTTGAAGGAATTCACCCTAATGACTCTAATGCTACTAAAGGGAATACTGCTGTGACTTCTCCTTTTGTGATAATTTAAAGTTCCTAATGTGGATCAGGTAGAGGAGAAGAGAACTTGACTGTGACTAAAGATAAAGAAGGAGGTCAGTTAAAATCTTACTGCCAGAATATGGTGAAAGAATCAAGTGGAATACCTAGTGTGGATAGAGCAAGTGAGCAAAAAGAAATAGTTTCAGGATTAAATTAAAGGATCCGTGATTCTGTGAATCAATTGAGAATAGTCTAAAGAACACAGAAAGATCATTTTCTGTCATTCTAGACTGTACTAGTTGTCTCTGGAAATAAGAGAAAACAAGACATTGGGCTGCTTTAGAATAGGACAGTGTTTGCAGTCCTATTCTGTAGACATCATTTCACTATTCCAAAACACAAAAGTTTTCATCCAAAGGGCATGAGATGCAGTGATAAAAATTAACACGCAATTGCCACAGTGTTCCTGTTCCCTATCTTTCTTGCTGGTCCTACTGATGTATTCTTACTGCTTATGTTGCCGAACCTGTTCTGCACTGGAGCCCTCTCTGACATTTTCTGAATTGCTAACAAGGCATAAAACTAACCAAGTTTGTATGAAAAAAAGTGATATTTTCTGTTCAGCTAGTAAACTAACAGTCACAAAAACATGAAGGAAGCACCAGTATGGCCACAAGAGAACAGAAGGGACCTTGTGGCCTATTTCTGTGTTGAAGAATAGGAGATTCTCTTTTCCTTTCAACAGTGTTAGATGGTTCTGCTAGGAAACCACACTTGAAATATTTGTCAATTACCACTCAGCATTAAAATATAGCTTTCTTGAGTTAGAATTCAGTGACTATGCAACTTACTGTAATATTAAGTAACTGTGGACTGAAAAGTAACAGGTATGAGAGGAGGAGAAAGAGGTTGAAATTACTGTCAAAGAATGTAGCTTCCTGAGCAGGAATTTATCAGAGTTTTCTACCAGAGGTGGGGCCCAGTGTCTCTCCTTGAGGCACTGTTACATTCCTGTCGTATAATGTTGATCTTTCTTCATTTTTTTTAAGTAAATAGTGAGGAGGAAGAATGGGGAAAATGAAACAGATACAAGCTGGAACACAAGAAGTTCCAAAGAAATACAAGGAATAATTTCTTCACTGTGAGGATGACAGAGCACTGGAACAGGCTGTCCAGATGGGTTGCTGAGCCTCCTTATTTGGAGACATTCAAAACCCACCTGGATGAGTTCCTATGTGACCTACTCTAGGTGGTCCTGCTCTGGCAGGGGGGTTGGACTAGATGATCTTCCGAGGTCCCTTCCAACCCTTGAGATTCTGTGATTCTGTGTTGCTAGACAAAGAGCTATTTTACTGTTGAGCCATGCTTTGAAGAAAAAGAGTTTACTGCTGTCATTGGTACTGATTGCAATCTGAGCATTGTGCTTTATAACAAATGCAGTGCAGCTTCCCACATGCTTCTTGGTGCCTATTCCTAGCCTAAGGTGCTCATAATCTAAAGCAAGTGTATCAAACCCACACAACAACAATTCAAGAACAGAAGGCCAGAGAGAGATAACCTCGTACAAAAAGAAATAAGAAAAAGCTAGTTAATTCTACTTTAATAAAGGCAATTTTTGCTTGAAAACTAGACATAAAACAGCAATCCGTTTTTTCTTTTTCCTTATATGTTCTTCATTGAAAGATAACAGTTTGCTCAGTGCTAGTTTTATTGCTGCTTTTATTGCAAGTGTTCACTGTGCCTTGCTCAAGCCTCGTGCCATAAAGGCAGCACACGTCAGAGAGAAAAAGCTCAATATGGTTCCTTTTTCTGCCCCAGGAAAAATGGGTGTTGCATTTCAAACAGGGGGGTCAGTGAAAAAGCATTTTCTTTGTTACTTTATCACAGAATCACAGAATAGTAGTGTTTGGAAGGGGCCTCTAGAAATCATCTAGTCCAAACCCCCAGGAACACATCCAGGCAGGTTTTGAAAACCTCCAGAGAAGGAAACTCCACACCCTTCCTGGGTAACCTGTTCCAGTACCATCAGTTCCATCCAATTCTATCACCCTTACAGTAGTTTTTCTTCATGTTTAAATGGAAGTTTTTGTGTTCCAGATTTTGTCCATCAACCCTTGTACAACCACAGGACATGGCAGAAAACTGCTGGCCCATCCTCTTGACATATACCTTTTAAATACTTGTAAGTATTAATGACATCACTCCTCAATCTCCTCTTCTCCAGACTAAAAGAGTCCCAGTTCCTACAGCCTTTCCTCATAAGAAAGATGCTCTAGTCCCCTGATCATCTTGGTGGCCCTGTGCTGGACTCTCTTCAGAAGTTCTCTGTCTCTCTTGTCCATCCTTGACAAAGGACTCCAGATGAGGCCTCACCAGAGCAGAGTAGAAAGGGAGCAGAACCTCCCTTGACCTGCTTCCCACACTCTTTTTGATGCATCCCAGGATGCCATTGGCCTTCTTGGCCATGAGGGCCCATTGCTGGCTCATGTTTAGTTTATTGTCAACCTAGGACTCCCAGGTCTCTCTCTCCACAGCTGCTTTCAAGGCAGGCAGTCTCCAGACTGTAATGATGCAGGTGGTTGTTCCTCTCCAGATGCAGGACTCTGCATTTGTCCTTGTTGAACCTCATAAGATTCCTCTCTGCCCAACTCAAGCCGGTCGAGATCCAGCTGAATGGCAGCACAGCCTGCTGGGGAATCAGCCAGTTCTCTCAGTTTGGTGTCATCAGTCAACTTGCTGAGGGCACACTCTGTCCCTTCATCCAGGTCATTGATGAAGATGTTGAACAAGACTGGCCCCAGAACCGATCCCTGTGGAACTCCACAGGCCACAGGCCTCCAACTCAATTCTGTGCCATTGATCATCACCCTCTGGGTTCTGTCATTCAGCCCCTTCTCAATCTACCTCACTGTCCACTCATCCAAGCCACACTGGCTGAGCTTTCTTATGAGGATGTTATGGGAAACAGTGCCAAAAGCCTTGCTGAAGTCAAGGTAGATGACATCCACTGCTCTCCTCTCATCTAGCCAGTCAGGTATGGCCAGCCAGTCAGTCAGCTTTTCGTAGAAAGCTATCAGGTTGGTCAAACAGGATTTCTCCTTGGTGAATCCACATTGTTCCCCCCTGATAACCATCTTTTCCTTCATATGTTTAGTGATAACATTCAGGATGAGCCCTTCCATCACCTTTCCAGGGATGGAGGTCAGGCTGACTGGCCTGTAGTTTCCTTGGTCATCCTTCCTGCCCTTTTTGAAGACTGGAGTGACACTGGCCTTTCTCCAGTCCTCAGGCACCTCGTCTATCCTCCATGATTGTTCAAAAATGATGAAGAGCAGCTTAGCAACCTCATCAGCCAGTTCTCTCAGCACTCTCAGATGCATCCCATGAAGACACATTGGCTTATGAGCCTTAAGCTTGGCCAACAAGTCTTTAACATCTTCCTCTTCCACCCAGGGCAAGTCCTCTGCTGTCCAGGCCATCCTATTGCCCTTGCTGGACTGGGCTTCCCGAGGGCTGGCCTTGGCTGTAGAGACTGAAGCAAAGAAGACATTCAGTAGTTCAGCCTCCTCTGCATCCTCTGTCACCAGAGCACCAAAACTCATTTTATCATCACCTAAGACTGGTAGTGTATAGGAAATTCTTTAATCATGTATAAAAACTGAACAAACATTCTAGTCCACAGGGTAGTCTCATGACTCACCAGTTCAGGCAGGAAGTACCATGTCATCCTGTCCCATCAGATTATTCTCTTTGCTATGGGACTAAATCTGTTCTTTAAGCATTTTTCAGATTTTTCCAGTCTGCTACTTTCCCTTCCTATTCAAAACTATACACGTGAATCTGCATGACCCAGTTCACTGTCACTAAATAACTGCCACAATACTTGAGAGACAAAAAAATGAGATTTTTCTGTGGGGAGGAAAAAAAAAAACAAACCCAATCCACCAAACACTAAACAAGCCAACTGCTATTTTTAAAGATAATCCCTGCATGTCTGGGATTTCTAATCTTTCTAAACTTTCCCTGTGCAGGGAACAGGTTGGGGATGTACAGATTTCCTTGTGCTCCACCTCTGGAGCTGCTGGTCTAACCCCTCCCCCTAGGACCAATCTTCTCGGCTTAAGAGCACAGCTGCTCTGCAGGCTGGCTGTACAGTTGACAATGATCTCTGGTTTCAAGTATGACAGCATGGACCTGCTCACTCTCCATTCTGCTGGAGGCAGCGGAAGAACGGGGGAGGGAGAAGAACACTGCGACCTATGTGAATAATTGATATTGCAAGGAAAGGAGTGCAGCTGGGTCCCCGTCTCCATCCACTCACCAGCTGGGGATGAGAGATCCCTACTCAGGTGGGGGATGAACACCTTTATTCTTATCTTGCCTGCAATGCCAATTCAATATATTTTGTATCTAGAAGGAATAGAAACAAAGATAGCTGGAGGAGGGTTGATTCAGGTCTTCTCTGCTGCTTTTGTGGAGTTGTGGAATGGATGAACTTTGGGGCATCTTCAGCCTCAGTAGGGAAAGAGCCTATATGCTTTTTAAAAGATGTGCTATACTGCATTGTGTAGACAAGCAGTTTGAAAGAGAGAAAGTAGAGGTAAGGAGAAGAGATGTCTGTGTAGGTAATGAGACAAACTGAAAAGATGGAGGGGCATGAAGGAGGGTCTGTCCACACTCAAAGGAATCGCACTCTGATTCTGTCAATCTTTGACATAAAATGATGAAACCAAGTGAGCAGGGGGAGGTGCTGAATGTGAACAGTCAGTACCATATTTAGAAGCAGTGTGCATAGATTTGTGGAATCAGCTGATGTGAAAACACATATGGCTCTTATCTGTGGGTGTATCTATGAGTTTCTGATGATGTAATATTGTATAACAAAACATTTAAAAAAAATTACAATTCTGCCCTAAAGAGTTTACCATTGAAGGACATTCTGCTGTCTTTACGTGGTACTGCACAGCTTCTGTGCAGCTTCTGATGTTCTTACAACTCAAATAATAAAATTGCAGATGTCAGTTTCTGTGTTACAGCTAATACAGACTTTTCCTATCTGAGCAAGATAAAATGCTAATGTAGCAAAAAGAATGAAAAAAATTAACAATTAAAGTATCAGTAGGAACTGACTCTGCTTAGTACAACTAAAGGCTTATATTAGGTGATATTGTTGCATCAGCAGTGTAAATAGTAACAATTGTTAGCCTGATTGTAAGTTGAGCGATCATAAGGGGAGAGGTGAGGGCTGTGATTTGCTTGCGTGTGAAAATGAGTTTTCATATGATTATTGCTAAGGGAGGCTAATTAGAACAGTAATTATGGTATTTAAAAATTGTTTGCTGGTTTCCTTGTAGGTCTTGAGGGCTTTGTACACAAGTGGAGTTGCGTAGGAGGTTACGTAGAGCTGTGAGGCAGTTAAGTGAAAGCTGTGTCCAGTGTAGCTTTGTATGGTTGCCTCTTGACCACAGTGGCAAGCTAGCAAAGAATGACAGAAAGACCTGGGCTTCTCTGTATACTTTGCTTTCACCATGGCCAGGTGTCATGGTTTTGTCCAGCTGGGGACAAACAGCCACAAGGGTGCTTGCTCACTCCTCCTCCTCCCGGCAGAACAGGGAGGGGAACCGGAGAAAAAGGGAAAAACTTGCGTAGGTTGAAATAAGAACAGTTTAATAGAACAACAACAAGATGAAACAAGTTCAGGAAAACCAGTTATAACAGTGAAGGAGGGGATATGCAAAGGGGATGGTGTGTGCCACAGCCACTCACCACCTGGGACCGACACAACCGCTCCAGACCAGCAGCCCAACCCACGGTTCCACAGCACCACACCCGACTGGCTCCCTGCCTACATGTACTAGGCATGACGTCAGGATGCTATCAAATACCTGCTGCCCGGCCTGGGTCAGCTGCCTGTGCTGTACCCCTTCCTCCTAGTTAACCCTATCCTAGTCCAAACCAGGACACCAGGCTTGCCATTACAGCTTATGATGAGGGAGGGCAGTAGTTACTGCTGGGAGGCCTCTCTGGCATCAGAAAATAATGCCTCTTCCTCCTTCCTGGATGCAGCAGAAAGTTGGCTCTTTGCCTTGGCCCAGACACTTTGCTGATCAGAGATTCAGGTGAATGAGTAAGAACTGCTCATGCAGAGAGCAGCTGCCATATTTAGCACCCTGGACCTGTCTGGGAAGCATTTAGGGTGGAATGAGGAGGTGAGCTGTGTGAGTTAGCTTGTAGTCCAGTATCAGACCTACTGGAGGGGTTAAAAAATAAAGGTAGACAGGAGGAAATGGAAACACCTGGCCTCTAAGCAAGTTCCTAAAAACAGGAAGTAGCTCTTCATTCAAAGTTGTCATCTACCTTAAATTGATTCTTTACACTCTGTTTTCCCACCCACAGATCCTTGAAGCCCCTGTAATCATTCCTATCCAGAGCTTTCATGAGTAGAATTTGTAGGATTAAATTTCTATACTTTTATCCTTAAAACTTTGATGTAGGTGCTTGTTTTCTCTATTTTTCTTTTTGCCCATCTATATCAGCAATCTCATATTTTCTGTCTGGTGTCTCTGTGGTCTGCTTTCACTCTTCCTATGCATCTTTTCCTAGCTCTCTGGCTCCTGTCAAATTCTGTCTCTTCTTACATCTTCTAGTGTCCCCTTTATGAGTTAGAGCAAACTCAGTGTGAAGTTGACATGGCATAAGGCTGTATCTGTCTTTATAGGTCTTGATGTAAAGATAAAACATTAAATCATAATATGGAATGAAATTAGGACTCAGAGGAGAAAAAAAAGGTTTCTTGAAGAGCTCTGTGTTCTCATTTAAACTTCAGTATATTCATACTCTTGCAATGGAGTATCATGTTTTCAGCCTCAGTTTTCATCAGGAACAACTATCTATTGGTGAGTGAATGCAAATACATTTTGTTAAGGGGTATCTGCCTCTTCTAAACTTGAGCGTCCCTAGAGAATAGCTTACATGTTAGATCAGTGAGCTACTTCATAAGGGGAATATAGAGCCAAATTTCTATGGTACTTGATCTAGTGTCTCTGGTATTAGGCAGTAGATTTGGTGTCTTAGTCCTCTCTTGAAGAGTACGGGAAGTTGTGAATGATTGCCTTGATGCTCACTTTTCCTGCTGGATACTGAGAGATTGGGAAGATATTTTACTCTGCTGCAGAGCTGAATAAGGGACTCCTCTGCTGTCCTTGTCCAATACCACATGTTTTACCACCACTGACAATCTGGAGTACAGCTTCCTCGGTTCAGCTGTCCCAAAAGAGTTCCTCCTACAGGCTGTGAACCAGCGAGGGATCCCTCTGAAAGCGGGATCAAGGGGGAACTGAGAACTTCTAGAGCAGAGGAAGGTTAGGAGACATCACCCCATCTCCCATTGTCTTACCCTCCTCCACCTTGCCCTCTCCCTGGGTTGAGGCTAGGGTCCAGGCCCAGTTGCACTTTGCTGTGTCTCCTTTGAGAGAGGCGGGTAGGGAGAAGGCTCCCGAGGAGGGAAGGTGGGAGCGGACTCTGCGCAGCAGTACAGCATGTTTGCCCAGGAGCACGTCTTCTCGGCCGGGGCCTGCAGGAGGAGGGTACGTACTGGAACTGGTACTGGGTGGCTCGGCCTGGCCTAGGGCCCAACGGGCATGCCTGGAGCCCAATCATTCCCCCGTGGCCTGGGGACGAGCAGGAGGGCAGCTGCAGGCATTTGGGGGGATGTCAGGGAAACAGGAGGAAAAGGTTTTAGGGGCTGCCTGGAAGAGCCAGGAGCTGAGAAGAGGAAGGCCGCAGGACGGCCACAGTCTCTCCTTCTCCGGGCTGTGCTCTGGTTGAGTGGCAAGTGCTCCCCTTGCGGAAGGGATAGAGAGCATGCGAGTGAAGGTTTGGTTGCATTTCTCCAGCCTCACTGGGAGAAGATGGGTTTTTCACTATGGACTTCTCAGGACGTGGGAGTGCGGATGCGTGGTGTGATATTTCCCTCAGAGCTCTCTTTCCTGCAGGGTAGTACCTGGTGGAGAGGGAGACCTAGCTGGGTTCTCCAGGCCTTTTTCCATGCCTTGCACATGTCTTTTGTCAGAATGAAAATTAAAGTGAGGAAGATCCTGAGCATGCAGCATGGATTTGCCTGGGAGTCGGAGCAGTGACTCTAGAAGGAGGGGCAGGAGCTTCCCAGCAGCCTGAAAGGAGAGTGCAGCTAGAAGTGAGGTTCCTATCTGGAAGTTGGTCTATCAGCAGAAAATTTTGTGACCAGCTGAGAGCAAACTGCCTTTTTTTTCTGCAGTAGTTGCTTCCTTTTCCTAGTTCTGTCTTGGGAATTCCTTCTCTTGAATGTCAAGAATCTGTGTGAGCAAAATTCAAAGCTGTATGGCTGGTAGTAGAATAAGGCTGCTTGTGTCATGTTTTCAGCTGTCTTCACTGAACACCTAGAAATTTTATTTGGTAAATATGGAAGAAACAAGGGGGTGAAAGAACAGAAGCTGTTTGTCACAGGATGTGAACATTTCAGGCCTGTTTTTGTTTCAGATTACCCTCAGTTCTTGAGTTGCCCATCCCTTCTAGTGAGGGATTTAAAAAACATATTGGTGTGTCATTGCAAGAATCACTCATCAGGATGGGATGTCAGTTATACTGACTGTTTTTCTATTATTAGCTGCAAATTATTCCATATTGTATCTCCTACTGGAAGGCTTCCACATTAGCAAATATTGTTACAATAGCTATACACCTGCTTCCATGTGAACTTTTGAGGAAAATAGTTACCTAAGGATTTGGGGCACTTTTCAGAGTGCAACAAATCCCCTGTAGCTCTGGAATACTTCATGAAGGATAGATGAAAGAATGTACAAACTCAGTCAATGCCAATTTCTGTTTTTCTCAGAACAAATGTTTACTTTGAGTTGGTTATTGAACTTGTTCAGCTATAGCAGATGGAAATTATTTTAACAATGCTGTATAGAGAGATCCCCAAACTGAAATAGCAGAGAATACTGCCAGACAGGAATAAAGGATGTGAGCAGAATTGTGTGTATGAAGATAGTGGCTTAAAGGTCTGTAACAGTGGTTCTCACTCCATTTCAGGATTGAGAATGGAGTCTAGCAGTGGATCAGCAGCGCATAGCCAAATGGCTGCATCTCTAAATGTGTAAGACTGGTGATTTTGGCATCTGCTGGAGTAATTTTGACAATGGAACTGTACTAGGATTGAACAGTAAGGAGGAGCTGATGCATAAAGTGCTCTGGTGAATCCAAAGAGGAGAGATTAATCTTTAGTGAGAGAACTGGCCACAATGACTTCATGTAGGAGCTGCCAGCTTTCCATGATGCAGGTGTGTATTTTGATCTCTGTTGTATGATTTGCAGTTCAAACCAGTGACATCCTAAAGAAAAACACTGTAGCCTACAAGACCCCAGGGCATCCAGTTGCACAAAAATTCTACTGTTACACTTCTCTGGAAATCACTAGTTTCTGAAAATGAGAATTTGTCAAATCAAGTTTCTAACTTTTTAGGACTCACAGAACAGAAACTCCAGATTTCTAAAAGAAGAAACAAAAACGTTTCATATACTGCCTTGGGCATACATTTTCCTTAATCTCAAACATCTTTCAAATAAGAAGAGATGATAAATAACACATGTGCTGGTTTAATAATAGTAATATTAATTTAAAGTACATTTGCCATCTAATGATTTATGTCAGGATGTCAAGACTCATTCCTATGTCTTCCCTCCCATTATGAATCTTTAGATGTATTATACATATCTCATTTGAATTTCAGGAAAAAAAAACCAACTGTGCTTTGGAAGCACTGTGTTACTTTGTTGTAGATCAGCCTCCATATGAGTAACACGATGTCATTGGGCTACTAAAATGAATTGTGAGTTGTCAGTGAGTTGTTGGGCATAGAAATTCTTGGTGCTTGTAGTACACTGTAGCTTCACGATTATGGGAAAATGTTGCATTTCTATACAACAAGGAATGTGACCTCTGGTTTCAGAACAAGAGTCTGCATGACTTAGAGCTACTGATCTCTTAGCATGGAAGCAGTAAAATTCATGCATCTAACTGCTAGAGGGTAGCAACTCATAATTATGCTATATGGTCACATAACAAATGTATTCATGATTGTCTTACAAAGTCGTACAAGTCTTGTCCCTTGTATTTGAAACTTGGGCTTTGTTCCCTATGCCACCTATGCCTATCCTTTGTGCCACCTATGTGACATTCACCCTTAAACCCCACTTGTGACTACTAGTAAAAACTGTGAAAGAGATGGGAAGTTTACATGGGAAGTTTATTAACTAACAGTAGGAGAGCTACAGGTGGCAGTGAGACTGTCCATAGGGCAATGGATAATGCACCACATGTCCTTTAAACTACATTGTTTGTTACTTGATTTCATAGAAAACAAAAACTAAGTGCTGCTGCTATTTGTGAACACTGCTGCTCTAGCAGAGGCCAAAATAATGATACATTTTCAACATAGCTGTGCATCTATTGTGCACACTGGCTTTACCAGCAGTGGTGTGATATACCAGACCATGCCTACATCAGTCCTGCAGGATGTATTGGTTCTGTTCTAGCACCATCTCTGTTATAGTCCTGTCTTGGAGACTAATAGCCAGGCTGTGGCAACTGGATTTCAGCAATATTTCAGAACTTTCAGCTCTTTTAATATGGTTGCCTTTTGAGGTCTGATCCCTCAGGCAGCTTCCTGAGGAGGAACTTGGCAAAAGATGATCGTCCAGCACTTACATGACAGTTGTGAGGAAAACAGTGTGTCTGACAGAGCAGTCAGGGCCATTAGATTTTTGCTGATCTATCCAGGATGTTTTTAGATGGCAAGTGCAGGTTAAGACAGCTCAGGGAATCTCACAGGAAGTCACAGCTTCCTCATCAGCCCAGCTGATGATTCTGTGACTCATAGGTAAGACAAGAGGCACTGCAGGCAAGCACTGGCATCTTGAGTTCCCCAAGTTAGATTTTTTTTTTTCTCCTTCTACCTCTGTATCTTTCAGGAGATCTGACGAGGGGCTGCACTGCTTGACTGATGTTTTAGAGTCTCCCACCCAAGGCTTTCCATGTACTCTCACTCCTGCTGTACGCAACAAGGTAAAGGCAGTCCACATTCCTCTGGTTCACAGTTGGAGTGTGCCTTGAACCACTGAGCCAAAGAAATGACTGAAAGCAAGCTCTTCTGCATGCATGTGTATCAAGTCAATAGGCTATCATACTCAAAGTGTGTCTGATCAGGTTGCAACACAAGCTGAAGATTATTTGTCTAGTTGTATTGTCCACAATTTTGGTTAAGTAAGAACAATTGCATCTTGTTTTCAATGAGCAAGTAATTCCTGTGCCAAAACGTGGAAGGAGCTGTTGGCTCCTTCAATATCTGGATTACTGCAGAAGATAACATTAGCATATGCAAATGTCATTGTTTTTCTGTGTTGCCTTTTTGTTTTCACAGACTGTGGACTTATTTGAGGTGATTGAAAAAAAAATGCAGGTAAGGAGAAGTTATTCTGTCAAACTTTGTGTTCTCTTGATTTTTCATAGCCAAGCAAATAATCAGCCGCTATTTGTCTTGTCTCTTCACTCCCAGTACCCTTTAATTTGAGTTTTGCCCTGGTTTCAGTGGGGATAGGTTAATTGTATTCCTAGTAGCCGGCACAGGGCTGTGCTTTGAATTTATCCTGAGAACGATATTGGTAAAACAGAAATGTTTGGCTCATTGCTGAGGAGTGCTTACAAAGCATCAAGGCTTAAACTTAATCAAGGCTTAATCAGTTATTAAACTGTTCTTGTCTCAGCCTGTGAAAGTTTCAAAGTTTGTGAATTTTGCAAAGTGTTTCATCCCTGTTTTTGCTATGGTGTTGATATGGGATCAAAGGCAAATTCCTTAAATCCCAAGGTCAGGTATGGGAATCTTAAGGGAGGGGGCAGAGGGAAGAGAAGGAAGAGAAACACCATGAGAGCTGACTCTGTTTCACAAAATGTATTCATAAGGATAAGACATTCAGATTCCACAGATGTATTCAGTAATGGCATTTCTTAGCTTGACTGCATGATGCTTTCACCTCCTGGAACCTGACGTATTTTTTAACTGATTTTGTGTATAACAGTAGGCTGATACAGAAATTGAAAATGGGATGGATAGAAACATTTGAGAAAGTTGGAGAATACCCTCATCACTCGTTAGAGAGCCATAGACATAGCCTCTTTAGGCAAGAAGTCAGAACAGCTGTGGCATTGAAATAAAGTCTGGAAACAGTAGCCAGTTGTTTGGTTTTTTTTTTCAATGAAATGAAAGCCAAGTAGTCCCTTTCTTTGTGTTACAAGCCGGCAAATCCTGAGTCTGGATTTTCCCTATCTCCGTAGTGTAGGAGCCTTGAGCATTCAATTTCCACTGATTTCAAATAGGTCTAAGGGCCTTTAAGATCATTTTGGGAAACCCAGAACAACTTGTAAGGTCCATCTCATTTGGTCCATCTGCCAAATCAACAACATTTCGTCACAAAGACTTTTTTCAGTCAAGCTGGTTTCAAAGTACGAAGTTTCATGAGACCCTGGCTTTTACCACGAGATTATTTCAAGATGTCCCTTGCATTCTCCCCACTTTCTAACCAGAGTTGATTACCTCCACAAAAGCACATTTTCTCCATTTCTGACAGAGCACCGCCAAAGGCAGCGGTCACTGGGGAGATCTGTCTTAAAAGTGATGTTTCAGTCACTCAATTTTTATGACAACTTTAGAATCAGTTTAATAGCACAGATTAGAGACTAACAAATTTCAGGAGAGGAAATGGTTAACAAATTCTTTAATGTAGTTCAAGATACTCAAAGAAACCTATGGTATCCATGGACATGATAATTTCCTTGCTGTTCTAACTCCTAAATGAACGTAGCCTCTTCTGTCTCACCAGAAAACACAGGTATTCCAGTGGCTGCTAGTTTTGCTTCCTTCAGTGATGTGTCAGGGATAGCCAAGAATAGAGACTTGTCTCATACACATCTAATTAATTTATTAAATTAATTTGAGTGTGTTATTCAAATTCAGCCAATACAGGGCCAGGTTTAAACTATTTCAGTGGGAAATTTCTTCCTTTTATTGTTTGCACATCTTTCCTTCTGCAGACTATATAATGGGAAGTCTCTCCGCCACATCCAGTTCACCTTTGGACAGGCAGAAATTAGGCCATCCTTGAGGAAAACACAGTGCAGTTTGGCTACCAACTAAACTTAAGTGGCATTCGCCCACCACTGTCCCACAAAGACATTACTGTAAAACTTGGCATTAATTAAAAAGCCCTGCAAGATCTAAGCCTTGTGCCTGAGAATGTGAGTGTGGAGGTCTCCTCAAATTAAGTCAATGCAGAGCACGGTGCATCCAGGAGGGGAGACACTTCCATTTGAAATACTTGATTGCTCCTCTAGATTTTTCTTTGGGCTTGAACTGTCCCTCCCTCTCTCTTCTATTCTTCTCTCATGTCCCCTCCCAAATGCCATGCTGCAGAGTAAAAAGAAGTGCGAATATCTTGTCCTGTACTTCTAGTGTCTATGTAGTACCTTGAACTTAAAAGCAAAATGTGGTCATCTTCTCTTAGGCTGTATGTATGCATAGGCATAAGCAAGAACAGAGGTGAAATCCAGACATCACAGTCCCATAACAATTTAATCTTCATGCTTTTATGTAAGACAAAGAGAACTAATCAGAAAAGAAGAATGTTTAGCCTGCAAGAAGCTAAATATTTAATCTTTAATGTTAATAATTAATCTGTTGAAAGAAAAGGAGCAAATTTGTACTGTAGACATCTCACCAGATTAGTAGTATTATGACAAACCTTGAATAACTTCATAATTAAGAATGAGCTGTTAAGAATGAGAAATCCATCTCTCCATAAAACTGGATACATACAGATAATCACTGAAGACTGACCATGGACATGCATTTTTTCATTCTTATATATTTCCCCTTGACTTTTCACATCTTTGAGCTTGGAACTGATGGAACTGGTCCCAGCCATTTTTCCCCTGCAAGACAAAACAACACAAAAGAGAAGGTTAAATTTTAATATATAAAAGTTATTGGGCAGTCACATTTTTGCAATAAGATGACTGTTCCTACTCCTCTTTTGTAGGGTAACTACTGATGATAAGGATAACTATAGGTTTATATATTGTCATCCTTCAGCCAGCTCCATAAATCCTTCCCTGTACAGCTTCGGTTGTAACTAGACAAAAGAATTATTTTCCTCTGTCACAGATGAGAGATTCTGCAAGTCTGGGGCACTCCACATGAGGGTAAAGCCATTTCTTTTTAGGACTCCATTTTTGAGGGGCTAGGGGTAAGAAGAGTGGAAGGCAGGGGAGTCAGAGAAACAAAAGGAAAATCTGTTGAAGTCTTTGGAGTTGAGACTAGAAAACAGGCCATCACATTCCAATTAGGATTAGTGACCGTCCTGGTTTAACATCAACTAAGCACCATGCAGCCACCACTCACTACCTGGCTCCCAGTTGGATGGGAAGGAAAATCAGGCAAAAAAAAGTCAAACTCACGGATTGAGGCAACAACAGTTTACCAACAAAAATGAAATAAAATATAACAACAACAATATATGAAAATAATAGTTGTAATGAAGAATAATGTAACAAAAATAGAAAGAAAATGCAGAGGGGTGAAAAAAAAGAAAAACCCATGTGATGCCCAGTTCAGTTGCTCACCACCCTCTCACCAATGCCCAAGCAGCAATCTGCCCCTTCCAGCCCACTCTCCCCAGTTTAGGTACTGAGGATGATGTTCCGTGGTATGGAATAGGCCTTTGGCTAGTTTAGGTCAGCTGTCCTGGCCATGCTCTCTCCCAGCTTCCTGTACACCTCCTCACTTAAAGGTTTAAGAAAAGAACTACTTAGCAACAACCAAAACATCCCTGTGTTACCAACACTATTCTCACAACAAATCCAAACCAGAGCCCTGTACGAGCAGCTAGGAAGAAAATCAACTCTATCCCAGACAAAACCAGGGCATGATCACAGTGGGTGTTAGGCATTCATCTTCCTCACTTTAATTTTCATCAAGAACACGTGAAACTCTTTCTAGTGACGTCTCAGATCTTGAGATCAATAGTCCAGTGCCCTCTAACTCGTGTAAACGCAGATAACTGAGCTGTATTAGTCAGCACAACCTATTCCAATTCTCTTTAAAAAATAAAGTTTGTATTCTATTAATAGAAAAAAAATATCAAAAGAAGGATGGGCAACATATGAATATCTATTGGAGTTGCAGAGGTAAGTAATCACAAGTTACAGACTGGGGAGCTGTGACAATGTGACAATGTGACAATTAATATAATTAAGATGGAACAGATATAAAATAAAACTGCTAAAACTACAAAAAAAAGCAGTATCATCCATAGTCTCAATCTTAGCCAAGACTTAACGCCTTAATGTTAAACATGAACTTTCTGGAAACTAAAGAGAATAGCGTGTGGAGCACAAAGCCTTGAAACATACTGAAAGAGGATGCAGCACTCAAATATACTTCTAGTTTGGAAAAGGACTATGTTTTTCATTCCTTTAACTGTACTGATACATGAGGACATGCAACATTATTTAACATTTGAAAGACCTTAAGAGTGTTTGATTTAGCTGTGTTACATATTTCACTGAAAAAGCGCGAAAGCATGAAACCAAAAGTGGTGTTGTTAGGTACACTCACCTATAACACTGGCTAGCAGTTCTAAACGATCACAGCCAAAAAAGAGATGAGGTTTCTCATTAAAGTGTGCCACAACAGCAGGCATCCCAAATGCCTATTGACACCATGGAGATGAAACAGAATGTTACAAGGAGAGAAATTTTTGCAGACGCGTTATCAATCTTCAAAATAAAAAGCATTAACTTTTGACTTTTTTCCTCCTCTTCACTTTCTTCCTTCAGAGCCATCAGAAAGTAGTAGTAGAAAGCAGTCTTAAGCTTTCCAGAACCTCTGTGTACTTTTTGAAGGGGCAAAAAAAAAGCAACCTGGTAAATCCACAGTTTTATGTCAAGTAGCTATAAATGGTATCTCTTAGTACTGGTCCTGTAGCTCCCCATCCTTGTAGTCCAGCTGGAATAAGCTGAATGGGTCAATTGGTGAATTGGTTTCCCTGATGACAACAAGAGAAACTACCAACAACAGTGAGTTCTTGTCACATGTCCAAAAAACAAAGGCCTCCTAAGAGAGATGGTCTATATTGTGCTTTCTAATCATCACCTTTCATTGCTGCTTTCTTCTCAGTATTCTTAATAGAAAAAGAATGCACAGCTGTGATGCCAAATGGCATTGGGAGCATCTCACCCCATATTTTATTGCTTCCTCTGTCGTATCTTTCAGTCGGTTCTTCACTGCAGGGGATGAAATCATTTCAAGTAGTTTCTGGGCAAGCTCTGATGATAGCCCAGCGTGTCCAGCAACCTATGAAAAGGTGATGTAATTAAGAGTACTTGAATACTAAGTATTCTAATTCATATTATGGTCTAGTTAATTTATTCTTCAATATTAACACCAAAAGGTCTATTACAAACAAAAAATGACCAAATAGCCTTGAAGCCCTTTTTGCACAACTGACTTGCTTATTCCAAACCCATTCATCATTTATCAACTTTCAGATACAAAGTAGAAGGGATATTTTAAACTTCCAAGCCCTATATCTGCCCTCATAGAAGATGACAAAAATGCCATTTAACCTCTGATCCATTGACTTCTCAGATAACCCCCACCAAAAAAACAGTTGTTCTGAAAATCTTACAGTGTAAGCCTGCTGTCATGGTTTAGCGAGGAGCTGCTTTTGCTTGGTAACAGGGGGAGCGGGTTGCAGCGAAGACCTGGTAAAGAGTTCTTAGACTCTCCCCTGGCTCCTGGGTTCAGACCCACCTCCGGCCCAGCTGGGCCAATCTGCCACCTCTGCCATCACTATTTGGGGACGGGAATTTGAAGTGCTTGGGGGGAGGTGTAAGAGTGGTACAAGATGGAGGAAACCACGCGGACCCCACAGTCAGAGAAGGAGGAAGGAAGCAGGAGCACCAGACCAGAGACCCCTCTGCAAGCCGTGGTGAGAACGCAGCTGTGCCCCTGCACCCGTGGAGGGCAACGGCAGGACTGAGAGCCACCAGCAGCTCCGTGAGTGTGCCTGGACAGGCGAGAGACTGTGTGAGGAGGTGGCCATGGCACAGGCCATCTTGGTGAGCCTGTGGGCCCCAGAGCAGACCCACACGAGAGGCAGAGAGGAGCTGCAGCTTTTGGGATAAATGCACATCAAAGCAGCCCGTGCAGGGCTGCCGTGTGAGGGACCCCGCAGACATGCAGGGAGGACTGGTGCAGAGCCCACCTGCCCTGAGGGCTGGTCGGGCTCTTCATCATTGCACCACTCTGTGTTGGTTTATTTTGGTTACGTTTTGGGGTTTTATGCTTTAGTTGGTATTGCATTAAATTATTTTCTGTTTTCTTCCCAAAGACAAGTAGCCTGGTCTGTTGTGCCCTGGACCTTAAGTGGCAATTATGCTCTCCCTGACCTTTAGCAATCGTCAGGTCTTTGGTCCTTGAGGCTAATCATGGTCTTTTGTCCCCTGATGGGCCTAAACCACTACATCTACCAAGACAAGGATAGTTTGTATGACAAGTATGCCCACATAGGACCTAGAAGTGATACTGCATGAAAGAGACTGTAACTCACAGAGGTTGAACAGGTGCTGAGTGTTTACTTTTTTAGCCTCTTCTATGCCTCTGCCACACAGAAATGAGATAAAGTGAGCAAAGGTAAAGGTCCAGTGTTTCCCAGATAACGTGGAAGTTACCTGTAAGCAGTTACTTGGAAGTACGTACTTAAGTAAGTATTTCACAGGAAAAAAAAAAAAAATCCATGCCCATGCCATCAACCTGAATAAAATGCTTTTTTTCACTAAACCCGATTTGAAAAATGCATACGGTACTATATGTGGACCAGTAATCCTGCACATGCAGATGCCAATGATCTTCCTTCCCTCTCCCCATCCCTCCCTTTCTCTTCACTTTCTAGTACAGTCTCCTGCTTCCAAATCAAGGAGATTAGAAGTTTTTTTTCTTTTTACTCTGCTCAAACAGGAGATTAGCAAGTGCAGCACTGGAGTAGAACTGCATGTGTTTTAGCCACAGTGTTTAGAGTGCAAGATTTACACAGAAATGTATCTGGTCCTCACCATTTTAGGGCTGAAGGGATATTTAAATGGACTAGGGCAGGATTCAAAGACTATACACACTTCCAAGTAATTTATGTGACACTACTGCTGACTAAAAAAAAGAGAAGTAAAAAAATGCTAAGGAACTGTATCAAGGAAACAACATTTCATTTTTCTAATTGATGTGTAAAATAAGTTTGCCTGTAAAGACTCAGATGAAAGGGCTGGGACCCCTCGCTTGCCTTCGGCTGGCATATTTCCAGAAGAGAGAAATTCTACTCCTTGCTGCAGGAGTGAATGAAGACAGACAAAGCAAACAGTGATGCCTACCTCTCTGCCTTGCTGAACACAGGGGGACACTCACAGACTGCCAAACAGTGAATTACATAGTGATCTTTCTCAGTATGAAGTATATTTCTCTGAAGTTCTTCATCTTACTGAGAATGATCAGTATGCTCTGATCTTTCTCATTCTTTCTGCATGTGCTTGCTTTAGCTTTATTTAAACAATGATGGATTCAGAGACTACGTGAGGATGTTCTGGATATATTTCTGTACTGGGTCGGGGATGGGGTTAATTTTCTTCACAGAAGCTCCTGTGGTTTGGTGTTTCAGGCCTGAGACCAAAACAATGCTTGTAAAACAGTTAATGTTTTAGTTATTGTTGAAAAGTGTTTGCACAATGTCAAGACACTCTGTTTCTCACCCTCCACACACCTCTTATGCCATTGAATAGATTAGGGATGCACAAGAGGTTGGGAGAGGACATACATAACAAGGCAGATGACCTGAACTAACCAAAGAGATATTCATATTCTGTGCCATAATAACATCAATAACATCAGCAATATGCAGTGAGGTGGAAGTTCAGGGAGGTTAGCCACCTTTTGCTTGGGGACTGGCTAGGCAGCAGTCTACCCAGGGGAGGCTGTGAATGCTTGCCTTTGCATCGTGTGTTTTGTCCTCTGTCTTCTTCTGTTTCTCCTTTGCTTATTAAACAATTTTATCTTGATGCACAAAATTTTATTGGTTTTATTCTTTTTCTCTTCCGCTGTCTCACTGGGCTATGAGAGGAAGTAAGCAAGCTCAGTGGTGCTTAGCTGCCTACTAAGGTTAATAAACCACAATTCAGTTAAATCCTTCAGATCTTTCCTCTTGAAAAAGGCAAAATGCAAACCTTTTCTGAAATTCTGGTAAAGAAAAAGGTACACTAAGATAAAGCTGATGTGCAAGGACTAGACTCTGGGGAAACAGCAGGACTGCAAGTTTCAAGTTGCAAACAGGGATGTTGGCTAGGAGGGACTAGGCATGGACAATTCTTCTCTTTTCTTAGTATTTCAATAACTTAGAAAATAAAATAATGTAGAAATGAGAACTCTTAAAGAGGATCTCATGGTATACTAACTTACATTCCATTACAGCTTTTAGTGTAATAAAAATCCAAACAACAGAAAGAATACAATTTCTAAGCATGTAAAAGGGCAATATAGCACTGAACTGAAAATAAAACCTGGCTCCATCTCTCCAATGAAAGTCAACTTCCCTAACGTGTTGCATTTCACCTGAAGATTTCACATTGCATCAAAAGCTCAGTTCGTTCTGGAGACACTGTTCATACTTTATAAAAAAAGTATTAATAAATAATTCCTTGTCCATCTTGGGTATCCCAATATATGAATTAACAAACAAAATGAGATTATGGTTCTGAGTGTCATTCAATTATGACAAAATTCTAAACAGTTGCTAGGGAAGTTAAGTACACTTTTTTTCCAGATGAGATTTTTCAGAACTCTAAGTGATCGTTTGACTGAGCTCTCCCGATGTCTATTACTGATCCAAGCCATCAATAAGAACCTGTAGCAACAATACAGAAGCACCAACAAAATGAGATACTTACTGTCAATATGTTCTCTGGCTGACTGATATCTTCATGCTAGTAAAAAGAATGAAACAAGTAATTCAGTACTTAAGAACAAAAGCTCAGGTTTGGACTTGAAAGTATTTTTTTCAAAAAAAAAAAAAATAGAAATAAAGTCAATACCAGTTGCTAGAGAAATTTCCCCCAAAAAAGTTTAAGCCACCTACTCTAATGTATTAAGCGCTTTCTCGTATGAACTACTGAGCCACTCATCGCGTAGGGTTCACCAAATACAGAGGAAGGGAAACTAAGCTGACTATAAGCTAGTTCTGTTCTTGTAGAGTCATAGTGTGTCAGGAGCCTTTAAGTTTCCTGCTATGGCCTTTCATTATAAGACATTTCCTTTTTCTTGCTCGAATCCCACATTTGAACAGAGGGACAGGAAGAGTGACAGAGAAAGAATCAGGCAGCTGGCTTCATAAAATACTGACCTGTGACCAAAAACGTATCCAGAACTCCCTAGACAAGGGTTCCAAATACTCTGGTTGTGTAATATCAACGGCTGTGATAAAGCGCATGGCTCCAAGACTGCCTGGGATTAGTGGAGAGACAGAAACGTAGTGAAACAAGGCACAAGATCAGGAACATAACACTATCTGCACAGGTGCTACCTAAGAACAGTATAGTCTTCTCTGCAACAGTCCTCAAGCAGTAAAGCTTATGTTGATTCACAGTATCTTCCACTCTAGTATCATTCACAACCGAAACTCTTCAGAAATTCCTTTTATGGTTAAAAATGCACACACGAGGTGTTCACAGAGAGAGGAAGAGGCTGTGGACAGGGAATTAATCTTCACCTTTATGGTCAGAGAGAACTTGAACCAAAAGTGCTAGAGCTGAAAGACACCAGCTAAGCTGGAAAGTCTCTTACTTACTTGTCCCCATGATACGTTGGAAGACATTGTCTGAAAGCTGTACAGGCACTTGGTAGTATTTTGCCATCCTTATTATATCCTTCAACAGGTATTCTGCACGCTTTGGCAACATTGCTGGGGGCTTGTTACCTTTCAGGAAAAAAGCTCTCTTGAGATTTTCATTTCTATTGTAATAACACTGGACACAACAAAAATGCACAAATGAGACTTTATGCACATACATGCCTAAAAAATGGAGTATAGTTTCATACTGACTTACTGAAACATATGCAGCTTTTCCAAAGATAATGCTAGGATGTAAACACACTTTAATTTTGCTTTTTCACAGATGAACCCTTTAAGTTAGCAGAATCAGTTTTAAACCAAGATGGCAAATGTCCTAGCAGGGATTTATACCGATTCAGACAGATTACTTTTAAGTTAAACAATTAATAATGCATGGGTAAACCAATGCAGAGTCTTTTTAATTTCATGACTTATAAGTCTCAGTGATTAATTTGTTCTAATAAAGCCACAAGTACTATTTTATGGCGTACTTGGATCCTTCATGCATATTACAAACTGTAAGTACTCCACAAATTAATTCTGGTTTGAACTCGACAGGAAAATATTCCATATGAAATCATTATAATAAATTCCATTTTAGAATTGTTGAACTTTTGCATAGACTGTATGTGACAAACGGTGGCTCTTTAAGCTGCAACAATAAGAAATTCCTTGGGGTCAACTTCTCAAGTCACTACCGAGCTCTATAACCCCATAGCTAATTTGTTACCAGTGCCAAAACTTGGTTTAAAGCTGTCTCTGTGAGCTCAGCACTCACCAAGACCAGTGTCCTACTAGTGAAGGAGGTATTTCCCTGTAGAACTACTCTCCCCATATTGCGTACCAGTTGCGTGCATTATGCCACCAAGGAAAGCTGGACGAAAGCGCAGATCAACATTCCAGACGTGCTGGTACCGACACAGCACCTGCAGCATAAGGAAGCAGTGACAGATTAACAGTCAGACGAGATGTCTGTAAGGCTCCAGACAGCTAAGAAATAAGCTAAGGCATTAAATACACACTTCAGAGTAATCCTTTTCTATTTTACTACGGACATACCTAAAAGCCTTTGCCAGATGATAGCAGAGAACTCTGATAGTAGAAAAGCTGAGTGGACCACAACTGTATTACAACTACACAAGTCCAAGCTTGCCTAAATAAAGAGTGGACCTTGTTAAAAGTTAAAATTATCCCTAAAGCAAAATGTTCGGCAGCAATTCCCAAACTTGTACAGGCCTTGTATGCTGCCATTTGGCTGAGAAAAGCTTCCGTTATGTAAGAAACAGTGATGCCGTTTTTGCAGGAATAGAGTCCAAGCAATTAAGACAAAGAACTTTTGTCGTTATCTGTGTCCTTGTAGTGTCAAACCAGCTGGCTGATCTCAAGACTGTTTATCTGTATCTCAAGACTGTTGTCTGTTTCTTTGTAACTTTAACTAGATGACTGATGGGTCCTAAATCTGGGGACTGTGGGGGAATGGGTGACCATTTACAAGAACCAGGCATCCCCTGAGGGGGTTTTGTAGGCGCCTGGGGAAGCTGTAAATCCCGGAGTAGCGAATCAATGGGGAAACAAGGGAGGGACCTTGCGGCCGGGATAGGGAATACAAAGCCGAATCTTGTACCTATCAGGTGTGCCTACCAGCTTGGACACCCGCTCCTGCAAGAGTGCTTAATAGAAGTGCTTCACTGCAGAGTCTGACCCGAGTCTTTCGCGAGAAAACTTGCTTTGTTTCCTACAGTTACGTCCCTGCTTTTCAACACACGAGGAAGAAAACTAAAGAAAAACATAAGCGGGAAGGGCTCTGCCTGCAGCAGGCAGGGAAAGCCAGCTGCCCTTCAGCCGCCTCCTGAAGGACCGGCAGCGGCGCGGGCAACCGGCCACCCGGCTCCAGCCGCCGCCGCGGAGGCACAGACCGCTGCGGGGCGCCCCGGGAACGGCCGGACAGCCTCCCCTTCTTCTCCCTCCCTCCCTCCCTCTCCCCGCACGCCTCACCTCAAACGCCAGCCAGGAATACGGGGACACCACATCGTAAAAGAGCTCCACAACTGTCCGCCCCAACTTGCGTGCGTCCCTTCCCGCCGCCATCGCTGCCCTGCGTCACCGCGGCGCCACCAGCGCTTCCCTGCGCACAGCGAGGGGCTGCTGCGGGCGGAGGCGGCGCGGCACGTCCCGCCCTTCCGCCACCGGGCAGCGCTCCGCTCCCTGCACGCTCCTTCCTCTCCTCGCTGTGTCCAGGGAGGCTGCTCGGACGGCAGGGTCCGGGTGTTGCAGACACGAGATTATTTTAATCAGTGACCTAACACCACACCAACTAGCCAAGCACTTGCTAATAATTTGATTAACTAGCTAAGCACTTGCAAATAGTTTAATCACCTAAGGAGTCAGTGAGTACTCCTTTGAATTGCAAAAGAGTTGCAAAAAAAAAAAAGCGGTCTTTCTGCCTTTTCTTCATAGTGTTTAACCAGGTGGCCCTTCACGGTCTGATTCCTCTGCCATAGCCACACGACCTTTAGCAGTGACGTGTGGCAAACTGTGAAACAAGTGGTCAATACAGTAACTAGTGTTACTTTAGTTTTCCATGCCTCATAATCACAAGACACCTGGCGCAGGTGTTCGTTAGGAAAAACGTAGCCGTTGCCAATATAGGTGGATGGGGCGAGTGGGCTGATCTCTTTCTATCAGCATTTAAGCAATCACTATGATACTGAGAAGTTTTATAGTAGTTAGGAACCAATCGAGATAAAGGGCAAATTAAAAGATGGGACATTTCACGCATGCTTTTGGTTGGCAAATGTATAAAACCCTTGGGAATTGTAACTGACACCCGAGCACAAATGGAGGAGAGATCCTCTGTGTTCCCCAGAGCTGCACAACAAACAAAACCACAAAAAATTCCGCTGGAAAGCTGATCAGTTAGGGTAATAAACTGAAGGTTTTGCTAGCTAGGAAAATCGTGCAGTTATGAACCATTCTTTCTATAAGGGAATCTCTTTCATGGTATTTAAAAGCCTTGTCAGGTATCTTCCAACATCCCACTGAAGCACATACAGCGAATATCTTTCTACTTACCATCTCCTTTTCGATATACTCAGTAAAGTTCATTTTGCTGATTTAAGCATGGCTTACCTGCGTGAGCAATAGTGAAAGTCAGCTCTTCCAAAAGCACACAGCCTATGCTAAGTCTGTGCTACCGTGTTCGACTGAGCAAAATGGAAGCCTGCTAGGGACAATAAATACATATGCATGTACAAGGTGGCTTCCTCCAGCAGCTCAGTTCAGTCAATCTACTCAAGAGCTGGCCCTGGATGCCAGTCTTCCTAGCTGCTGGAAGGTTAGCCCTTGAGGCTTCAGCCCCACTCCAGTTGCTGGTACAAACTGTCCTGTACACACAGAAACACCCCTACCCCTGGCCAAGACTGCCCATGTTAACTCTGATGCTCTTGCCCTTAAGAGACACTCAGGCACACTCAGACCTAGAGCTGGCCCTCAATGCCTCAGCGCTCAGGTTGCCTTACCTACTTACAAGCTGGTCTGGCTGGATTATCAATAGCAATGACACACGTACACTCACTCCAGTTGCCATACAGACAGACCCCTGTGATGCGACACCAGTTGCTGTGCTCAGAAGGATGTACACATGCACACAGCAGTGAGAGCCCTCAACCAGCAAAGCATCAGAAATAACTTTAATAAGATCAGATAGGCACAGGGCATGGCCTGGCAAGTATACTGATCAGCCAACAATTTACAAGTGACTTGCCCTTACCCTCTATTTTCCATCACTTGTTCCTCTTCCAGTCACCTAAACCCTTCCCCTTTTCCACCTTCAGTTCCTCCCCTGACCATCCCACAGGAAGTCCTGTGCAATCCCAAAAGGTGCATCCTCTGCATCCTGTCAAGTGTCACAGTCCACTAGGCACCAACCTCCTTTAGTCCTAAATGTGATCTGGAATATGCACACGATGATTCATCTTGCTGTCGTCTTGATTTTCATCAAAGCAGCTTTCTGAAATTGAAATAACTTTAACTCAGGGATGAAAAGTCCCAGAAATAGTTTGTGACCCCTCACCAAAATCTTTCTTAACAGATGAGTATTAGGCAGTGAGCAAATTAAGAAAGAACTTGGGAGAGGGCTGGGAAAATTCAGTGTGAGACATATTAGTAGAAATGGTGCCAAAAAAGAATTAACGAACAACTGAATAAAAAAAAAAAAAAAACCTATTTGGAAGAATCAGTAGAGATTCTATAAAGGAGAATACCACCTCACATTTTTTTTCAAGGGGGTCAACAAAATTGTAGAGCATGGTATTAAGGGATATTATAAGACAGCGCCTCTGGCATCCTCTGGGGTCTGGAGTTCTTCCTTCCAGGCCACTGGAGCGTACATGTGGCTGCTGCTTTTGCTCAGACATTAGTGAGGTTGAGTGTGTGTCCCATAGAGATATGTACATGCACGCACATGCAGAACACTAACATAGGCAGCCACACAGACTGCAACAGGCAGAGTGCTGCCTGTAACAATGCTCATATACAATGCTACCAAAAAAAAAGTAAGTATAGATAGTCCAGTCCTATTGGCCTTTGGCTGATCAGGGTTTAAGTTCACTAGTGAAAATACAGTCCTTCACCCTCTAGATTCAGGAACACACACAGAGATTTACAGATCCCTTGAATATCAACTTGGGCCCTTAGCCTCTCTCATGTTCATGCTCTGATTCTGAGCCCTCCTGCTCAGTATATAGGTCTTTTACTTGGCAGCTAGTCCAGCTCAATAATCTCTGAACTGAACATATGAAAGATGAAACAGAACTTTGATGATTTTCTTGCAGTTCAGTCTCCATTCCTAATAATCTTCATAAAGCTGTCTTGTCCATCTGGGAGAAGAACCATACATTTGAGAAGAGATCTCTAAACAATTTCTAGTAATAAAATATAATGAGTTGAAAGATTAACTCAGCAGTAAAAAAAAAAAAAGTTACAATGACAATATTTAGAAACAAAAAAACAAGAAATACCCAGGCAGTCTTGGCAACAAGAAATTACAAGGGAAATACTTGTATATCTTCTAAGTAAACACTTCCATGGAAATAAACCAAACTTAGGTAAACTAATGCTAAATGCAGGTTGTTCTGCTTCTACTAGTATCCAATTAGCATTTTATTAACAGAGATGTATTTCCAAAAGTGGTCAGTGTCCCAGCTCTTCAATGTCATCATAGCCTGTATCTTCAAAGGCAGGGGATGAACGTGTCTCAGCCTCAGAGGTCCTGTTTCCTGACACATTAGGACTCCAGTCTGAAAATATGAAGGGAAGGACAGTAAGATAAAAGCACATCCTGTATGTATCACCTTTACATAATTGTGCAGCTGGCAATGAAAGTTGTTGTCTCCTCCAGAAATTAGAACCTTTAACATGTGTGGTTGTGAAAGGCCTGATAAATGCTTGTCTCATCCTGCCTCCTGCTACATGTACACGTATGCAAAGATCAAGCTTGCTGTTCCCAGAAAACAGGTTACCGATTTAACTTTAAACACTTCTAATAAACACAATTCTTCAAAATATCTAGATAACCCAAGTCTTTTTTACTTAATCACGGAATCACAGAATGGTAGAGGTTGGAAGGGACCTCTGGAGATCATTTAGTCCAACCCCCTGCTAAAGCAAGTTCACTTCAATCACATCACACAGGAGTAGATCCAGCTGGGTTCAAAATCTCCAGAGGAGACTCAACACCCACCCTGGGCAGCCTGTGCCAGGGCTCCTTCGCCTCAAAGGAAAAAAGTCTCTCCTGACATTCAAGTGGAACTTCTTGTGTTCCAGCTTGTGCCTGCTACCCCTTGTCCTGACATTGGGCACTACAGAAAAAAAAGACTCCGCCCATCCTCTGGACATGTCCCTTTTAGGTATTTCTAAGTGTTAATAACAGTCTCCTCTCACCCTTCTCCAGGCTAAACAGCCCCAGGTCTTGCAACCTTTCCTCATAATAGATGCTCCAGTCCCCTGATCATCTTTGTAGCCCTTAAATGGACTGGCTCAAGTGTTATCTGCCACACTACAAATTTATTAGATCTGTCCTTGTTTATCCCACAGATGTGCTCTGCTCTGGCTCCTGCAGTGCTATCACAGGAGGGTGCTCAGCCCATTGTGTTTGCCCACTCAGAAGATGTAACCCACCTTACTGACTGAGGGTTGATATTGCCCACAAAGGTATGAGACTTACTATCAGTTATGGGGGAAAAACATCTTGGGATTATAGACAATTTACTATGGTCTTCTTAGGGGAGGAAACAAAAGCACAGAGGTAGTTATCAGTGTAGTTTGGGGAGGAACAAACACGATGAAGTGGAATGTTAACGGGATAAAAGGGGCTGATATCTAAACAGGGTGCTGGCCAGTATGTGTGTTTGGGCATGCCCTGTATCATGTCAGCAGCATCTGTCCTGTCTTCTTACTAAACTCCATTTCTAACTGCTTTCCTGACTAAGGAGGCTCAGCATTCTCTATGTGTGTGTGTGTGTATCAGTGCCAGCAAGCAGAGCAGGACCATGGGGCAGAGGAGTCTGTGCATCTGTGGCGGCAGCAACTGGAGAGACTGGAGTGAACAAAACTATTAAGTGCTGCCAGCTGGGGTGGGACTTTGAATCTTGGGGGCTCTCATGCCCAGACAGCAGTGACTAGGAGAGGTCAGGGGAGCCAGGGGCTAGTTACTGGTTAGACTACATGTCTTAGCCCAGTTACTGGGGCTACATTGTACACATCTGTGCATCTCTGTGGATGTTAGTGTGGGTGTGTCAAGTACCTGGAAAGATTGTCTAAGCCTGGTGACTAGTGGAAATACAGTGTTTGTGTGTGTGTGTAGGTCTGACTTATGAGAAACTGGAGTCGGTCTGTAGGCCTACAGGGTTAGTACATGCAAGTGCCAGCAGCTTCAGCAACCTAGGATCCAGGGTCAGCTACTGGATAGGCTGCCTAAGGACAACTAATGGAGGAATCCATAATGTGTGTGTACATAAAGTATTTTCCACTTGCATCCTGGTCAGCAAGAGAGGGGAACAGGATGAGGCCATTGGTGCTGCTTGTGCTTGAGTGTTATGTTTTCTGACTGTGTTAGCTCTAAAAGCTAGCCCTGTGTATCTGCATATATGTATTATACATGCGTGTGTGTATGCACATGCCTACACATACTCAACCTCTCTACTGGCTGAACCTAGGGACATGGAACCTCCATCAGACTACCAGAATTAGCAACCCTTAGCATATTCTAACTTTTAGAAGACAAACAAGAGATCAGAGACTTGAGTATACTTCAACTACACATAGTTTTTGCAAAGGGCAAAGTTTGTCGATACAATGGAGCAGCTTTGTATGAAGTCAACAAGTGAGGTTCACAAAGACACTGAGAATTCATCTAAGTAACATAGAAATGTATACACCTTCACACATAATGTTAAATTTAAATATAATCATGGGCTGTTAAAACAAACTCTAATGTTTCTCTAATCACTTAGAGTCCTGAAATATTTTGATTATTTTTCATGTCTTCAGTCTGTCAAATATATTTATCATTATCCCAGAAGGTAGTGCTGATCAGAGGGTGTTCCAACAGTTATATTAAGTGCACAGAAAAAAAAGTCTATCTTAAATATTTTTTTTTTTGTTAATTATTTCTGAATTAGATTGGCTTGATGAAATTCGGTGCTGGCATGAAAACCGACCTGAATCCATCCTCAAGGCACAATCCTCTGTCTTTAAGAACCCACAGAAAACAGGCTTTGAAGGACTGGGACAACATGAGCAAGACATGCTTATTTTTAAGATGGTCTATGTGGGAAAAGAAACTAGGTTAGGAGTCACAGAAAGTTCAATTTCAGAAAGATACGAGAATAAATAAGCTACTTGTTAGGAAGTCAAGAAGTGGGGTTGAACTAGATGATCTCTAGAGGTCCCTTCCTACCTCTGCTATTCTGTGATTCTGTGAAACAGGAAGATAACAGATAACATGGATTTATCAAAAATAAGTCACTTCAGATACATATGATTTTTCTTTTTGATTATCTAAGTGTCTTATCTTGTGAGTAAAGCAAATTGTCACTCAACTCACAAGACATTGTTATAAGTAAACTAGACGAATGTGGTCTAACTGAAACCTCAGTAGACTGGGTGCAGATTCAGTAAAAAATGGTATTCTTACTATAGCTCTCTGTATCAGGGAAGATTCTTTGACAGCCCTAAATACAGCTAAGTATTTTTATTAAATCCTAGGAGAAAAACCACATGTTCTTATTACATTTTCCTGATGATAACATACTGTACTATAATTCAAATAATCCTGGCAAAATTTTGATCAACATAGAGTCAAATCTATTAAGAACACTTACAAGACCATAGATGAAGAGATAAACAATCAACTGTATGATTAGAAGGATTGGTGCCTAATGGTACATAGTATTTTACAAAGCAGAATCTGAAGTTGCATCAGACTTAGGTTAGGCCACAGGCAAGAATTTTTTAGCTAGAAGGAAAAGACATCATGAGTATAAATTATCTGTAGAGGTTGTGGAAACACTGCTGCTAGATGGCTGTAAAAATAGAATATCAAACATCTAACCTACACTCTTTGTGTATGTAGTAGTGTGCCTTCCTGATAGCAGTTAGATAAAACCTAGGTGATCCCTTCAGGTACTCTCTACCTTGCTCAGTATGGTAACTATAGATTATGAAAACTAACAGCATTGCTTTTCTGACCTCACCTGTCTGTGAATCCTTGTTTTTGTCACTTTCTTCAGGAATCTCAATGTTTTCCTGTTTATTCTGCCCAGTAAGAGAAGCATCTTTAGGTCCAGGAGCTTCTATCACGTCATCATAACCATCTTCCAGGGCATTTCCAGGAAGTGGAGAGACTTCTGAAACAGTACATATATTAATTACCACAAGGAGAGGTCTTGCACTAGAGAAGGCATTAGCTAATGATGCAGCAATAAAAGCCTGTAATACTGACATTGTCATAATGGCAATGAACAATAATAAATCAGGAATCCTCCTGAGGACCTTAATGGTCCATTAATGGTTTTATATTGTTGTAACAAGTAGAAAGCAAAAATCAGGATGAAGGAGGGACAAGACAGGGAAGAAGACCTAGAGAAAGAGGCAGTTAGTGACAGGGTTTACTTTAGAATAACATTCCTCCATTTCATAATTGCACAATGACAAATTGCTCTTCGTTTATTTCTGTGTAGCATCTGTTTCCTTTTCATTACTTTAACCACCTTCTGTTAAATTTCTCTGAAATGGTCTAGCTGAGTAGCCACCCCTAGCTGTTTGCCTGTGGACTCAGGGCTACAAACTTAGACCAAGTCTTTGGAGAAAAATATCTGAGCTTCGGCTTCTCTTCTCCATGCTGAACATCAGCTCTCTTATCCTGTCTTTACCAGAAAGGAATTTCATTTTTGTGTCTCTCCTCCAGACCCACTACAACAGCTCCGTGCCTGTTGTGTGCTGAAGGCCTCAGAGCTGAATGGAATACCACAGGTGGAGTCTCACCAGAGTGGAGTTGGGGGGAGAACCCCTTCCCTTGACCTGCTGGCTGTATTTTTTATTCAGTCCAGGATGAAATTAGCTTTCTGGGCTTCAAGTGTACATTGCTGGCTCATGCCACTTTTAACCCACCAGGATCCTCTAGTCCTTCTCTGCAAGGCTGCTCTCATTTCATTCATTCCCCAGCCTGTACTGATCCTGTGGGTTGCTCCAACCCAGGTGCAGGACCTTGCATTTGGCCCCGTGGACTTCATGAGATAAAGTTCATGTTGGCCCAGTTCTCAAGCCTTTCAAGGTCTCTCTGGATGGCACTGCTTCCCTCATACTTACCAACTGTACTACTCAGCTTAGTGTCATCTACAGTCTTGATGAAGGTGCCCTCAAGCTCATGACCTATGTCATTAATAAGGACAGTGAACAGTAGTGGTCCCAGTAGGGACCCCTGAAGGACAGTACTTGTTAATGATTGACATTTGGACATTGAACTGTTGACTGCAGCTCTGGACATGGCCAGCCAGACAATTCCTTATCTGTTGAATAGTCCACCCATCAAACTCTGTTCTGTGAGTAGCCAGACGCCCCAGGGGTGGCTAGCTCTGTGGTCTGTATTTAACTAGAATCAATCCCTCAGAGTTTATTAGTTTTCACTGCTTTCTGGTATGGACATACAAATAATGCATGCATAAAATTGAAGGTCAAAAGTCAAATTCAGTCAAAGCACTCCTATTTAACTTTATGCCTAGTACTCAATATTCAATCAGAATAAGAAAAAGCTATGTTATTTGGAATAATTGTCTTTTTGGTAAGTATTTTAAAGCAAGCATGGAAAGTAAAAGCTTTAGTTTAATTTTAAATAATAAAAACCTTAGCATAAGAAAAACAAGAGAAAATATAATTTAAAACATAGCACAGCAGAGTCTGGGATATGAGCAGCTGAGGTCCAAAACTTGTGTCTTTGGCAATTGATCTCTCAGAGACCAAGAGAGCTTTTTGATCAGCTGTAGGAAAATGCTAATATTTTTTAAGCACTTTCTCTGCCTCAGCTTTTTTTAAGTTAAAAAACCCCCACATCTGGCAAACTGCATTTTCTTCAGATCACTCAGATTAAGATTCCCTAGTTAACTCCAGTCGGATGCCAACGTTCTTGACTTGGAGCATGTTTTTTCTTTGTCTTAGTTCTCCTCATTTATCTCATCAATGAAGCAACAGCTTACAAGCTGTTACAGTCGCAGTTTCTGGGAGAAGCAGTTGTCAAATTGTTGGACTCATGTGACTGGATCGTATGAAGAGTGCTATACTACCAGAGAACATTTGTTTTTGATTTCTCAGATAGAAGACTGGCATTTGTGTATAAGATGGTATGACATTCTTCCACCATAAGAATTAAACAAGAATTTTTGGTTCACATCAAAACATCACCAGTACACATGAAGTGAAGAAAAGTTTTAGACACCAACAATGCTTTGGAAATTAAAAACTACATTGATTTGGAGTCTCTTTCTATGTTGGATCCCCATCTTCCATTACCTTGAGTTGTTCCAGGACCATTATCTTCATCACTGTCCCCACTATGAAATTTTGCCTTTGTTTTGGAACCCTCTGAGTAAAAATCTAGGCAAACGAGAAACGGTGATATCACATTAAACACTCCTTAGCTGTTAAGACTGTATCATGAGGAAAAAGAGTAGGTGATACCATCCAAGTCCAACGGATTCTTGGGCAGCCAGAATTACTCCTGCAAGGTAAAAGGCCTGCAAGGTCAAGAATCCCTCAGGGTCCCATTACACCTCTCGTGGATCACGGGGGAGGCAAGCCACAAAAGGAAAAATGTAGTGAACAGGAGGAAGCCTACAAAGACACATGGCTATGGGGAGGGAGATACTAATTATTCCTTTGTTTGTTCCTACTTTAAATAATTGCAGCAGTACTCCTTTTTGTTTGTTTATAGATTGCTTGTTTCACCTATACTGGTCTATGCTCTGCATAGACAGCTGCAGTGAAGCCAGCAGAAAAACAATTGTCCCCAGGAGAGGAACTAGCAGAGTCTAGTGAGCAGGGAACTCCTTAAATCTAGGAATTTTCAGTATCCCAGGAGATTTGGGAGCTGCAAAGTATCAGACAGATCTGGGCCACCGGGAGGAATTTTCCCTTGAAAAGAGTGAGACACACAAACCTGAGAGACCAGTCATGTCCTGCTTGTCTCTTATCAGGTTATAGTCAATCTCTTCATAGACAATCTCAGAGAAAGTGTCATAGGATGTTCCGGAACCTGAAAGTAAAAGGCAATGGTCACTCACACAGTCTCTGCTCTTACTCAGGCTGGGATCATGAAAAGGAGAAGTGACCTAAAGGGGTCTACATGACCTGGTTGGTACTCAGAAAGTCACAGAGAGCTGCTGATTGAGGATAAATACTGCTGAGCTCTTTCACTGTCAGACAGTAAGTAAAAATCTCAGTGTGGCAGCAGATGCCATTCCTGTCAGTTACCATCCCTCAGCCTCCCCAACTAAATAAACACTCACCAGCCATTGTCAAGGTGGTATTTTTTTGTCAGCCCTGAGGGACCCACCTTTCTGCCGTGCACTTCGGATCTGCCCAGCAAGAATGGCAAGGACCAGGCACAAAAGGGCCCCCAGGATAATGCAGAGGATGACGGGCACTGAAATTCTTGTACTTTCTGCTGCAGGGCGACGGGGAGGTTCTGAATCAAAATGAAGAAGCAACAGGTAGAGAATCAGGTGACTCAAAGGGCTGCTTCTGTGTAGCCTCCTGCTGTACCTGTGGTAGCAACATCAGGTGGGGCACCTGCTTCCCAGTTGTGGGTCTTGCCCAAGCAGCTAGAATTCAGCAGGTGGCGGTAGTGCCACTTGGTTCTTCTTTACAAAAGGCTGTGCGTGATGTTTACCGATGAGCTGGAATATATTGCTGATTTCCCTGCTATGCACTATCAGAGACATTAATTCCTCATTTAATGGAAGAAAGGGGGAAGAAGGAATGTCTTACCTGCTTTAGTGGGTGATACTGTTGTTTCTATCATACCTACAAAGAGAAGTCCAGATTAAGGAAAAGGCAAGTGTGATAAATAGGGAGAACATCTTCACATCGTTTGTGAAGTTCCCGCAATCAAAATTATGAAGGGACTAGTCTCTGGGATGTACAGCTGACATAATGTTCCTCTATGCAGCTCCTTCCCAGATCTGTGTAATGAACCAAAGGACCAGCCACTAACCAGAGCAATCCACAGCAGCATCTTCCTTATGATCACAGTTTTTGCCAAGTGAGGGCTTGGCAGGACAGTCCCAGAGAGACAATTCTGTTCCTTCACAATCCACTTTCTCCAACCAGATGGGTCCAGTCCCTTCCCCAAAGGCTGCTTCACTCAGAGCAGACATAGCAGGTCCACAACCCAGCTGCCTGCATACAACATTAGCATCTGCTGTGTCCCAGGAATCATCACAGATTGTTCCCCAAGAACCTTGGTGCCAAATCTCCACTCTGCCTGAGCATCCATCCTCGCCTCCTATGACTCGTAACTTCTCCCTGTCTGCAAAACACAGAAACCTTCTGTATTGCTGAAACAGCAGGAAGATCTGTAGACCAATAAGGACAAACAAAGAAGCAGAGATACCTGAACAACTTGTAGAGTTTGGGCACTCAGCAAATGTGGCTGGAGTCATTGTCACTTTTCTTCCTGCAGAATTTAAATACCAAAGCAAACAATGTGGTTATTCTCTGAAAAGAGCAAGGGAGTATACAATGTGTGAGAATTAACCATCAAGTTAATTTTTTCCTATAATATGTATATGGCCTGTTTAGTACTTGGTGGATCTCTGTTTGACTATTGCTGTGAATTTAATAATCTTTCTGATGACTGTGCTTTCTTTATTCTTCTGTGAGACAGCTGCAAGCCCTTTCAAGAGATCTGAACGCCATCTACAATTTCTTTATGTTACAGTGGAAACCTACAGGTGTGAAACAGTGTCATAAGAGCAGGCACTAGAAATGGACCTTTAGAACTGAACTAATTTGTACGCTTGTCCATAGCTACGTGCATGCATGCGTGTACATGCACATATGCACTGATATGCCTCCATGTGTGTAGAAACACATACATGTCTCTAGACTTCTTTAAAGTCTGGTCCTAGCTCAGATCTCACAGACTGACTGTGTATCGTAGATCTTTTGCTGTAAAAATATGCAATGGAACCATCCTATCAGAGACTTCTTCGGGATTTCCTCTGGATAACTGGACTTGGTGACACTGATGAAATTTTAATTTGCTCATTTACATCAAAGTTATAGGTAAATAAAAAGATGCCATTTCCATGTATAGGTTTATAGATATGTGTCTGGGCAGACCTATAAAGATGCATTTCTAATTACCAGTGCAAGAGATATGGGTCTCTTCTGCTCGGTTATCACATGACTGAGGATCCCAGGGGTCTGATTGACATTGCCAGAGAGAGCTATGTTGCTCAGTACACTCAATGTGGTCCAGCCACGTGGGCCCAGAACCTCTCCCATATTTGAAGTCTTTTTCAATTTCCCCACCATTTCCGCAGTTCAGGTGTTTGCATACAGTTATTGCAGCGAGTTGAGACATACGATTGGAGCAAATACTCCCCCATGTCCCATTGTAGAAAACTTCTAGCCGACCAGCACAGTCATTGCCATTTACCAGCCTCAAAGCCAGGAACTCTAGAAATAAAGACATAAAAATGGAGTTAGAGTGGCCTGATTCTGCCTGGAACTTGACTATGTTGAGTGAGATCCAGAATCTACTAGCAATCCTGTTCATCACTCTGGATGAGAAAGTGCCAGAGGAAATCACTCTAAAAGTGACAAACACTTCAAAAGTCATGCAGTGATCATCTCTGGTTAGCCAGCACTTGCTAGTATCTACATCAACAAATAGCAATGATGGCCACTCCTGACAGTTGCAGGCATATTTCTTTGGTGTGCTGAAGCACAGGTGCCATGTGTTTCTCTGATTTGTTGAAGTTTTGGTGTGCAATCTTTACAATAATTTCAGAGCTAGCTGGAACGGCTCCCCTGCACAAGCCCAGGGCAGCTCTGCAGCCTCTGGTGACCAAGACCCTGCCAGTCGTAACCAACACATTTCACCCCTCACCTCTGTGAAACACCTATTTAAGAAGAGTTTGAACATAAATCCATTCTAAACTCCATCATCATCATAGTAATAAAATACATGCATTATAAACCTTACCCTTAGTCCCAGACAATAGGTATTGACATTGTAACAATGTACACATATAGTCAATAAAATGCTACTTCTCATTCTGGGAAACACATTGTAGGAGTTAACATCATACCAATCTCAACATATATTTATTACAAGATTCAGACCTTGACCCTACAAAACACATGAACAAGAACGTAATTTATGAGGTAAAGTAAGGTTACTCTCTTTTATTTACTTTATGTAAAGGCACACATGTCATTGCTCTTTTTCCAAAGATCAGCCAGTAAGTACATCTTGCTTTTCAAAAAATACAGACCATTTTTTAGGGATTTCAACTGTTGTAGGCTTCCCAGTCCAAGGATCCTCATGTCTGGCTGATAATTTATCACCCAAATGAACTTAGATTTTCTTCTGGGCTGCATGAGTTAAACTGAATTGTTGCATAGGTTTACTTTTCCATCTGCTGACAATGTGCTCACTCTACTAATTCTTGAATGGCTCTATTTTTTTATTTACTTATGTTGTCTGATTCCTGCCTCAGCGAGATTCTACAATGCCAAGATATGTTAGTTTAATCCTTCTAAAGTGCCATCTACATACTGAGCTATATGAGTGGGGAAAGTTTCTAGCTACCCTTGGGATGCTCTGCCACTCAGAGAACATGTTGCTGTTCCCCAGGCAGTGTGGCTGGGGAGGAAGAGGTTGATGTATATAATCCACTTATCAGGTATCCCCAAACTCTCTGATTGTGATCATTCTCCAGCAGACCAAGACAGGTTAAAGAGGACTGTTGCAAGGTGACTTGTTTTTACAGGGATACAGTTATTTGGGGGATTTTATCAGGGATTTGGTCAGTTTGATACTGCTTTCAGCAAATTACTTAGGTTCCTGTCCGCCAGAGCTGGGCATGTTTCTCCTGCAGTTACTCAAAGAATTATTTGCTTATCACTGCTGCACAGAGAGGACAGTAAGGTACACTCAGTGCTGCTATCACTAGGTGTCAACTAGCAGACAACATTGTTGAGGCAAGAAGGCCTGGCTGCTTTATCTGAATACTTTAACAGCTTTGCTTAACTTTACTGCCAGGCCAGGGGAGCATCCCCATAATGAAGTAAGTTCAAATCAGTTGTCAGAGCAATATGTGATATGGAAGTTGAGGGTGCAGCAGGGAATGGTTTCAATAACATTTCACTTCTCTCTTGTGTTCATAATGAAAGTTTATGAAAGTCTTCTCAGACTCTCATACTGTCTCCCTTTTCTTTTAGATACATCCTTAAGTCTCAGAATGTAGGAGGGGTTCATGCAGAATTCACATTCTTTCTTTATGCTTTTCCTAAGGCTGGATCCTCAGTATTATTCTCGTTTATGCTGTTAAAGCTGCACTCTTCTGTAATCTTCAAGCCAGAACTCTATACACAGGTTACTCCTCGATCAACAGAACATCCCACCAGGTGGTACCAAAGGGGCATTAGTAACTATGCCTAGCCAGTGGAGATTTCAAGCTCTAACAATAGCAATCACAAGCTTGTCAGGGTCTCTCTCCCTTTGCCTGTAACCACGCACTACTTTCAGTTCAGGAAATCACAGTTGATTATCCCCTTATTTCCAGTCATTTGAAAGAGATATTTTGTTTATAGGATCAGCATGATTAGGCACTGTTCAACATATCTCTCCATAAACTTCTCCAATTGTGCAGTACAGTCTTTACAAGTGGATTATGTCCTAAACTCCCCAAAGACCTGTTGTCTCAAGCTTTTAGCTGCATCTCTTCTGCTCTGGTGTCTCATCAACGCGATAGCCAATGCAATGTCTTAAATATACATTAGCAGAGCCACCATATACTCCTCTATTAGCTGGTGCTCTGGAACACAATGTTGCCATTGGTTTCAGTCAGCTGTAACTGGCTATAATGGGCACATGGCAGTTGGATCTCCTCCTTATTCTCCCCTCCTCCTGCACAGGAACACCCACAGCCCCTTGCTGCAGAAATCTTTACACAAACCTTTTCATCTACCTCCCAGATATCCCACTCCACCACACTTCTGTGTGTGTTAACGTAAAATAAGGATTTGTGTAGACCTTTTGCATCTTGGTGGGACCAAGGAGTTGTGATGACCAATTATGCTTGTAATTAAGAGAACGAGAGGCTTTCCAAGCAAGTCTCTACTAATTCTGTTTCACCTTTCAACCCACAGGCTTAGAAAATTATTTTCTGAACACACCTGAGCACAGGACTCCAGCATCCTCTTTGTGTCTGCAGTTGTGATGGCCCCATGGCCTAGAGATACATGTCCAGAGATCAGATTCAGCTCCAGTGCAGTTCACATCATCCAGCCAGATCTGTCCTGAGCCTTCACCATAATGAGCAGAGGCAAAGGCCTTGATGGCATGTCCACATCCTAGCTGTTTGCAAACAACATTAGCATCTGATAGATCCCAATTATCATCACAGATAGTGCCCCAGATGCCATCATGATAAACCTCTACTCTGCCAGCACAGCGTTTTGTTCCATTCACCAGCCTTATCTGTCTGCTACCTGCAGGAAGAAAACAGAGCTGTCAACATGCAATATAGCAATAATGCACACAGGTCAGGGTAATCCTGTATGTTTAAAACACTTTTAAGGCACCATGTTCTTGTTATATTCCAGTTCTTCTGTTATGGCTTCTTGGGTACAACTCCTGTGATGCTAAAACTGCATAATGGCAAAGGCTTGCTCCTGCATCAGGTAAATGCTGCAAACAAGGAGTGTCTAGTCATACTAAGTATATACAGATATCACCTTCTATTAGAAAGCTGGGGAAGTAGTTTTCTATCTAAACTCATTTAGTCAGAAAGAGACAGTTTTTGTTATAGATAGGTTACAAAGTTAAGAGAAGGGTACAAACAGTTCTAATTTACTTTAGAAAGGCTGCAGGTATCCATAAAGATAGAAATGTCACAAAATAAAACCTATTACTTCCCAAGTGATAGTCAGAATGTGGGGGAGTCATGATCAAATTAGCATTGTTATGGCTTCTGTATTCTATTGTTTCTTTTTGATTCTACAAGACAAATTCTTTAAGAAATTCAGATGAAGAAAGCATTCTGTAAATGATACTTGCTTCCTTAACTATCATTTGTTCAGACCCGACTAGACATGTTCCTATGCAACCTGATCTAGGTGAACCTGCTTCTGCAGGAGGGTTGGACTGGATGATCTCTGGAGGTCCCTTCCAACCCCTATCATTCTATGATTCTATGATACACAAGCAGGTGGGTTTCACAAGTTCAGACCCATGTCTATTTAGGATCTAGTGAGAAGACACCACAAGGTGGGCTAGAGGCAATCCTAGGAAACATTCTGAATCTTTCACACACTAACTCACCCGAGCAAATAACACCAACGTCTTCAGCAACTCCAGTTTGCACTGTCTGAGATTGAGAGGTCTCACAGAGCATCAGCTGAGTCTCATTTCCGTCACACTGGACACTTCTTAAGCCAACAAGACCCACACCTCGCTTAGACCTTGGAAGGTAATAGGCTTTCTCAGCAATTCCACACTGGAGCTGTCTGCATACCACATGAGCATCCTTAATGTCCCAGTCATCATCCAGGACTCTGCTCCACAAGCCATGGAGTGAGATCTCAACTCGTCCATCACAGCGGCTCTCACCACCGGAGAGTCTGAGTGAGTCAGCAAGACCTGGGCTCAAGAGAAGTGTAAAACGTATTGAATAACATCTATTGCTTTTAATGGCAGTAGAAATAACATGCAGGAGAGAGATGGAAAACTAATTTCTGTGTCAGTAAAAACATAGTTCTCACCACTGATTAAGGAGACAGCCTCTCTTAAGGCTTTGTTTGTGGTTTTGCACACAAGGGTTTGCAATGGGAAGAGAGAAGGCTTCTCCAGCTCGAAAATTAGATACTGTGAGGAGTCAGGAACACCTAAACAATGTGAATCCCTTTACTAAATGAAGTTTTTATGTTGAAACCAAGATTTGAGAGGTGAGGACTAGGAAAGGGCATTAAAGACAGGCTAACATACTAGCCTTGCTTGGCAGAGTGAGATCACTAACACTGCTTTGGTCTAAAGTTGTACTATCCTTAAAAGACCAGTCCTGACTTACCTGAGCAAATAACTGTGGCTGCTTCTCTGGCTGAACAGGTTGGATTGCCCAAAGTCACTTGAGCACAATCCCACAGACAGGACTCTGTCCCTGCACAATGAAAAGCATCTCTCCATACCAGCCCATTCACCTCCACAAAACGATCTCCTGTCTGGATTGACTTTGCATAGCCACAGTTGAGTTGATGACAGAAAACGTTGGCAGCTTGCAAATTCCAATGGGAGCGGCAGAGTCCTCCCCACGTGTCTCCATGGCGGATCTCCACCCTGCCAGAACATGTGGTGCCATTCACCAGCCTGCCCCCAGGACATCCTGAACATAAGAAAAAGCGCGTACTGAGAGGTCATATTCGTAACTGCTCATGGGCATGACCTAAAGAGCCTGATAAATGGGAATGAGTTTTCCTCAGCATTCAGTAGTAAAAATGAGTCCACTGGGCCACTGGAACTTCCATATTCATAACTAAACTTCAGCTTACCCTTCTCTCCACTGAGAAGAATGACTAGAAATCAGGATCTGTTCCCCCTTTGCAATTTTTAAAACCAGGGCTCTAGGTTTCAGGGCTCTGGGTGAACCAATAGACCTTAATTGTTCCGGCCAGCCTCTCCCAGGGCCGCCATCTACAACCCTCAGGCTACTGGTCCAAGGCCTCAAATCTGGAGCAAGCCTTCAGTCCTTACCTCAACTATGACTAGTGTAACTGTCTCCATTCTTGTCTCTTGCTACTCCTGAAAATACTCCTGTATTTTCCAGTTGGACCCTACATCTGATTGATTACTTTACATTGTCTGGAACTGTCCACAGACTTTTTTATCAACACCTTCCTCTGTCCTCTGTGCACGTGCTTTGGATTGTGCCTTGGTGGGTATGGACACTGCCCGTTTTGGCCTCATCATCTGCCTCCAGCTCATCCTAACTCATGGAGCAGCCCTGTTCTCGCTATTCCCTGACACGAAGAGCCTTTCACAGAGAGCAGCTTTGTGGTACAGGTGAAGTGCAGCCTCAATTCCTGTAAATGCCTGTAGCAGCAAACAAAAGACAAAGCTTGTCTCCACAGACACTCTCACAATTTTGAGTTCATATTTTTCTTCAAAGAAGGCATTTCAGTTCTCCTCTTAGACTTTTCTGCTGCTCACCTGAACACACCACACGAGCATCTTTCCCAGTAGGGCACTCATCGTGACCTAGCTTAGTCACAGGACAACCTCTCAGGTCTGAGAGACTCTTCTTGCAGCTGAATGTGCCATTCCAGACAGATCCATTTCCTTTCCCAAAATGCTGTCCATCTGGTATTAGTAGGGCAACTCCACAGTCCATCTGCTGGCAGAGGTGATTAGCAGCTGGTAGATCCCACAGGTAGTCACACAGGGTTCCCCACGTGCCTCCATGAAGGAGCTCTACTCTCCCTGAACATGTGGTACTGCCATTTGCCAGCCTGTATCCACCATAGCCTGTAGGAAGAATAAAGGAAGTTATCAGGTTTGAGGCTTTGTGGTTTTTGTTTTGGTTTTTGTGTTAATGCATTGGAAATTTTAAGACAGATGTAGCTGCATGGAATTTGCTGCAAGGAACTGGCTCTCATTATGCCTCAGATTACTGGGAAGCATGTTAGACCAGGTTGCTCATAAGCCAGATTTGGAAAAAAAAGTCTTTACTGTCAGTATTGTAGCCTGCTGCTTTCTCCTCCCTCCACAATACTGCTGCTCCTTTGCAATGTCTTTTCTTGCACTGGCAATTCCAACACCGCCTTGCATTTGGAGCACATGAGAAAAAAAAGAGTAGAAGCTAACAGTAGCACCCTCTCTTCCGGGTGCTACTGGTAATCAGCATCTGCAGTGTGCAGTTCTTAGCCTTCATCCACACTATAGCATAAGGTTCAAAACACAACAGACCATACCCATCAGCATATTTGCAATAATTTAAGTGCAGCTTGAGTAAGACTATGGGATCCTACTGTCAGCCCCATGCAGTCCCTCTTGCTTCTCCACTGTTACTTCTTCCACTTGCTTGCTCCTTGCCTTGTACTCCCCCTAATGAGACCTGGAATTCTGCTCTGAGCTATGGCTCTTGCAAGATGAAGGCAGTAGCCAAGACTTGTCAATTACTGATACCTTAAGTGGGCTGTTTGGCTGCCATGTCTTCCCAGACAGCATTTGAGATCGCCCTGGTCAATGGCTCAGTGTCTAAGGCACTCTTGAAACAGACTACAGACATTTGAATGGGAAACGGTCATAAACTACAGTCCTTTCCAGGCTTGCTTTGTGACAGGGTGTTGTCAGCAGTCAGTAAATTTGCTGATGACACCAAGCTGGGCAGGGGCATAATGCTGCTTGATGGTAGGAAAGCTCTTCAGAGGGACCTGGACAGGCTGGGGTGATGGGCCAACACCAGCTGTATGAGATTCAACAAGGCCAAGCGCCAGCTCCTGCACTTGGGCCACAACTTCCAGCAGTGCTACAGGCCAGGGGAAAAGTGTCTGGAAAGCTGCCCAGAGGCTCCGAACTGTAGATTGGCAGGAAGAAGACCTATAGGATACATGTAAATTATGTCCATCAGTTTGAAGTCTCACCTGAACATACAACAGTAGCATAATGAGAGCATGACTGACTATGGTGCAGCGTCCTGGAACAGTGTGCAAGATGAGTCTCATTCCCTTCACAGTGAAACTCTTCTTGCCATATCAGTTCATGTCTGTCTTCAGAGTGAGTTCCTCTCAAAATATCCACAGCCTGGCCACACTGTAACTCATTACATACAACAGAGGCAGTTTTGAAATCGATGTGTGAAAAACAGACCATAGCCCAAGTTTCTTTTTGTTTTACTTTCAGATGTCCTGAACAGGCAGTGTCCCCTCCACTCAGACGCATCTCAGAGAAACCTGGAAAAAATCCCCAAGAAATCCAGTATCAAGAGTTGGTTATACTGACCTAATTTGGTAACTTCCATACCTTCGTAGGCAAGACACAGATCAATTATCTGAGGTTCACTGGCACTTTTAAATAACCATTGTGCCAACTCCTGTTTGCCATTGACAAGAATAACAATGGTGTGTGGAAATGCTTATTCTGTAGTATATGTGTGAGCTGATGCAGGCAGCATGCAGGAGCCAACACAAAACCATGGATTAAATACAAAGAGTGTATTTATTTTCATTAGCAGGGGATCCCCGAAGCAGCACCCAGGTTCAGGCACACAAGAGGGAGCACAGACACTGTGGAGCTCGGTCCTTGCTAGAGGATCACCAAGGCTGCTGTTTGTGCCTGTATTTCAGGAATTCACACAGCTGTAGTTTACCACTGTACTTTAGCTTTCTCATAGCAGGGCGGCAATCTCAAGCATGTTTGATAGAGTGTCTCAAAGTCACTCACAGGCTTCTGTTACCTGAACACAGATGTTCTACTTGTGTAACACACGAGGACAGACAACAATTAGAATGAAGTATGTATTCTTTCTACACTCCAGCTGCAAGTCACTTGAGTGTATTTACAATCCTCGTTGACAATCTTTTATTATTTTCCTACGGTATATAAACATACTAAATCCTTGGGAAACTACGGAAGGCTGAGTTTTGAACATTTGTGAAATCTTTGAGAAATAGCAATCCTCAAATAAATAGCCATTTAGTAGTGTGTGCTCTTGAGACTCCATTATTCAAATTAATAGGAGGCTGAAGCACCCCAGAAAGAGGAAACAGGAAATGTTATACACATCTTCAGAAAAGGCTAAAGAGATGGTCTGGACATCTACAGGCTGCTCAGCCTTATTTTGGTATTTAAGTCAAAACTTTGAGTGATTCTTCTTCTAGAATATATTTCTGAGCACAAGAAGGTGAATGGGAAGAGTCAGCATGGATTTAGCAGGGGTAAATCATGCCCAAGTGACCTTATTACTTCCTCTATGACTTCAAAAGTTGACTGAATTTGTGGAGGAGTGGAGACCAGTGAGTGTCACTTAAGTCATATTTAGCAAGGCCTTTTACAGTCTTGCACAATATTCTTATGTCCAAACTAGGATGTTACAGTCTGGATGGTTAAAAAAATGATGATGATCAGGTTGAGAGAACAGTGATTAGTGGGTTGCACTCTACCCAGAGTCTGACAACAAGAGGAATACCACTTTTGCATCTTTTGTAGTACCTGTTCTGTTCAACATCTTTAACAACAAGCTAGAGGAGGTAGTGCAGTGAACTTTTATTGGTTTCGAGGGTAGGGAGGTGATAATCCCAAGAGCTGCCATTCAGAGGGACTGAGACAAGCTGGATTAATGGTCTGACAGGAACCTTGTAAAAATAAGAAGGGACAAAGTTAAGCTCTGAAGCTGAGAAGGATAAACCTCTTGCAATGGTACCTTATGCAAAGAGAAAAACCAAGCTCATCTTGCAGAGGAATGCAGGCAAGCAGACAATGTTTTTGTTTGTCATTGAAGACTGTCTTGTTTTAGTTTACACAGAGATCTGGAGAAGAAGGCTAGTTGTATAGTAGAACACATAATTTTCTTGCTTCTCCTTCTACACTGCTTTTTTAGCCTCCATTCCTGGTCAAAGACAAGTTCAGTATGCTCTCCTGTTGCCTGGGAGAGCTGTGGTAGAAACAAATAACATTTATTTTTCATTTACTATCTTTGCGGCCATTCTATGTCATTGCTGTGCCCAGGAACACAGAAACACTTCTAGTCAGCAGAAGACTTACTGATGGTGTAACTTACTTTGGCTGAGTGGAGGTCATGGAGAAAATGTTACCTCTGTGCAATACTTGGCTTTATCCAGCTGGGAGAAAGTTTGGTCTCAGCCTTCAGGCATTTTTCTATTATACAGGGTTGGATAACTTCTTACCTGAGCAGATCACTCCGGTATCAAAATAATGAGGGCAGTTAAAGGCACCCCATCCTGAATGTGAGCAGTTCCATAGAGTGGATTCATCACCACGGCAATCAAGTCGATACAACCACGTTGGCCCGGATCCTTCTCCAAAAGGAGCTCGATTAAGGGCTTTAACAGCAGATCCGCATTCTAGCTGTTTACAAACAACTTCAGCATCTTCTATAGTCCAGTCACCATCACACACAGTCCCCCACTGCTCCTCATGTTTTACTTCCACTCTCCCAGAGCAGGGGCCAGTTCCGTTTGACAGCCTCAATTCATCGGCGCCTTCACATACAGAGACAGAGCAAGGTTATGGAAAGGATCACACCTAATCACAAGTATCTACTGAAGACTGTTAGTTTATTATTACTCCTAATTTACTCTTAGATCAGACTTATTTGGTTCACCTTTCTAAATAGCCCAACTTCAGGGAGTTTTATCTGAGCAAACAGACAAGTTTGAGCAAACCACAGTGTTAAAATATGTATTTCTAGCGATGGGTGAACTTTGTCCTGATCTATCAGGACTGGGAAATGCTGAGTAGTGTGCCTGCTGTGTGATTCACAAAGGCTTCATCAGATATTCCTTCTTCCTCTTTGTCACTCTACCATCATGATATCACTGGCACCAGTTTCTTCCTTCCCACGTATGCCATGAAGAAGCAATTTCCCTTGTCTGATTTGACTTCTTCCTCTCAGACAAACTAGTAGTTACAACTTGGTGTCCCAATACTCTTTATCCTTTTCATTCCTCTCTTGCCTTAGCCACTGTGCCTCCTAGGCAAGGGTACTCAATGAGAGAAGAGAATTACTTGTGAGGGGTGGCATGTTATCTCAGCAGCATAAACAAAAGATAGACAGGTAGGTCTTCATATGTTCTTGTGCCCCACCATCTCTTAGGGTGAAGATAATGCCTGAAATCCCCTCATTTCTTCTCTGCTCCCAGGTCTGCTTCTTTCCTTTGATATGGATGTACATCTCCCAGTCCTTTTGCCTGTGGACTCACAAAATAACTACAGTAATCACAGACCACTTGATAAAGAGCCTGAGAGAAAAAGGAATATATACATTGGTTGCTTGCTTAAAAGTATTGGGCTGCTGCTACAGATACTTCAAACATTATACAGTAGGACTTAAAGCTTGAAAACCCAAGGAGAATTTTCTTACTTTAAAATAGAGGAATGATGGTGGGATGCTGAAGCAGTTCTTAGGAAGCCAAGCTACACAAAGGCCTCCTAAGACCTGAGTCTGCATCTTACACAGAAACAGTGAACACTAGAAAAAAACAAAGCATGTAGTCTAAAATGACACATAAAAAGTGGACTTGTTCAAGAATTGTTTTAATTATTTTTTTTTCCGTGATTCTGTGAAAAGCAACCAGTGGAGGGTAAGTAGACTACTGGTCAGTGTATTTGTCTGGCTATGCCCTACATCTAAACAGATCTAACTGTTCATCTTCATATTAAAATCTGTTTTCCTGGGTCAGGTGACTCTATTTAATGTGGATGTATTTGCATGGAGGTCCAATTAGCAGCAACTGCAGCAGGTCTGCATATCATAGAAGCATGTCTTTGGTGCTGTATTAGTTTTGGCCAGGACAGAGCTAAATTTCTTCAAAGTATCTGGTACAAGGCTGTGTTTTGGATTTGTCATGAAAACAATGTTGAGTAACACAGGGATGTTTTGGTTATTGCTGAGCATCAGCACAGCATCAAGGCCTTTTCTGCTCCTGACACTACCCTGCCAGTGAGTGGGCTGGGGGTGCACAAGAAGCTGGGATGGAGCATGGCCAGGACAGCTGACCCAGTCTAGCTATACCACAGAACACCATGCTCAGTATATAAACTGGGAGGAGTCAGTGGGGAGAGGCGATCGCTGCTCAGGCATCAGTCAGCACCTGGTGAGTGATTGCATTGAGTATCATTTTGGGGTGTGGGGTTTTTTTTCCCCTTGGGTTTTATTTCTCTCGCTTGGTTAAATTTCTACTAATTACTATTACATATTGTTATTATTATTATATTCTACTTCATTGCATTTACTATTCTTAACCATTCTTATCTCAATCCGCAAGATTTACTTTTTTCCCCCCAATTTTCCTCCCCATCCTACTTGTGGGAAAAGGTGGGGTATGGTGAATGAGCATGAGTGAGTGTGGTGCTTAGTTGCTGGCTGAGGTAAAACCACCACACTCCTCAGTCTGGCTGACACTGATGTATGCTGAGGTCAAAGTCCTGCTGGGGAACATCTCTTTACCTCTTCCCAGGAAGAGATAAAGGTCCGTCACACAGCCATTGTCACCCGAAGAGTGCTGGCTCCTCCAGCCATTGTTTTTTTTATGTCAGTTTCTTCAGAATCTGATAACTTACAGAAATAGTATAGACCAAACTTCCAAGCTAGACGATATAAGACATCAGTTTACTCAAAAAGTCTTTGAAGCAGAGGCAACAGCAGATGGGCTGCTGAGGCTTTTGTGCTTCCTGATGTGACACAGGGGATGTCAGATGATAACGGAGGAGGAAGGATGGGCACTGTCATGATCAGCTAGATTTTTAATTTTAATTTTTATTTGTCTCATAGGTGCAGGAACTAAAAGTTATGGGTTATAAATCAGGAAACCTTACTACTGGAATGATGAATGGCTAATCAAATTTGGCAGGAGCTTGCCACACGGCAGGCTCCTTTTATGTTAGAGAAGGTAAAAGGGAAAGTGGTCATATCTTCAACGCTAGATAGTTGTCTTACAGAAGCAGTAGGTATGATTGATGTGTTGGAAGGGGAAAATGTACAGTTGAAAAAAGAAAAAAGGAAAACAGAAAGTATACTTGGAAGTGTAAACAATTAGAAATGCAAAATACACTGCTTGAGTCAAAACTGCAGCCACAGATTACTGCAGAAACTCAAGAGTGGAGGAGGAGCTTACTGTAACCTAAAGAGATGATTGGTATGGGGATATCTGGAAAAAAAACCAGACCTGCATACCATCCCCTCAGGGCAAGGTGATAATGATTCTGTGTCTCCTGACCTACTTGGGACCAGTGATGAAGGGAGAAAAACAGAATGCACCTTTAGAGGCACAAAATCCTTCTCCCTCCATACTACTAGAAGATTTCCTGCCCTAGAACTAAGAGATTGGGATATAGAGCTAACACAGGGGAAACATCCTTGAACTAGATAGCATGGATCTGGACAGTTGCAGCGAATCAGCTCTACCTTATCCCTGCTAATGCACAATTGTGGCATTAGTTCTCAAAATCTTGTTAGATACCAGGAGGCCAAATAATACTGGTCCCTTATGGGAATTCAGAGTTACAGGTTGTAAGTTATTAAACCCTATGTCTCAAATCAGTAAATTCACGACAGACTACTCTTGAGTAAATGGGAAATGAGCTCGTTATTGTGTTTGCTTGTTATACTTCTTAATGAGCTTGTAAAATAAAGTTTCATTCACAGAGTACATTGTCCTGTAAATTTGAGAGACCCAAACTGACTATGACACCTATCCTATTATGGGAGAGTGAGCAAATGGCTGTGTGGCACTTAACTTGCCTACTGGTGTTAAAATACAAGAGATGCCAGCAACTGCAGCAAGTGAAAGTACTGCATGTTAGTATGATATTGCTAGTGAATACCAAGCTGGACTAAGTGAGTAAGTTCATTGGCCTGGCAGCCAAGTGTGGTTATGTGTATATACTCAACTATACACTCACTCTGGGAGTGAGGTAGTTGGAGAAGTTTGCTACCAGAGAGATCAGAGGGTTCAGGCCAACTACTGGAGAGATGGTAAGGTCAAGCAGTCAACTCAAAGACCCATTTGCACATGTGTCAGTGCATGAGATAACTACAGAGACTGCAGAGGCTGAGGATCCAGGACCAGACACTGAATGGGCTGAGTGTTGAGGAATACAAATTGTATGTATCTGCATATTTCCCACTGGTAAATTTTTATTTTCTCAGAGACGAAACCATAGAATCCTAGCATCACAGAATAGTTTGGGTTTGAAGGGACCTTAAAGATCATCTATTTCCAAACCACTCTACCATGGGCAGGGAAACCTTCCACTAGATCACGTTGCTCAAAGCCCTGTCCAGACTGACCCTGAACACTTCCAGAGATGGGGCATTCACACTCATCACACTCTGGGCTCACACTCATTGTAAAAAATTGCTTCCTTATGTCTCATCTGAGTCTACTGTCTTTCAGTTTAAATCCATTACCATTTGTCCTGTCACTACCTACCATAGTAAAAAAATCTCTTTCCATCTTCCTGTAAGTCTCCTTTCAAACTCCCCTTTTCTCAACCATGAGTCTTTCCTATGGCCTACAATTCTTCAAAAACTGCTCCAGCATGGATCCCTTCTACAGGGTGTAGTCCTTCAGGAACAGATTGCTCCAGCATGGGTACTCCACGGGGTCACAAGTCCTGCCAGCAAATCTGCTCCAACGTGGGCAACTCAACATGAGTCTACAGGTCCTGCCAGGAACTTGCTCCAGCATGGGCTTCCCATGAGGTCAAAGCCTCCTTTGGGCATCCACCTGCTCCATTGTGAGGTCCTCCCCAGGCTGCTCTGCCAGGATCCTCCATGGCTGCAGGGGCATTGCCTGCCTCACCATGAGCTGCACCATGGCCTGAAGGTTTGTTGCCCTCATATTCTCACTCATCTCTGCAGCTGCATTTTGCTCCTGCATAGTAACTTTGCCCCCCCTTCTCAAATATGTTCAACACATGCTGCCACTATTGCTAATTTGCTCTACCTTGGCAAGCAGTGGGTCTGTTTTGGAGACAGCTAGCACTGGACCTGTCAGACAACAGAAACTTCTAGCAGCTTCACACAGAAGCCACCACTACAGTCCCTCTGGCTACAAAAACCTTGCTATGAAAACCCAGTACAGCATCCCTGTCTGCAGATCCTAAGTGGAGGTTTCCAGCAGCCAGTGCAGCCTCAGTCACAGGTGGCCTGCTCACTCCCCAAGGGCAGTGGCTCTCACACTGCTGTGAGGTTGTCATGGTTTAGCAAGAAGCCGCTTTTGCTTGGTAACAGGGGGAGGGGGTTGCAGTGAAGAGTAAAAGGGTAAAGAGTTCTCAGACTTTCCCCCAGCTCTTTGGTTCAGACCCACCTCTGGCCCGGCTGGGCCAATCTGGAGCCTCTGCCATCACTATTAAGGATGTGAATTTGAAGTGCTTGGGAGGAGGTGTAAGAGCAGTACAAAATGGAGGCGACCACACAGACCCCACAGTCAGAGAAGGAGGAAGGAAAGAGGAGCACCAGACCAGAGACCCCTCTGCAACCCATGGCAAGAACACAAGCTATACCCTGCGAGGAGGTGGTCATGGTGCAGGCCGTGCTGGAGTGCCTGCGGGCTGTGGAGAAGTGGAGAAGAGCTGCAGCATTTGAGATGAACACATGTTGGAGCGGCCCAGGTAGGGCTGCCGTGTGTGTGAGGTACCCGGCGGAGGAGCAGGGAGGACCGATGAGGAGCCCACCTGCCCTGAGGAGGGACAAATGGCAGAAGCCATCAGGAATAGACTGACTGAAACCCCCACTCCCTGCCCCCGTGAACCATTCAGTGGAGGAGGAGATAAAGACACTGGGATCACAGCTCTAAGACTGGCAAGACGGGACGAGTGGGGAGAACGTGATCTTAAAGGGCTGGTTGTATTCTTCATCCTTGTACCACTCTGTATTGTTTTGTGTTGGTTATGTTTGGGGTTTTATTGTTATATTTTAGTTGATGGATTAAATTATTTTCTCTTTTCTTCCCCAAGCCGAGTAGCCGCGTCGGTTTTGTCCTGGACCATAAACAGCAATTAAGCCCTCCTTGCCCTTTAGGAATCCTCAAGTCTTTGGTACTTGAGTGTAATCGTGGTCTTTTGTCCCTTGGTGGGCCTAAACCACAATAGACATGCACCCTCTCTGGGCAGCTGCAGGTGCTATTTATATTTAATTTACATTCTTTTCCTATCTTACTACCATATGTAAAATAAAGTATTAACTTACCCAGGGAGACCTGAAAGGAGAGGAGAAGCAGCCACAACACTGGAGTACAAAGAAGTCCTTTTGTTGCCATCCTGACTGCAGAGAGATGAAACACACTGTTAGGCACTGCCTAGAACCACACTCTGCATGGGCTCTGAGTGTCACAAATGACTACAAAGGAGGAAATATATAGATTCACATGGTAGCATGAACTACATGAAGGAACCAATAGAAGTATTTTTCACCTTTTCAGATACTATCAACCCAGTAATCTCAAATCTGAGAGAACACAAACCTCCAATAAAATTGAAATATTGTTCCTATGACCTTATATGAAAGATGACTGTGCTTCTGATGTCATCATCGGAATTGTCTTGGTTTTCTACAGGACCAACATTGGTGGTACAGGCAGAGCAGTAGGCAAAATGGTTGATTCTCACTCGACAAAGTAGTGTGAAAGCGTAGAACATTGTTCATTTTGTGAATCACTTCGGAAAAGAAAAAGGCTTAGAAAATCCCTAAATTTGTAGCTCATCCATCTCCTTGGGCAAAAATTGCACCCTCACTATAAAATCAACAGAAGTGATATTTATTGCTAGCAGTAGTTCTGTAAGTAAAAAAATGACACTAGCTCTGTCTTTGAGGCAAGTGCTGCTCAGAGTTTCCTTATTCAGTCAAAACTTGAGAGCTATATGGTCAGAAGCTCTTGAAAGACCATCGTCCTTACGATACAAATTATAAGACTTCCTGCTTCCTCTGCTAAGTTCCTTTTTGTTTCAGGTTATAAAATACTATTGCTGGTAATTCTATCCATTCTCTCTTTCACTCTAGAATGATGAATTTAGGGAAATAAAAGCTGCTGTTAATCAAATTGTGCCTTCTTGAATCATTCTTGGCAACTGGAACAAGTTGCAGAATGCTATCTATTTACATCAGTCTAAACACACAATCGTCTTTATGACACAGGCAAACATACTCTTTTTGTCTGATGGCACCTGTTTATCCAGAACCCCAAGTTCAGTGACATCCAGGATGTTACTCCTTAGTACATCAACATGCTCTTCAACCTCTTCACCTTCTCTCTCAGCTTGTTATGCCTGTTCAAGGTCTGTATAACCTTGCAGCAGCATAACCTTGGGTCACACTGCTGTAGAAAGAGTTTCTTGGTGACAAGCAGAGAGAAGTCTGGCCAGAGGCTGGCCATTCTTTACCTAAGAGTTGCTCAGCTGGTCTGTGCTAGAGCTATATGGCAGCCAAGTTTGGGTCTTGCCATGAACTTTGTTGATACTGACCCATGTCTGCTGACTTTATGGCTTGATATGGCTTGGTTTACCACCTTACTGTCTTGTCTGGATTGCCTGGACTACAGACTTAACCTGATTGCAGTCACTGGACTTCTTGTTCAGTTTTCTATGAGACTGTACCCCTTGGATCCTGCCTCTTGCTTGACTTGCTGTCAGATTCAGTTCCTAGCTGATCTTCCTTTGAAGAGCAGCCTGCTTCTGCTCCCTGATACAGACTTCTGAAAAACAGAAAATCACTCCCACTCTACTGGAAATCTTGTCAGGGTAAAAAAAAACCCACAAACCTACAGATCTGTTAATAAGAGATAATATCTATTCCTGTATTGAGGTCCAGTGCTTTCACTTAGCATTCTTTTCCTTGCTGATTAGTGGCCATCAACAGAACTCTCACATTTTAAACCCACTCAAGGAAGTGTCAAACTTGTCAAACTGAAGTCTGTTTTTCAGCTTGCAAGCCCTTGGTGACCAGAATCTCCTTCATGGGCACTCTGACCAAGTAACCAGTTTACTTGGCATGCCAGTGCCAATTGATGTGAGAACTTCAGAATTCTCAGCTGAGGAGAAGTTGATATTCCTCATTTCTTCTCTTTCCCATTGTAGACAGGGACATTATCAGGATGAGTATTCACTTGGGTTGAGACTGGGAGCACGGATTCCCTGTGCCCAGTGGGCATGAAGGCTTACCTAAAAAGCATAGTCTCCATTTTAAAAGTCTTTTTTTAAAAAAAGACTCCTTCAAAAGGCCTGAATATGTCTGGTGACACCAGGATGTACATGCTTCTAGTTGAATATCAACAAGAAGATATTTATTCAAGGACATGTTCAATAGCAACTTGACACCACAACTACCAACCAGCCTTATCTACCTAGCAACATTTTTGAAGGACCTTAAGAGTATCTTCTCACTACATTTAAACACAGAGTATTCCTATGTGGAAAAGTAACCCATCAGTTACCATTGTACAGTCCATCATTACTGTTGCTATCCTTTGTCTGCATAGAGGGTCATTCTGGGACACCATCTTTGCTCAGCAGAAGAAAAACCAGCATCATTTCCATTAAGCACAAACATCATGATCTGTACATCCTGAAGTTCTGCTTCTTCCTCGGATTAAATTATTCTTCTCTCAGAAACTTCTCCTCAAATGAACTCTCTTCACTTCTTTCCTCATTCACTTATAAGCAAGTCACAGGCTGAGGATTCTGTATCATCTTTCATGGAAATAGAGATGCTGACAGGAATCTTTAAAGTACAGTTCACCTGTACAGATACAGCTAAGTATCTGTTTTGAAAAAAATCTCTGCTATCAGTTTCATCCCTTTGGAGGTCCATTCACCACCTACCTTTTCAGAAGTATTCCCTGTTGCTTTCCATGCTGTATGCCCACCGTTAGTCTCAGAAGTGGATGCCTTCTCCTCCACAAGGTATTGATCACGACAGCTAAAATCTCTAATGGGGCAATGAGGAGGAATTGAGAGTGTGAAATAAGTGGATCTGAAGGACTAGGGATGACTTCAAGACTGATGAAGAAGTACTGAAGTATATTTGCTTTAGATTTGATTTTCCCCCTGTAAAAATATGTTGCTGAATACTCTGTGCCTTTTTTTTTTTTTTTTCCACTTTACTTGAGTTCTGGGACTTCTGGATGGTTTATGTCACTTGAGAAGATTCTTTCAGAGTTGGATTCTTCATCAGAAAAGCCTGGGAAGATGAGCAAAAAACAACCCTTTTGGTCTGAAGGCAGGCAACAGAATGTGCTGGGAACAAGACTCAATCTTATATGCTTGAGAAAATAATTTACAACTCTATAACTGTATTGGGTTTGTGTGATGTTTTGGGTTTTTTTTTGGTAGAAGGGAAAAGGCTCCTGTAAGAAGCTGCCTGAAGCTCCCCCAGCTCCAAGTCACACCTGTCCCTTGTCAAAGCCAATCAGACACCTCTGCAAATAATATATTTAAGAAGGGAAAACCTGCAAAAGAAGTAGCATGAGAGAGAAGGAATTGTGAGGACACCAAGATTAGTGAAGAAGGGGAGAGGAGGTGTGCCAGAGCAGAGATCCCCTGGCATCTCACGTCAGACTGTCCCCCTGTAGCCCATGGAGATTAATGGTGGGGCTGAGATCCACCAGCAGCCCACGCAGAACACCACAATGGAGCAGATGCCAGCACCTGAAAAAGGCCATGACTCTGTGGGAAGGGTGAGCTGGAGCAGTCTGTTCCTGAAGGACCGTCCCCATGGAAGGGACCCACACTAGAGCAGTTTGTGGAGAACTGTGGCCTGTGGGAGGGACTCACGTTGAAGAAGTTTGTGGGGGACTATCTCCCTTGGGAAGGGCTCTGTACTGGAGCAGGGGAAGAGTATGAGGAATCCTCCCCCGAAGGCGGAAGTAGCAGCGGAGGCCATTGTGAGGGAACGACCACAACTGCCGTTCCCTGTGATGCTGAAGCGGGGAAGAGGTAGAGAAATCACAAGCAGAGCTTAGCCTGGGAAAAAGGGAGGGGTGTGGGGGAAGGCTATTTTTATGGTCTATTTGTATATCTCACCCTCCTATGCTCTTTTTGCCTGGTGGCAGAATAAATGGATTTCTTTTTTTTTTTTTTTTCCCAAGTTAAGTATATTTTGCCTGTGAGCGATCTCTCACTGTCTTTATCTCAACTCAGGAGGCCTTTTTTATTTTTCATCTTCCCCATCCTGTGGCAGGGGCAGTGAGCCTGGGGCCTCCCAGTGCTTTGTAACCATCTGGGCTTAAATTGCAACAGTAACTAAAATCAAATTGCTTATAGAGTTGGTCTGCAGAGAGAGACTTGGGAGTGCTGGTTGATAATAATCTAACCATGAGCCAGCAATGTGCCCTTGTGGCCAAGAAGGCCAATGGCGTCCTGGGATGCATCAAGAAGAGCGTGGCCAGTAGGTCAAGGGAGGTTCTTCTACCCCTCTACTCTGCCCTGGTGAAGCCTCATTTGGAGTCCTGTGTCCAGTTCTGGGCTCCCCAGCTCAAGAGGGACAGGGAACTTCTGGAGAGAGCCCAGCACAGGGCCGCTAAGATGATCAGAGGACTGGAATATCTTTCATATGAGGAAAGGCTGTGGGAACTGGGGCTGTTCAGTCAAGAGAAAAGGAGATGAGGGGAGACCTCATCAACATTTAGAAATATCTAAATGGTGGATATCAGGAGGTTGGAGCATCCCTTTTTTCTATTGTAGCTAGCAACAGGACAAGGGGTAATGGGATGAAGCTGGAACAAAAAAAAGTTCCACTTAAATATAAGAAAAACCTATGTCACTGTTCAGGTGAGGGAGCCCTGGCACAGGCTGCCCGGAAGGGTTGTGGAGCCTCCCTCCTTGGAGGTCTTCAAGACCTGCCTGGACATGTTCCTATGTGACCTGATCTAGGTGAATGTGCTTCTGCAGGGCAGTTGGACTACATGATCTCTAAAGGTCCCTTCCAACCCCTACCATTCTATGATTCTATGACACTGCATAATCTATACCCTTGGACAAGAAGATATAATTGGTGCAGGTGATCTAGAACCTGAAAGGAGTAGAAAGCCCTCACATGAGCCCTAATAAACTGAAATTTTACAGACAATAGTTAGAATTCATGAGAATGCAGGAAGAAAATAGAGAATTTCTTTGCAATATGAGAAGCACCATACTAGTATCAATCCTGTGACTTTCTTTTTGTACATTCTGAGAGCAAAATGAAGCCTATTTCTTCACAGAAATGAAAATGAGGTCTCAAGATACTCCTCAGTCCTACCACTTTATACCTGCAAAGAAATGTAGCATAGGGAACTGATCACATAATGATGTTCTTGCAGCAGGGCTCTGAAGCAGGCTGCATGGGTACAACCCACAGGTTGTGCAGGGAGAGTAGTTGGAAGATTCATCTGACAGGACCCCACAGCTGACTGATGTGTAGAGACTGCTGTTACACAAACTCTCCTAAGAAGGTAAGTACCATTGAAGACACTGAGGCTTTCATATCCTGGAGCAAACAACAAAGGATGTGGTTAGAGGCTCATCTTACTTTTGAAGCAATCAGCACAATTATTGTCTACATTGCCAAGTAAAAGTTGCTCAGCCACTGACACTGGGTCCAGTCAGGTGGCAAAAGACTGACTTGCACCCACACTGCATAAGATCAATTTCCTCTATATCATATTTCCCTTGAAGTGGACCCAAACAAAGCAAGAGGTTGAACCAGAACCTGCATCATGGACAGAGATTGTGTGCTTGAGTTTGCTTGCTTACAAGTGTAGGGGTACTCACAAGACTCACTCTCATCCCTCTCTCCTGCAGCTCAAGAACTCTCTGATCATCTTGATACCTGCCAGGTTTCATCCCCATGCTAGCACAGAGGATCCCTCCCAATCCATATGAACATGATGTATACAGAGTAGGAAGTCAGCAAGAAAATACCTTTTTTGTAGTCTGTAAAAGACTTTTATTGTAAAGAGTTTTTAATACTTGGTAGTACAGAGTTGTGTAGTGAGAGATCTCTTAACAAGCAGTTGTACTGGACATGAGTCTAAGAAGAAGGGACATGAGTCTAAGAAGACAGGAGGAATGTAGTGCCCATGGGTCCAACCAAAACTATATGGGGATTCTGTATTACCTCTGAGACTGGGTCTGCCCTCTCTGAGAAGTGGTGTTTTAAGAAAGAGGACACGGGACTCACACAAATCTACAGGTCCCTTGGAAGGAATTTTCCAGCATCTCTACAGTGCAGCCCTCCCAGTAGATAAAACATGCCTGCTGCGCAAAGATAGCAGATAGTGCAATACCTAAATAATAGCCTGACCATGCTGCTCCCATGACCACCACAGGAGAGTGGCTACTACTTACAGGTATAAATGTAAGAGAGTTGCTGCACGTTAACACTTCAAATTTTTATAAATATGTCACTCACTGCAACATAACTAAGAGGATCTTGCCTGATTACTTCCCTCTACCACATGGTACCACAATGCTCCACCTCAAACAACAGGAACTGTATTCCTATAGAGCCTTTTTTTCCCACACTTTTGACTACAGGGGCACATGGTTTTCCAATTAAAATTGTCAGAATGCAGCAAATCTTTCTTTGCAATTTGTTGGTCTTCAGACAGCATTCCAGACAGCTGTTACTGCTGCCCTTTGGCTGCTTATCCCTGTCAACCTCTCTGGCATGCTATAGGTAGGCAGGTGAAGGAGCTTAATTTAATTGTACTACAGAGCAACTGTATCTGGTAACCTTTCAAACCACTAGGCTTACAGATGAGAAAAACTTCTTAAATATTTGTCTTATGGTGCTATTAAATGGATTTAATGAGAATATGAACCCTTTTGTACAGGAGGATGTACACATTTACAAAAGCTTCCTCTGGGTCTTAAGATCTTCAGTCTCATATGGCTATGAATATGTGTGAAGAAGACACACAAACGCAAACAAGTCTTGTGATCCAAAGTTAACACAAAACTTCAAAACTTAAAAAAAAGTCTGCTTCAGAACTTTTTTGGGGGGCCATGTATATGTGTCTTTGAACTACCATTATCTTGAAACAAAACACAGATAGAGCTAAGAGATGGAGCTAATACGCTTAGTGCTAAGGATGAGAATGTCTGAAGGAAAGCAAGCAGTTAGGAAGGAAACCACTTTCTTCCTTACTCAGATTGCACTGGGGGGATTTTGAGTTTCAGAGAAAATACATGTATTTTGTGGTTAAGTTAAACCCTAGCTTCAAAAAGGACTCATCTCTCTATCTCAAACTGACAATGGTTTAAACATGTATCTGAAATGAAGTAATCTGGAGTGTTATTTACTTATGTGAACCTTTATAATTGTAATTTTTTTAAACTTCCAAAAGCTAGTCATGCATTTTGTGGACCCAAACACTTTTGGAGACACAGCAGGCAAAATGTGCCAACAAAATTATTACTTGAGAAAATCATACTTTAAAGAAACATATATATTTGTCAAAAGATGTTTTTAGGGAGAGCTCAAGTGCGAGCCAATATAAATTATGTTGTAAAAATGTCAAGATGTCATTCAGTTGCAGAGTGAACTATATTTTGATCTTATGATCCCCTGAATGTGTCTGTCCCCAAGAGTTAAACAAATGGAAAGTAAAGTTTTAGTGACTTTATTTTAAATTGCGGTCTAAGGCAGGTGCATATTCTCTGAGAAATTTTAATTTATACATGGAAACGTTGGTGTTTTCTTTTTGTGGCTATTATTGTATCATTTTTCCTTAAAAGAAATACTTTTTACAATATATTTTTACATGATTCCCTGTTACTTTTTTTTCCTCTGGCTTTTATTAATTTCAAGTAGTCATGAAATCACTATTTAAGCCACATGTGGTAAAATCAACTTGAGGTAACTGTCCAGCATTTCATAATTAGTATGCAATCAACTAATGGCAAAACAACTGAAAATTAATGCTTCTGAAAATTAATTAATGCTTCTGAAAAGTTGCATTAATGATGGTGTGTTGCACTGTGATGCTTGCCTCAGAGAACTGTGAGATCACCTCTAGTTTTTAATTAAATGGCAGGATCCATAACATGATCCTTCCCATTCCCTCTAAACATCCCATAATTAATCCTCTACATTCCCAAAATTTCATTGTTAAATCCTGAAATTCTCTTCTTTCTCCAGGCTCCCTACCTTAACTTCTGTACTCCTCTATGCAGGAGTCTGCCTTTGTTTGCATTACATTCCAAACAGAATGGGATCACCATTCTTTGTTTTACACAGGGGCATTCACTATATTAGTAACCTTCAGTGGTTTAGGAGTAGCTGATTCAGGCAATTGTGTTGGATGAGGTCTTGATTTGTCACTGTTCTTCTGGTTGTTTCCTGTGTATTTGTATAGCTGTTAGATTTTTTTATCATTATTCTGAAGTATATGTATCCTACGAACTTAGTTTTATCTCAGAAATCTTGATTCTTAAAAAGGTTAAAAAGGTTCTGAGATTTACTTACAACATGGAAACTCTGAATGAGCTCACAGTCTTCAATTTATAGACTATTACTTAGGAAATACATCATCAAATACTTGAAAGTAGCAGTCCCTCCTAGATCTCTGACTTTATTTATGACTTTGTATAAAGGGACAAAGAGGTTTAAAGGGAGAAAGAAACCATGAATGTCTACATCTGCATCCATATGGCAGCATGCTAAATGATGCCCAGTTAGGCTACAAAACACTCCTAAATGTTAGAAAAATCAGTAAACCCACAAAAAAATTTTGTCAGTCAACTGTTGAAACCAAGCATTACTGTGGACCTCTTAAGGGTGCACTGAATTCAACTGTGCCTATATCATGGAACAAGGATATTGGCCCAGGTACAGCTGTGCTCCAAAAAGTCAGCAAGTATGAGGCAGCCAGTGGCACTGGGCTCTCTTCTTGAGCTACTTGTGTATGGTGGAGGAGCTAGCACTATACTCAAAAGCACCAGGCTGTGGTATAATATACTACCTAACGTTGGAAAATTCCAGACAAAACTTGGCAACAGGGGTTCCAGATCCCTCATTTCTGCCACCCTAAAGCCATTAAGGATTGCTAAGACAAGAAATGCCATAAAATCTTTAAAGTTTTTCAAAGGCACGTGAAGGAGCATATTGAAGGAGTACCTTGATATTTCACGTCTGAACATCCAGAGATTGGAATGAAACAAGTGCATGAAACCATTGCTAGCCGGCTGGTGGTCCTGGATACCTTTTCTGTGTATTCTTAAGGCCATAAGATCTATTTGTGCCCCAAAACAGTCTGACATCCCCTTCAGGTACCCACATGTTGATGTGGTATATGCATGCCAGCAAGCATCAGGAAATTCCCATAAAACACCCTACATACATTGAAGAAGTTTGCCAGATGTATTGCTGCATATGGAGTGGATACAGGAAAAAAGTATTAATGTGACCAACCCCTACCACAGGGGCCAGCAGTCTTGACTACAAAATAAAAGGAAATCCCCCTCAGGATGTACTTTTTGTCCCCCCATTTTGTGAGGAATGGATCAGCTGACAGCACTGCTATACATAGTTCACAGACTCAAGTTGGTGAGCTGTGTAGATTGTGGCAGGATCTTTGACTGGGAAACCATGAACCTCCTGTAAAGTCTTCATAGTTCTGAGACCAAGGCCTTAATTTCACCAGAAAGCTCATGCATATCCTTCTGTTGCCTGCTTCCCAAATACACACAGAAAAGCAGTATAGATGTGTGTTATAAGGGCCCTCAGATGAAAATGCACACAAGGACATAAATTTTGCAGCTGTGACTGGTACATCTTGTGGAAGTGCAGATAAACCAGCAGACACCAGTTGAGACCAAGATAAGAAACTAGAGAAATCTACGAACAGAGGGATAAGGCAGGACAAGACCATATATGGAAGAAAAACTCAAGAGTTCCTGGAAAGGACACTGAGAGACACCTCTTCAGCAACCACTAGGAATATCCAAGGACCACCAAAGACCCCCATTGAAGCTCCTCAAGGTACGGGCCAGATGTGCAATGACTGGTGTAAATATGATAGTTATGTATATGTCTGGGAAAATCTAATCCATGTGTATGTAACAGGGTAATATAAGCCTTAGCTGATGCAACATATGACATGCACATTAGGTGGAGTGATCCGCCTGTGCATCCAGCCCTGCATAAAGCCTCTTAATGCCTCCATAAAGCTTCTTAATGCCACATTGGTGTTTAGAAATTTATTCCTGATTTTGTGAAACATGCACACATGGCTGTTAATGCTGGCTTTGCTGGAGACCGAGTCAAATACATGTTCTTGCATGTCCATATTGACTTGCAATAGCCTTCTGTAAGGTTGAGGAAGGACAGCACTACTTCCCATAGTGCTGTAAGATATGCTGTTCACACCTCATATATAGAGAAAGTGAGACACAGAAATTCACCCAGGGAAAAAAAGCACCATGGTTCTAAGTTGTCATTAAAACATGCTGTGACCTGGGTTAATTGATAATGATAAGTAAGAGTCCTAAAATTTGAGAGAAATAAAGCCAATAAACACAAGTGGAAAAATTAAGAACAGATGATTTTCAAGGCTGACTTTCCATAAATATGTAATAGTGTGTCTTTGGAGTTCTTCTTTAATGATTAACAAATGTTTTATGACATTTGTTAACAAGTAGCAGTTCATACTAGAACCTCTTTCGGGTCACATTAAAGAAGAATCTAACTTGAAGTGAGTACCATTGTTAACACACATTGTCTACATGCTTCAAGTAAAAATTTGGGATGTCAGGAAATTACTTTGCAGAAATAATTTTGAAGTGCAGTTCAGAAACTGGAGTCAGAAAAACTCCACAGGCTACAGCTCCATCAGGAATTATTCTGTGGTGAAAAGTTTTACTAGAGCATGACTGTACATCAGTTCTTTGGGATTTTTCCCTCTAGACATCAAAGAAAGTTTCAGAAAGAGTGAGATTGAAAACAGCTCAGTTCTGGCTGAAGAAACTGATTTTAGATAGTGATCCTAGGGATGCAAACCAGTATATAATCAACTTTTCAACATTTAATCTCCTTATAACATTTTCAAATTTTCTTCCTTCAGTACTAGTGACTGATTATTGCTAATATTTGAATTCTGCTTTCCCTTTGTTATTACCTTAGGAATGTGTAAATTCTAGTTGTACAGGAGAAATAGATAAAAAACCCACAGTTGTATCTGGTAGTGCTGCATGTGGGCAGGGCAATGGTAAATGCATGTGGTGCTTTACCTAGGGTTTAAGGTTTTTACTCCACCAGAATTCGAATCAGAAATAGTATTGAGTACTTCTTGGTGCTTGCAAAACGGAAATTCTAGGCACAGACTTTAAAGACAAACAATGAGAGATCTAGAAAATTTTAGAATTTTCTTCCAGTGTTGTTTTTTTTTTTTCAGACTTCAGTTTTGAATCTGGGTTTCTGTAGTGGTTTTATCTGGGCTAGGTTTTAGTAGTGGGGAGTCTACAGGGGTGGCTTCTTCAGACAAAGAGCTGCCAGAAGCTTCCTCTATATCTGATGCCAATGCCAGTAAATTCTAAGATGGACCTTCCACTGACCCAGGCAAAGTTGATTAGTAATGGAGGTAACGCCTCTGTGTATAATGTGTTTGAGAAGGGGAAGAAGTTGCTGCTCAGGGGCAAAAAGGCAACAGCAGAAGAAAAGAGTGAGAATGTGAGAACAACATCTTCACAGACACCAAGGTCACTGGAGAAGGAGGAGAAAGAGGTGCCAAGGCACTGGGAAAGAGATTCTCTTGTGAACTGTGGTGAAGACCATTGTGGCTCAGCCCATAAAGATCTCCATGCTGGAGCCCAAAAGAAGCTGTGACTTCATGGGAAGCCCACACTGGAGTAAGTTCCTGGCAGGATCTGGGAACCCATGGAGAGAGGAGCCCATAACAGGGCAGGTTTGCTGGCAGGATTTGTAATTTCTAATAGAGGCCAGGATGTCATTGGCCTTCATGGCCACCTAGACACACTGCTGGCTCATATTCAGCTGGCTATTGCTTAACACTCCCAGGTCCTTTTCCTCCAGACAGCTTTCCAGCCACACATCCTCAGGCCTATAGTGTTGCATGCGGTTGTTGTGACCCAACTGCACAGGACCAAGCAGGTGGCCTTGTTCAACCTCATTCCATTGGCCTTGGCCCATCACTCCAGTCTGTCTGGGTCCCTCTGAAGATCCTTTATACCCTCAAGCACATCTACACATCTGCCCAGCTTGGTGTCACCTGCAAACTTACTGAGGGTGCACTCGATCCCCTCATCCACATCATTGATAAAGATGTTAAATGGAACAGGGCCTAGCACTGAACCCTGGGGAAGAGCACTGGTGACTGGCCACCAACTGGATTTAATTCTATTCACCATCACTCTCTGGGCCCCACCATCCAGACAGTTTTCCACTCATGTTAGAGTAGGTCCATCCAAGCTGTTTCTCCAGGAGTATACTTTGTGAGACTGTGTCAAAGGCTTTACTTAAGTCCAGGTAGACCTCACCCGCTGCCTTTCCCTCATCCACTAAGTGGGTCATCTTGTCATAGAAGGTTATTCAAACAAGACCTGCCTTTCATAAAACTATATTGACTAGGCTTGAACCTTGGTTGTCTTGTGTCTGTTTCTTGATAGTACTCAGGATGATCTATTCCATAACCTTCCCCAGCACTGAGGTCAGGCTGACAGGCCTATAGTTCCCACGGTGCTCCTTCCAGCACTTACTGTAGATGCACATTACATTTCCCAACTTCTAGTTCACTGGGGCCTCCTTGGTTGGCCTGATAGATTATAGAAAATGGTTTAGTGATCACTTCTGCCAGCTGCCTCAGCACCCTTAGATGGATCTCATCCAGCCCCATGGACTCATGTGAGTTGCAGTGGAGCAGCAGGTGATACAACGTTTCCCCTTGGAGTAAGGGGTCTTCATTCTGTTCCCTGTCACTGTCTTCTTTTCTACAGCTTTGCCCATCCTGGCCCAGCCTGCTCCATGGCCATTCCCCCCCAGCCCCCGACCCCCCACCTTGGCTCCTCTGTGTGTGGTCAACCCTCCACTGTGGGGTCGAGCTGCAGGCAGGTTCTGGTCCCGCCAATGCCCTCCATGGGGTAGAGTGGGATGGATGCCATTTCATCTCAGGATGTAAAGGGTCCACACCTGTCCTCAGAGTACACATGGCCACCTGGACCTTGTCCCAGTCTTTCCACCTCAACCTGCTGCACGTTTCCTTTCTTAAATAGTGGTGGCAGAGGTGCCAGGCTGGCCTGGCTTGGCTGGAGGTGGGTCCAACTAAGAGCCAGGGAAAGTTTTGAGACCTCCTTAAAGGGCCACCACTGCAGACTCTTCCCCTATTACTAAACAATACAAACCCAAATGAACCAGTTACATTAATATTTCTGCATGGTGCTTTTGTAATGCCTTTTCATTTAATTACATAAAGCTGGCATTTTTTGTGCAGTCTGTGATACATACATATTTTTGGAAGGTTGAAGTTGGAACATGAATCTGTGAAGCAAGACATCACCCTATCAAACTGTTGCAGGGTAATATACTTTTCACACATTGTAGAAATCAAGGTCCCAATTTAATTTAATATCAGGATAGATATTAAGAAAATAATTTTCTGAAATCCACCTCGATTCCCAACCATGGTGAATGTATAAAAAATGCTTGCAACATCATTCAAACACACATTAATGCACTTAATAATTCTACATTTTTTAAAGCATACATCTATTAAAATTTCAGAACTATCTAAAAGATTATTGCCATTAAACATTTTAATGTGTAACACCTGGAAGGAAAGTCCAACACTATTGTTTTCAATATGCTGATCAGTGTTAAATTTGGAAAAGTGTGTAGAGAACTGAGTGTCCCAGAAAAAAAGGCAGATCTTCACGCTAATTCATGGACTCAATAGAGCAGTGCTGTCATCTGTGCCTTAAAGATAAGAAGGGAAGCAGTCAATAAGGATGACGTCTTCCCCCCCACACACCCATCTCTACACGTCTTCCTGCTTCTGTAGTTTTTCTAAGTTTACAGGAAAACTTTTTGTCTTCACTTTCAGTAGTTGATAAAGGAGTCTTGAAAAAAACTTATATACTCACAGCCAAAAAACAACTGCATGTATAGAGCACCATATTCTTGTATATGTGAATATTTTACATATTCAGCTTACGAGATTCCCAGAACTCTACAAGCTGTATATTTAATCAAGACATGAGACTGCACACGTGCCATCCATTCTAAGGTAGACCTTTTTCAGAGATACTGTCCTGTGGCACCTAACCTGAAAAAGTCTTCCACATCCAATTAGTAGTGTGGAAAATGTAAAATATGCTTCCCTTGCTTATCGCTTCCAGATGCTAATATGCTCTGTCCTTACTCTGACAGATGCAAGAAACTGCTTGAAAAGGTATGAACAGTGTCTGAATTACTCAGCTTCAGCTAATGACTGAATCAAACAGATTTTTCTGAAGCGTAGGTCATAATTTTGGATAAGATATGTTTTATACTTGGATATCTCAGGGCAGAAGCCCAGGGACAATATCTACATGAAATAAATCCACATTCTCTCCAAAGACAGACAAGAATTTTGGAGTAAAGAAAAGCTTTGACTTAATTTTTTTCCATAACAGTTCAACTTTCCTACTGAATTATTTAACAAACTCTATTGCAGCAAAGTGCTACTCAGGAGCGTATTCTTCCAATAAAAATCAACAGTAGTTTCTATTAGATCCAGTATATAATATTATTGTGGTCTGTGATGACTTGGTTGAGAGAGCATCATCTCTATGCCAGATCTTGCAAGACAGCTTTCTCAGCATCACAGGACCACTGAAACATGTACTAATTCAAAGACTCATGTTCTTCACTGAGAAAGTGATGTGCATCTCGTTTCCTGAAACATCATATGCACTCTTAAAATGATGTGGTGATCCAACTGCTTTTCAAGACATGTCATAATGTAATCAAAGATGTTAAGAAATTACAGGAATAGGGGAGAAACAAAAAAAAACAAAAACCAAAAAACCAGGTTGACGCAGGTGGGAACAAGATTTGGACTTTAGAAGAGAGACCAAAGATTTGGGAGTCTCTGAACAACTGAACAGATACCTAATGCTTTTCAGACTAGTGAAACCAGACATTATATTCCCCTGAGACTAGCAAGGAGGGGAGGTAATAGTTCTGTCCTGGTATTCTGCTTTTCATTCATTTTGGAAGCTGACACTGGACTTGTACCCACCATGTCTGACAGCTCCAAGCTGCCACTTGAGATGGTCTCGACTCCCAGCATCCACTACTCAGTTTTTAATGTCTCAGGGAAGTGATCCTGGTTCCCAGTCCTCAAAGCAGAGAAACTTCCCTCCCAAATCTTTCCAATATGCATCCTTAAGGAAGCAAAGACAAACAAGTTAGCCATCATCCGAGAAGCAAAGCATTATAAATAGAATCAGTAATGAATTATTTCTTTTATGCCCCTTAATGCAAAAGAATCAGAAGTAGAATTGTGTTTACATCTTTAATAGACTTTTGAATGCAGATGAGAGAGAGCAAAAAGAAAGTCAATACATTGGCATTTTGCAGGAGAAGGAGCACTAGGATCCATAACTCACACTATCTTGCAATAGGCAGAGGCCTCCAGGCCCCAAAGCAGCAGGTTGAAACAAGCTAGTAGCAGTGAGAATATCAGACCAAAACAGGCTTATGGGGTGGGTGTGATAGTAAGGCTGTGGAGAGAAAAGAAGCAGCAAATAGTTCAGAAGAGGTTGGGGGAGATAGAGAATCACATACTTATGTTCAAAAATATTTCAGTGCAGCTCCAAGAGATGGAAAGGCACAGAGGTGACATGGAGAAGCAGAAGAAAACCAAAAAAATAGAGTTTTATAAGAAACAGAGGTGTCTGGGAGAGAAAGCGGGCAGAGTTGCAGAAACATATCCTATTCCCTCCCTTTCATTTTCTTTCAGGGTGTTTTTCTCAGAGCTTTTCCTCTCTTTTCTCCTCCCTGCAGCAATCAGCCAAGCTGGAAAGAAGAGATTGTCTCTGAACTTGGTGGTGTGTCTTGGCATAGAAGACTGATAGTAAAGAAGTAAACAGGGTTGTCAACTGTGCTAACCAGAGGAGCAAGGGCTGCTCACTGACAAGAATGAGGACTCTTCCAGAGGTATGGAACTGGGTCTGTCTTGCAGTCTGCTAAAGTACCTCCATTGCATTCCTCTCTTTTATTTCACCTGTCACAGCTACACTGCTTATTGCCTGAGGGACCTGGAGTGGTTGAGTTTTTGACGGAAGGAGCTCATTCAGGTGTCAGAATTAATGATGTGGGATGTGGTAAGATTTAGGAGTTCTTGGCCATCCTGGTAGTCATCCTAATGGCCACTTTAAGGCTGAATTCTGATCTATTTGAAGCACTGACCCATAAGTAGTAGTAACAATAACAATCTGATTACTTTCATTTTTATTGTATTCTCATTTTTTCAACTATTTCAAAAAAGTAGTTGTGAAGAAATATAGAATTTTTTTCCTCACAATTAATTGTGGGTAAGTATGGCATAGTTTTCTGAATGTGAGAATGACATGGTAAGGCTAATTGCTCCCTGTGTAGTGCTGTGTGCTTTTCCTTATTTGATGTCTTGTATAAATAAGTAGGAAATTTGTGTGTTTGTAGACAAATCATACTTAACTGATTTGTTAGTTCAGGGATGCCAAAATTTACAAAACTTTTTAAAAAAAGGAAATAATTGAAGTTTCCTATGTAACTAAGTGATGTAAAAAAAAGAAGTATGTTTCGTTATATTGAGTTTGTTTTGATCAGTGTTGGAAGAGCTGTGAATCATAGAATCATAGAATGGTAGGGTTGGAAGGGACCTTTAGAGATCATCTAGTCCAACCCCCCTGCAGAAGCAGGTCAACCTAGATCTGGCAACAAGTGACTTCGATGAGCAAGCTCCAAAAGGGGAAAACCCAACCAACAACCCACCATCAGCTGCTCCACCTGCAACAGGTAATGGGCACCATAGAAAGAAGAGAGGGGTGCTTGTTGTAGGTGATTCATTGCTAAGGGGCACTTAGAGACCCATCTGTGAAGCAGATGAGGAGTCATGAGAGGTGTGCTGCACACACAAAATTGTGGCTACAAAGCAAATGATCGTTTTATACTTACCTGTCTGCATTTTTCTGTCCAAAGGATTTGCAGAAATGTTTGGGTTTTGTATCTATTCTCATATTTCTTTATGATAAAGATCAGACAACAATCATGATTTGAAACAGTTATTAGCCATGGTTATGCTTCAAACTTTTAGTAGTCAAGAATATAATTCAGCAAACTTAGCGAGTACTATATTTGAAAATATTATTTTTCAAAAAGAGTTTAATGTGCTTTATTTATGTTCTAAAGACAAAAGAAAAATTCAAGAAAATGTTCAAGTTTTTGTGAATATTGGAGCATTGGTCTGAAAACATGTCATCCACGTGACTAATGAGATAAATGCAATTTGGATAACAGCCAAAGCCATAAGTAAGATACTGTCTGAAAAATAGTACCCCTAAATTGTCTGGTAAATAGTTATGAAAACTTCTACTCTCCCTGCCTGTCATAGAATCATGGTTTGGGTTGGAAGACATCATTAAAGATCATTTAGTTACAACTACTATGCCTTCCACTTAGTCCAGCCTGGCCTTGAACATTTTCCACAGATGGGACACCCACAGCCTCTCTGGACAGTCTGTGCCAGTGCCTTACCCCCCTCTTAGGGAAGAATTTCTTCCTAATATCTCATCTAAATCTACCATCTTTCAGTTTGAAGACACTACCCCTTGCACTGTTACTAAATACACTTGTAAAAAGCCCTCTCCAGCTTTCTTATAGGTCCTTTTAGGTATTGGAGCTTTCAGGTATTCAGTTTTTCATCCATGATCATCCTCAACTCCTTCTCTGCAGGAGTGCTTAATCCATTCATTACCCAGCCCCTGTTTGTATTTGAGATTGCCCCAACCCATGTGCAGGACTTTGCACTTGGCCATGTTCAATTTCATGAGGTTTGCATGGGCCCCCCTCTAAAGCTTGTCAAAATCCCTGTGAATGACATCCCTTCCCTCTAAGCAATGTCAACTTCACCACACAGCTTGGTGTTGTCAGCAGACTTGCTGAGGGTGCAGTCAATTCCACTGTCCATGTCCTCAACAAAGATGTTAAGTGGCACTGGTCCCAGTACCAACCCTTGAGAAACACCACTCTTTATTTTCATGAAAATTAGATGCTGCTTCTTCTGCAACAGCACTAAACATTAAATGCAAAGTGAGGATGAACTAGGCAGAGGAATTTATACCTCCTTGCAGAATTCAGGAATGACTCAGAAACAGAAAGAAAGAGATGCTGAAGGAAAATTGCATTCTTTGGCTAAGTTAGTTGCATCAAACTGTTCTTGCTTTAGTGCAAGATTCTGCTAGCTGAAGTGACATTCACATTGAACTTGGATGATTCATGTAGTACATAAATTAAAAAATATTAATTTTATTATTGAGGACAATTAAAAGTCAGCCTTTAGCGATTTTACAAGAATCTCACTTAGCTACAATGAAGCCATTTACATTTGGTCACTTGCACATTCTTAAAAGAAAAGGATGAAAGAAATAAAACTGTAGGAGAAACTGCATTCATCTTCAGCTTCATACAAATACTAATCATTCTTCTCATTGACTCATAAGTGCAGCCCATATGGAAAAGCTGTGTCAGAGATTAAAGGCTCTTTGTCCTTTTCCACAGGCTTGTTCAAAGTATTTACTCGTCTCTTTATATGGAGCATGCTGGTTGAGGCAACCAAGCCTTCAAAGCATACTGCAATAAAGTGCTCCTGTTTTCTGCAAGATATGTAATGTTCTTGCATCTTCTGCCATGGAATTTTTTGTATCCCATCTCCAGTTCCATCTAGTTAAATTCACACTTCCTTGACCCAGGATCACTGAATTAGGAAGGGCTCTGTATTTCAGTACTTGTGAACAACTTAGTCCATTTGTGGCATAATTGTGAAGTTCACACTAGATAAGCAACCTGATAAGGATGTTGCCCAGGACAGTATCTTACTTTATTTCATACTAGATTTCTTTAAGCTGTTATCATGAAAACAATATAAGGGACAGCTAAGTATGACTGTCCCTACCTTTTTTTTTTCTCCTTTTATGTAGGTCCACAAGTTCTGTCAAATCCAGCCCCATTAACTGAGGCAAAATTAGAAAGATAATCATTAGTGAACATTAAGTGTTTGAAGAACACTTTTTGTCTTTTTGGCTCACATAACACAAACCTTAATACAGTTCCTAAGTAGAGGTACACAACCAATTTCCACTCCCCTGACTCTTCTTTTGGTGTATGCTGTTCTCAGTCAGGTACTTCTCTAGTTGTTTCACACTGGAGTCTTGACCGTCATAGATTTTTAAAAATCTGTTATCTGATGCATTTAACATTTCAAAAGGAATGTAATGTATAGGCCCAACATAGACCTACTGCTAACTAGAAATTTGGCAGAAATTGCAGTGAGTCTTGAAATACCAGTTTCTTGTTAATATCTCCACAGCCATGTTATTTAGTACTCAAAAGAGAGAAAAAGATGTCTTCTGATAACATGAGACAAAGAATTAAAAAATAGAAATATTTCATAGCAGGAGTAGACCAAAATTTCTATTTAAAAGCCAAGAAGACTATTACAACAAAGAAGTCAGGAGCTAAATGGTGAGAGATGAGGGCTTGCCCAGTAAAGGATAATTTTTCTTCTTTCTTTTCAGCTAAATAGATTTTCTTTTGCTTACTTCCCTGTCATACTGTTAGGTTGTGACACTTTCTATGTGAGCAGCAAAAGCAGTAGTGTTTTACTGCAGGGGTGTATGAAAGGAATTTGGATTTCCTTTTTTATATTTCCTACACTGTACTTTGCCAGTATGATTATGTTCTGCATCTAGCACTTTTTAATGCCAGTATTCACTTGTAGGTACTTGCTCTCAATTGAGTTATTCTGTATCTTGCCTAAAGAAGTCAGGACGATAGGATTTTAAAGGGAGAAAAGCTGTTAGGTATTTAACCCTTAGCAGTCTCCATAAACTGACATGGGATTTTGAGAGGCTTCTCTTAATGACTAAACAAAATGCATGTTTGAAAGTTACAATGATGAAGTTTGTTTTTCTGTTTCTTTCTGTGTTTTGTATTCTGTTAATGTTTTTGTACAGGAATTTTACGTAGTATATTAGGCAAGAAGATTAGCAGCAGATAGAAATTTCCTTAGCCTTTCCTCAGGTGAAGGTACTGTGAGGTACTTCATTCTTATCAGATTTTGCTTTATTTCTTCATGTAATTTTTATAAAGACCTATGTTTTCTGGTTTTGTGGCAAGTGAGACACCAAGTGTGATGATAAATGCAGTTTAGCTGCTACATATAAGGTCGCAAACAAGGGAAGACAATCTAGAACCTGAGAGTCATGACAAGGCAGGTAAGAACTAATGATTTTACCAGCAGAGTGTACCCCTAAGGCAAGGGAAAGAGGGGTGTAATGCAGGGCTGGTGACAATGGTCAGGGTGTAAGTCCATTGGGAGGAGACAGGCCCAAGGCCAAACCTGCAGAATCAACTCTGTAGGTTAAGATCAATGGGGTACAGGGGCTGCTGCTTCAGCATAACTCGGAGCTCATTCAACAGAGCTGCCACAAGCAGCTCTCAAGTGAACAAGTGGGCACCTCCACTGAGGTTGCTTCTGTCTTTGAGAAAAAGATCTTCAAAGCCTGCCAAAGTTTCTCAAACAACTTGCTTTGATTCAGAGAATCAAAGGGGGGGCTAAACACAGGGAGGCTGTGGAAACAATACAAGCCAGGCCCTGACACTGGCGTGTAAGACTCTCAAAGTAGCATTTCCATCAGCTTTCACAAGGAGATATACTCCTTGCTTGCCATACCACTTCTGCCTATTCCTCTTCTCTCAGATTTTCCATTGTCTCCTGTTTTTTCCCCTTCTGCCTCCTTTTTCTCACTGAATACTCTTGTTCAGTTATTCCACTTTTCATTTTTTCAGTTGTCTTTCCTATATAAGGATATTACCAGCATTCATTCCCATGTGTGTTCTCTTGTAATCTGCTGTTCTCTAGCCTTTTGCACATCAAAGGAGGTAGCAGCAGTAGACACATAGAGTTAAACATTATTTAATCTAACTTTATGAAGGTGGATGTTAAGAATGTATCCTAACATAGCCATCTAGCCTCCTTTGCTGCCAGTGGAGAAAAGGACAGGTAATTCTGGAGAATGCCTCAGCTCATCCTAAGACAGATGTCTAAATTAAAAGCTGTACTCATAAGGTACCTAGTCTACTGTCTAAAAAGACACGCTTAGATTCTGAACACTACTAAATTTAAGTGAGATAAAATCTGTCTACATGTAAGAGCTTCTGTGTGACTTAGATATCATTGCAGTTTTTAGAATAGGGAAAATCTTGTCTACCACTTGAACTGGACTAGAGGGCTTAGGATGCAAGAGTTATTCCTCAAGGAGAGTTCTGAAATTAGTGTTAAAGTTGCCATCCTATGACAGAATAAAGAACTACCAGTTCCAACCATACTGTTTTTAGCTTTATGGGATCAAAAAGGCTTTGATATCTTCAGGAGATGTATGCAAGGTGATTCCATAAACCAGTAGGAACTATGGAAGGGCAGACTTCCTCACAGCAAACTGTCTTTTTGATCATAATTCATAACACTGCAACAGCTGTAGCTGGAACAGACAGGAGAAATAAAAGAGGTGAGAAAGCTCCTGGGCATACAGTGATCTAGATTACTTGGACAATTGCTGATATTGTCATACTAGTCCTGTGAGTGATTTTCTAGTAGTTTAAGTGGAGGATTGATTATATGAACAGTGCTAACTTTAATATGAAATTTTCTTCATTTTTTCTGTTTGTCTCATTTTTCTCTCTTCAGACGTATGACCAGGAGCTGAAAATGGGTGCAAAGAACAAACAATGTCTTCAGGGGGAAAGCCTACTTCTTTGTACACTTCTCCTCAGTACTCTCCTTGGTTTTACACTGCTTATCACCTACATCGTGATGACTTGTAGTCTAGGTATAATGCGAGATATCCCTTTCCCTGCTTCCTCATCCACTCCATTTGTAAGACCCTGTTTCTCTCCCGTTATTTATTAAGCTTAGCATCTGTGTTAAGAATCAGACTTTTAGAATCTCAAAGAGTCTTAACACCAGTTGTAAAAAAGGTACATTGTTCTCTCTTTTACTTGCTTCACAGTTGAGAGAGATCTCCACACTTGTCCTCCACCTGCCTGATCCTAGTTTAGAGGGAAATCATCATTACATTGTCTTATCTTACATCATCTTATCACCATTTTGTGCTCTGTCTGTAGTTGCCTCCAGGAAAATGAACTGAATGTGTGATTTGGAGCTCCTCCCCCACCTGTCCATCCCTGACTTCAGAAGTCTAGTCCTAGTTTTCTAGCATAGCAGTGCAGTCATAGCGCAGAAAGAAAAAAACATAGTTTCTTGCTAATTGGGGAGCTGTGAGCATACATCAGAAGTATTAATTTTCCTTTCAAAATTGCTAAACAAATATCTGCAGAATGGTCCATGTAAATGTTTGTGTCTATTGAATGCTCAGTACTGAAGATGAATTTTTATCGTTGGATATAGACATTCTTTGCTCCAAAATAAACATTATTGACCCTTCACCTAGCATTTTTCTTTAGCCCCAGTTATGAGTTGGAGACTGTTCAGAGACCAATCAAAAACTGTTAGTTTAGATTTTGTGTATTTCCACTCTGCCTACCTACTTCCATGTTAACTATTGAAGCCATGGAATGAAAAGTCTTACTTTGACTTATAAGTGGCTTATTTTGGTAAATAATTGATCTGATCTGATGTTGATACAACACACCAAAACAAGAATACACTCCCATTGATTCACAGCAGTTTAGATAAATGGAGTTTTAGATGAAAGTAGGATGTACTAGAAATCCTATGTCCTATTTTATTGAATGTCATTTCTGAGAAATGGTTTCCATGCTTGAACATCGTCCTTAAGCTTATGTTGTGTGCATAATTTATTGACACTATTTGTTGCTTATTGTTTATCATTTGGACAAATTTGACTGATTCAGAGAAAATACACTGAGAAAGCAGAATAATCCAACCTGGGATTGCTTAGATGGTATGGAGAGGACACCATGTCTGAACCGACATGTCCTTTATTTAAATAATCTTTACCTGTCCTTTATTTAAATAATCTCTCATATAAAGTGCAAAGGCAATCTTCCTGTGATGTGAAAGACAGAACACACTTTTCCATTTTCAGTAAAAAACTTACAAGGACTTCAACACTGCATGCCAAAAATAAATATTTAATTTTGTTTGTACCAAAAATACATATTTTGGAGGAAATGTCCCACAGATAACTCCTCTTCTTTTTTGGGGGAAGGTGGGGCAATGAGGATGTGTTAGTGTTGTTGTTGTTTGGAGTTGTTCTCACTCTCTACTGTCACTGTTCAGTTCTCTTCTGTTCACTTCCTGCCCAGGATCCTGTGATGTTGAGTCAGGTCTTACGCTGTTGGCCAGACTCCTGAATTCTAGGAATGACAGTGTAGACCCCTGTACGGATTTCTACAAATATGCCTGTGGCAGCTGGGAAGGCAAACACTCAAGCAGAACCACAGAAGAATCACTGAATGTGTTTGATGTGTTATTGGAAGAGAACCAGTTGATCCTGAAAAGGCTTTTAGGTAGGGATGGATGATTGATGTGTTATCTTCAGCATCTTCCTCAATCAGAGCTGAGAATACTAATAACTGAGAGCACAGTCATTCCTAACAGAGACTGAGTCCAGTCTCTTCATTCTTCTGTCATTACAGGTACAGATTTATTCTTGATCATATTCCCATTTCCACACGAAGAAATTCACATATTTGGCCTCAGAAGAGTCATGACACTAGAAGGTCTCTCTGAGTGACTGTGGGCAGTGTAGATGTATTTACTAAATTTTTCTAAACCAAAAGGCAGAGTAATATTTTCTTACAACCTTTCTCTGCTCTTATATTGCCCCAATGTTTCTGTAGATTTTTTTAGCTACTTCTGTAGTTTTTAATCTTTTTAGTTTTTTCTTTTCTCAGAGAGCCCACAGTTTGGCATAAGAGGTTCAGCTAAGGAGAAAGCAATCCAGTTCTATCGCTCCTGCATGGATACCCAACAAATAGAGTCGCAAGGAACTCAACCATTGAAGGACCTCCTAAATCAGGTGAATGTTTTTGCTAATTCCTTTCCCTCCAAAGATAATTTCTGTGGGAAAAAGGCAGTGTGAAGTTAGAGCCATATAGTCCTACAAGGTGGATTTTTGCTATCATCTGGACCTGAAATGAACTCAAGGTTCACAGCACAACTTCTAAGTATCTCCTAGCTTTAAATGCTGTTTCAATATTTGATTTTCTGACACAGTGTACCTGAAGCTTTCCTCATCATCTTACATTTTACTTTAGGATTGTATAACAATTAAGACTGCAAAGAGGGATCACTTTTAATCTCAGAAGCACAGTTCAATAGGACCCAATTTAAAGATCAGGGAATATCTTGCAAAAACATGTGAAATTTTTGAGTCTAATATCTGATGGTCAAGTCTCCATGCTTCAGGGGAGATCGTTCTCTCTGAGAGACTTCTCTCTGTGCCAGGGAGGGCTGTACATCTTCCTGACAGAAAAAGGCATTTAAGCCCTGTCTCCAAGGGGGATGCAGAAGGAACAGTGAATGCAGACCCACCCGTGAATTTGCTTGTTGGTGAGATGGGACTTACACTTTCTGTTTACCTTTCTGGATGGCTTTAGAGAAATAAGATCTCTTTCCTTCTGCTTTTTTCCTATACACTGTGTTTGGTTGATAATTATAATTCCTTTTCCCTGTATTATTTTGCATTTCATTACTTTGCTTAAGTGATAGTGACAAGTTGTTTCAAAGCCAACAGAGTATGCTGAAATCTTCACGAGTTTCCCCTGTTGTTATTTACTTTGTTGTTTCTCAGTTGTCATAATGACAGAGCTCATAGGAATGAAAAAAAGATTTTGTATATATGGATTGAGCAAGCATTTTTCTCACCTTTTGTCTCTCTAGGTTGGTGGATGGAATATCACAGGTGTGGGGAAAGCAAAAGATTTTAATGAAACTCTTCAGACTATCATGGGCAGATACAGTACCTTTCCCTTTTTCAGAGTCCATGTGGGACCTAGTCCTCTTGACCTCAAGACCAATATTATTCAGGTGAGTAGAATAAAGAAAGAAAATTATCAGGAAGCACTGGGAATAAAGAGTCATTTACAAAGCCCATGAGACCCAGGCTTGTTCAAGTTAAGTATATGTTCTTTGAAGAAAATATTCCTAAATTTCAGTAAACTTCTTTATTTTATTACATAAAAAGCACTTATTTCTGGAAAATAAACAGATGAGGAAGAGTAAATTGCTTACTTTCTCTCACCTCTGTTGCCTGACAGAGTAGACTGTCTTTGTCATGGAAGGGTCAGGTTCTTCTCATGATCATGGTTATGACTTGTACAATAATGGACTCTTAATTGACAAGTGTTTAATGTGTAGAGTGCACTGTGAATTTTACAGCTCAGTGTTGTGGTGACGGGGGAGAAAATCAAAAGAGTAGAAGTATGAAAACTCATGGTTTGAGAAAAAGATGGCTTAATTAAAAAACAAAAAAGAAAGAAAAAATGATGACACAAAAAAGCCCCAGTTGCTCACCACCAACCGACCACTGGCCAGCTAGTTCCTAAACAATGGCAGCTGTGGCCAACCTCACTCACTCCCTCTTCTTTTATTGATGAGTACTGTGTCATATGTTGTGAAATATCCCTTTGATCAGTTGGAGTCAGCTGTGCCAGCTGTGTTGCCTTCCAGCTTCTTGTGCATCCCTAGGCTGCTCACAGAATGCAGTGTGAGAAGCAGAAAGGCCTTGATGCTTTATAAATACCGTTCAGCAAGAACTAAAACATCCCTGTGTTATCATCACTCTTCTCAACACAAATCCAAACCATATCACCATATAAGCTACTGTGAATAAACTTAACTAACCCAGCCAAAACCATCGCACTATGTAGAAATACTTTCCAATGTGGTTTACATCTGAATATCAGTTTCAATAGATTTGTAATGAGCTACTAAATGAGCTAAAAATATGATAAAGCCACAAAAATTACTTCAAAAACATTTTCCAAAAGTAAAACCACTTTATTAATGTTTCAAAATCTGTAAAACAGAGATTAGCAAAATGTATTGAGCATATCCTCATATATCTGGTGTTTCTGGAAAGAGCAAGATGTTTTTCCTTTACTCCTTTTTACAGATTGATCATCCTGAATTTGAGATGCCACCTGAGAGTAAATTAAAAAAGAAAAATTATCCTGAGGTAACATATCAGAGGTTGAAGAAATATGAAAAATAGGTTTTTGTTGTAGGGATATCCTCAAATTGCTTCCTGATTCAGAGGGATCTTTTTACAGGGTTATGGTCAGTGATCTCTGAAAATATCTCTAGAAAGAATTATCTATAAAACTGTCTAGTTTTCAAAAATACAGTTTGCAAAATGTAACACATTTTTTAGATCCCAATGTTATAGTTTTAATCTGTATTTGCTAAGTAATATAAACCTGAGCCTCCATCTAGGTTTAAAAATGTTAAAAAAAAATCTTGTCCAATGTAAGGCTTTATAACTTCAAATCTGTGTATTTGGGGAGGAGTAGCTAGCATTTTAAAAGCTATTTTTAAATGTTTTGACTGAAGCTGGGGAAACAAGCGCTTTGACCTTGGGAGCTATTAAAACAAAGTTAATTTCATCAGAGCTCTGCCAATTTTCTGAACTTTTATAAAAACTGAATTGATTTTAGTTTCTTGATCGAAGTCTTTAAGTCCTCAAAACATAAGCCTATCTACCCATCACAAATATTCCCTTGATATCTCATGAACTGTAGAATCATGAAACTGACATTTTCTCTCCATCAAAAATACTGTCTCATTATATCACTGCATCTCTCTCCTTTGACTCCAGAGATGGCAGGCCTGCATCTCTAAAAGGATTCCAATATTTAATGTAATTGTATGCTAGGACACAAATAACCTTTTGGGAATTTAGTGTTCTTCACTGAGAGAGGAGCTGTATTTGGCAAACTCTATTCTACATGAAGAATTATGTAAGCATGTTGCAGTGAAGAAGACAGTTTTAGTGAAGAGGATGCAATGCTTTTGAATGATTGAAGCCAGTATGGTTAAGATGAATGGATGCACAGATGGATGGACGGGTGGATGGAGTAACCCATTTTCAGTCATGTGTCTCCTACTGGTCAAATGCTCTGTATTGCAGGTTCTCCGTGTGTATCTCTCATATTTGAAGAAATTGGGGGGGCTACTTGGAGTGCCAAAGGACGGTCCCCCTGATTCCTTTTCCCTTACCTTGTCCTTCATCTCTAACCTCCAGCAAGTTGTCACCCCACTGCAGGAAAGACAACAGAGAGGAATGCTTTTCTTTCGAACTACCATTAAGGAACTACAGGTATCTGTGGTTTAGAACTTGAGCAACGTAATTACACATGGCATTCACTTTCTAAAGAGCTATCTCTTCAAAAGAGATACGAGGCACTCTGTCTAGATGTTATTCCCTTGCAACTTACACTTGGAGTCAGTTCAGCTTTAAATAACCAAATAACTTACAGTCTTTTATTGACAGCAGCTGGATTTTTCAGGCCCACAACCCTCCTCCCCAATGCAAATTCAATTAAAAAAATAATTCCTTCTCTACTATAATCAATATATACATCACAAAACCAATTTAACTTGTTGAAAGCATTCTTAACAGTATTAGAGAGACAATTCCATTTTCCCCTCCTATTTCTTGTCAAGTCCATTTCATAGAATCATAGAATGGTAGGGGTTGGATGGGACCTTTAGTCCATCTAGTCCAACTCCTCTGCCAAAGCAGGTTCACCAAGATCAGGTCGCAAAGGACCGTGTCCAGACAGGTTTTGAAGACCTCCAAGGAAGGAGACTCCACACCCTCCCTGGGCAGCCTCTTTTAGTGCTCCATCACCCTCACAGTCAAATAGGCTTTTTCTTGTGTTTATATTGAACTTTTTGTGTTCCAGCTTCATCCCATTACCCATTGTCCTGTCACTAGATACAATAGCAAAAAGGGATGCCCCAACCTCCTGACATCCATCATTTATATACTTGTAAATATTCATGAGTTTAATTTAGATACATAGTTCAGCATCTAAGCTTTGTTTTACTTCTAGGAAAAGGCACCTGCTATTGACTGGTTGTCATGTCTCCAGACTGTCTTCCATCCTATGCCAATGAACCTCTCTCAGCCAATTGCAGTGCATGACATGGATTACTTAAGAGGCATGTCACAGCTCATTGAACAATGGCAGAAAACCAGGTATGAGTCAAAATCTAGGGTTGTAGTTGTTCATGCCTCAAGAAATATTAATCTCAGACAACATATTAGAGAGACCTGAGTTAGAGGCTACTGCCTAACAATTGCACCATTTACATACATACATCTAAATATGTGTGTATGTCACAGATCAACAGACATGGAACACAGTGTTTCTACTGGCACCCACCCACACGAACACGAACAGCTTAGACAGCTTGATCCTATTCCTCTTCCCTCAGCCTATCAGGATTGGTCTACACTAGCGAAATATATAAAAGTACACGTGCAATATGGATCTCTCCAATAGCTAGTCTAAGAAGTTCAGTCTGTCCAGAAGCTTCCCCCAGATCCCATGGTGTCCACAGCTGCTGACACCTGGATATATGAGCCCCTGAGTCTTGCAGCCCTACTTTGCTTGCTGGTAGTCTGATCTCTTCCTGTTACACGCACACATAGACAAGCAGATCTCTCCAGTAGCTGGTTCAAACAACTAGTCTCTCCAATAGCCAGCTCTCAGACCTCTGCTCTCTCAAGCAGCTAGACTGAACCAAAGTCCCTCTAGTAGTCAACTCTGTTTATCTTTCCAATACCCAGTCCTCTCCTCACACAGAGAGTAGAATGTTATTTGAGAATACCATTTAATAGGACAGATTAATAATAACATTAGATAGGACAAATGATAGTGACTATGTACAAGGTTCAATCAGACAGGTGTCCTCACAAGCCACAAGTTTATGCTCAACCATTCTCTCTTACCACCTTTCCCTTTTCCCACAAGTGTTCCTTCCAATTCACTGTGATCCTTCCCTTTCCTATGCCCTTGGTCCTTCCCCTAAACATTGCATAAGACCAAGTCTCACAGAATCCCATAGACCCCTCAAAATATTCTGTAAAAAGTTTCACCAAGTTCTAAAAATGCTCTTATGCTTCCCACAAAGAATCTTGTGCCCCAGCAGACAATTACCATTTGAGTTTTTATGGTGTCTGGGGAGAGAGTTTTCCTTGGTTGTGTCAAATCATGTCTCAGCTGTAGCCCATTCAGAGTACTCTGTTGTCATTGTTCAGATTACTAGAATTCCTCTGCATCAAATTATTCCTCTGATGCTTGCCACAATGACCAGCCTTCAGTCTTTTTGAATTGCATTTTCCTACAGGGTCCTTCACATTTATATGATTGTTTGTCTGGTTGGGAATCTCTCCCCAGCCCTTGACAGTCGATTCCAAGATGCACGCCTGGAGCTATCTAAGATCCTTTATGGAAAAATGGGATCTAGAATGGTGAGTTAGCCTTTAACTATCTTCTTCAGCCACCCCAGCAGCTGAACACCCTAGGACATGCCTTCTAGATGTTCTCTTGATGTCCCGTTGGGATGAGGTTTCTTAGGTTTGGGGTGAAAAACTGCTTTTACATGTCTTTGTGTAGACATGTTTTCTGTAGACATGACACACAAAACTTCAGAAAGCTAAGTGTACTGTATCATGGGATAGGGAACAGTATATAGATGGTTATATTTCTTCTATGTATTTGTCTCAGCTAGCGTATAAATCTTCACCTTGTGTGAAAGTAAGTGGAGTAAATCATAAGGAAATCAGTGTTAAAGATCAAAGTTTTCTGAGGTAGCTTAAGTGGAACTGCATTACTTATCATTGACAGCTATCATTTTTAGATAGCAGTGTATATGCTACTGACTTCACATTTACATATCTTTTTACTGTCTTCCTGTCTGTTTGTCTTCACTCTTGTGTGTGTCTCTCTTCTTACAGATCCCAGCTGAGCGCTGGAGGAAGTGCTTGACTGATACCAGCTCTTTCTTTGAACCAATTCTAGGGCAGATGATTGTGCAAGAAATTTTTCCTCATCAGACCAAGAAACTTGTAGGTATTCATCCTCTTAACACCCAAGCAGAGCTCAGCTTCATCTTTTTCTTTTTATGATATACCAGCTTACCCTCTTGTGGCAGCAAAATCACATATAGTTTTTATACCTTTTAACATATTCCTGTACTTAAGTGCTTCTTCTCATTTTTGGGGAATGAAAGATGCCAGAACAAGACATTGCTGTGATCACTAGAATAATCAATGCCAAAGTAGCAGTTACTATCTTCATCTCAACTGTTAACAAAGTCATGTGTGCAGAACCCCTACCTATGACAGCCCTACAAATGCATGCAATCTCAGTATGCTTCCTGGAATGGCAGGTAGTATTAACATATTCATCATCAATCTGACATATTTAAATAGATTTTCAATTGAAAAATCATTAAACCATCATTTGAGCAGTCATACAGAAACAAATCAAGGCCAAAACAGTCTCAGTGGATCCACAGTAAAAGGATCACCTGCCTACACTGTAGAAAAGATTTCTTTTTTTCCCTTTGATGATCAGAGTTCCTTTTCCTTTTGAGGGAAATTAGAATAGGCACCAGGTTTTATAAAGAATTTGAAGTGTATAAAGTGACAAAAGTAAATAACACAAGAGAAGTTAATGGGAAAACTAAAACAACTTGTAATGAAGCACAAAGCTGAATGAATAAAACGTCATTTTGGGGATGAAAGACTCAGATTTCCATAACTTCAGAAAGGGTGACAACAACATGAAATACTTGTGGATACTGAATTTTAATTTCACTCAGGAAGAGAGGAAATCACTTGGTCCATTCCTATCCCAATAAGGATTGAGTGAGAAAGAATTATGTTTCCCTCAGTTTACCATGAGAGTCAAGATGAAAACATGTGTGGGAGAGAAGAGTGGGCCCCGTGAGGAATCGCTGGATGCCAAATAACTGAAGCCTAAATCATTGTAGAAAATAAAATCTCCTATTTCATTACAAGAAGAATAATTTTCCCCCAATTATTCTGTAGTTGAATTGCTGGAACATGTGAAGATGGTAGCTAAACCTGAACAATGTTTTTCCCACAGTTCTGACCAAGCTTTCTTATCTTGATTGCAGGCTGAGCAGATGTTCTCTGAGATCCAAGATGCTCTCTATGGCCAACTGGATCAGTTGGAGTGGATGGATGAACAGACCCGCCAAGAAGCTAAAGTCTTGGTGCGTGTGGAAGGCAGAAGTTACTGAGGCCTTCTTTTCCCTGAAGCCTTTGGAAAAGGAATGGAAGGGACCTGCACCTTCACATATTCCTACCTGCTTCTACGGGCAGGCAGTCTTAAATAGATGTCTCATGCACACTGAAAACTGTAGGTGGTTTCATAAGTGTCATCACACATGTGATCACACATTAATATATTGAGATAGATAGGTTCAATTAGTTTGTCCTGAATTAATTCTGCTGAGATATAGTTTAGTTTTATACACCTAGAGAGGTTAAAAACTATAAAGCTGAATGCCAGAAAACAATGCTGTAAAAAAAGCAAAGTAGAACAACATTAGGCCTCAGGTAATTGTGTTAAGAAATCAGAGATGTCTTGTAGCAAGAGATGTCTTGTTGAAACAGAATAGCTACCATTTTGAAGGGCTGATTCACAGATCATTTTTAGGTTGTTTATAAAGAGAGTTTTAAAAGGACTCATGGAATATAATGCCTCCTATTGGCCACATATCTTTTTTGATTCTTTGTTTATTATGGTTTTAGGTTTCTAAACTACAAGTGGAAATTGGCTATCCGGCTTGGATACTTCAGACTGCCAAAGTGAACCTGGAATACCAGAATGTGAGCTATATAATGTAAACATGACTGCCTCATTTTTGGCAGTTTACCTGTACTAACTGCTACATTACCTGATGCTGAAAGAGTCTATGACCTCCAGAGCAATGCACACTTCCTACTGTTCATTTTTTGATAATATATAGGCTGTCTTCTATTTAGAGTGGTGGCCTGAGAGATTGGTTGTGACCTACTTGTATGTTCTGTTTGGCCTGCAGATAACATTTCTGTTATATCTTAAATTGGAAGTCTTAAATTCAAATTCAGAACTGTGAGATAAAAAAACCCCATAAGTATTCCATTGGATTGTCTTTTGCTTAAGCTTTTTGTGACCAATGGGACTTTTCTCTTTCTCATACTATGCAGTTCATTCCTCACTTATGCCCTATGATGGTCACATTACCTATTTCTTCCCTCAGTTGGAGATAAGCGAAGACACTTTTTTCTTCAATGTGGTGGCTTGCTTGAAAGTACTGAGGGAAAATTCCTACTTGAAACTCCTTGTGCATCACTCACAGGATAAGTAAGTGTCAGATACTGATCTGAAAAATGTAACAGAATCACACACTTGAGGACTACGTGAGTTTGGAAGGGACCTGTGAAGGTCACCTAATCCAACCCTCCTGCTCAAAGCAGGATCAGCTAGAGCAGATCTCATAGTACTGTGTCAATTTTTTTATCTATATCTCTCACTGGGGAAGAAGAGGCAGGGCAAACAGGGGATGGGGGCAGAACTGGATACAGTACTTCCAGATGTGATTTCACCAGTCCTTGAATCTGGCAATCTGTCTTGTATTCAGCCTGAGCTCATGCTACCAAAAAAAACCCCACCGTTGCGGATGGAGCCCCAGACCCCTGAAAAAAAAGGATCCTTTTTGCCCACAAACCCTTGAGTAAGAGGGATAGCTGGTTCTTCTGCACTGAGTAGCAAAGCAAACAGCAAGACACTGTGATGACATGAATACCAGCAGGGTAACCTCAAAGGCAGGACATAAGATGTTCAGAAGGCAGGTAATATTGTCAGACATGCTTGGGATCTTATACTGCCTGAACAGTATTTTGTGCAGGACTTCACAGGGCATTGCTAATCCTGACTTACTTGACAGGGAAGATGTGAGGATGAATGCCTTAATGTGTATGAAAGCTAAAGTACTAGCTCTGACCATCAGTAAACAAGCAAAGGTTTATTTCAAACACCTTTAACTCTAGATAATGTGAGTTTCATAATTTTTGCTGTTGCTGTATGAAGAGTCAATTGTACTGAGCAGCCCATTTTTGCAAGAGCAGTGGAGGAAAGGAGGAAGGTATGAGATAAGGAGTTAATACATTCTCTCATTTCTCTTTTTCTGTTTCTAGCTGGTATGTGTCTCCCTGGACTGTGCATTCATATTACTCAATAAGACACCACATGCTGGTCTTTCCTGCTGGAATGTTCCGTAGCCCCTTTTTCCACATGGAATTTCCCAGGTATGCAAATGCTGAAGCTGAATGTAGTCCCTTGGGTGCATCATGTTTCCTGGAAGAATCTTAGTGGGTCTGTTTTTAATCTCTTACTACATCCAAGAAAGACTTGGTAAGGGGGGCAGAGGGGGAATAGCTTTTTCTAAAGCCATGTGGATACTGCCTTATGGATTTTGAGAGTGTGATCATTAACTCTGTTGGAGTAAAATCAGAATATAATGAAATTAAGCTAAGCCAAATATATTACTCCAGAGAAAAGAGGTAGAAGTATTACCTAAATTAACTGCAAAGTAGACATTTCACTTTTGCTTTTCATTTTCTGGATTTGAAGAATTACTTAAACCTAACCTATAGAAATCTAACCCAGATAAAAAAGGAGCCTCACAGAGCAACTTCTTGACAGAAGTCTTTTTCCAATGGATCAAAGACAGTTGTTCTCTTCCTTTTTTGAAGAAACATCCTCTAATAAGCAAATATCTTTTCAATTCAGTCTTTCTCTGCAACAGTTACACTTCTGTAGACCATACTCTAGTAGCTGGGTTCTTTGGTCACATGTAACAGATCTGTTAAACAATATTTTTCTGATATTAAAGGCATTTAAAAGCACTGACTGTACAAATATTATTTGATATCCTTTTTTTTTTTGCATGAAAATTGATAGATACTTCTCCTAATCCCATTGTACTGGAAGAAAAGCTAACAATGTGGCAAGAGGCTTATGTTTGAAAGAAATGTGTCTCATTTGCAGTTAATTATTTTCTCCATGGTGTATAATATTTCCTAGTGCTTGCCGTATTTTATGAATTCATTATAATATGAAGAACGGGACACCTCAAAAGAATAACAGAAAAAAAATGCAGCAGAATGGGCTGCCACCATGCTCTCTGAAAAAGTGTCTACATTGTACTATTCCTTTTGGATTTGATGTTAGTAAAATATGTTTTTTCTCACTGTCATCCCAGCTGAGTAGACTGATAAGTCAAACTTTATCAACTTATGGTGAGTTGGCAAAACAGTATTTTCTCAGATGATGCTCTGTAAGTAAGTTTAGGTTTTACTGACAAAAGCCTATTCAGAGAACTAAGAAAAGTTTTTAAAGTAAGAAATCAGCAAATCAGTACAATTGTTGTAGAATCATAGAATCATGGAATGGTTTGGGTTGGAAGGGACATTTAAACATGATGGGCTAGGACATATTTTACTGACTAGGTTGCTCAAAGCCTCATCCAACCTGACCTTTACCATTTCCAGTGATGAGAGATCTGTAACTTTTCTGAGCAACAGTTATAAGTTATGAACTACAGAGCTTCTGAAGAGCAGTTCTAAGAGAGGATTAGTTCTGTTCTTGTCACTTCCTAGTGAGTTTCCAGTGATGTAATAAAAATATTATGTTTTATATTATTATTGTAATAAAATCATGTCAATAATTTCATACTTCATCAGCATCAATCAGTGTATGTAAAGAAAAAATGAGCACATCATTTCATATTATGGAAATGCATTTTGAGTGTACTCTTACTTGTGTGACTTTGTAAATTCATTGTGTAGAATCGTATTGCAATCTAATTGGAAAGAGCTGATGGAGGTCTCTAGTACAATCTGTTTCTTGAAATGACCACTTGTAGTGGTCAGCAGTTGCTGTTTGTGTTGCAGTTCAGCCAATAGTGGGTAAATAAGGACATATCTTAACACCAATATATGTCATTAGACTTAATAAAGGTAGACCCATTCACTTTCATTTACAGACTCTTCATTATCATAGAATGATAGCATAGAATGATGACATATTAGCCCTGAATACTTTAATACAAGCCTGTAGTACAATTTCAAGCATTGGTAGAGTAATTTGCACTTGTATTTGCATGTTTACAGAGTGTAGCACACCTGAGAAACTCTAGAAAGAAAAGTGCTTCTATGTGCTCCAAGTACAATGCTCCTCTGCAGCCCACAGTGGCTATAAAGAAAGATCACTTGCCCTCTTTTTCTTTTCAAAAGCATGCTTTTCAATGTTTATTTTTCAGTGCTGTGAACTTTGGAGCCATCGGGGTCTTCATGGCACATGAACTTCTTCACGCATTCTATGGCTATGGTGGGTACAGGCCGTAGTGTCTTTGTTTACTCTTCTAGGTCCCTTCTAGTATTTTCACTCAGGGGATCTTAAACTCTGATCCCTGTATCAATGTGTGTATGTGTGTGTATATATAAATATAAAATTCAGGTAGATGAAGGTAAGGAAAATACGTTCCAGGCCATGCTGACTACCAAGAAGACTGGGTGATTAATGTGAGAAATACAGGTGAATGTCAGAAATATCTTTGCCTTCTGGGACTCTTTTTTTTTTTTTTTTTTTCCCCCACAGTGCTACCTGGGGGCTGTCCTACATGTAACAGGAGTACACTGCAGAAATCTATAGACTGCTTGGTTGAACAGTATGAAAGCTATAGCTTTAAGGTCAATGGTACTTTCACATTGTTGGAGAATACAGCTGACACTGGAGGGCTTGCCATTGCTTACCAGGTATTGTAGTCTAATCTCATAGTTTTACCACACTACTCACCCACCATGTCAGCAGGTTGCTCTGCTGCAACATGCTGCTCCAGCTCCAGATTTCTTGCCTGTCTGAGCCAGTGCAGCATGACCTGTGTGTCCTCTGCTGTTACAAACACAGATTCCTCACAAAGCTTTGCTCATAACTTCACTACTTCCATGTAGGACCGTGTCCCCCCTTCACCAGATCTGGAGTCAACCTTTCTTTGCTTTCTCATTTATGTCATGCATAGAAAAGCATGTTATGTTTTATGTCTTTATGTTATAACTGAGGAACTAAGCTGAGACATGAACTAGAATTCTGTGTGTTGGTAAAATGACTCTGTAACAATGTTTTCAGCGGTACTTTAGATATATTTTTTTTATTTCTTCAGGCGTAGTTCATCAGTTCACTGAGCACAGGGTGCTCTGAGATCCCTGGGTCTGGTTACTTGTTGCATTCTTGCATGAAGAATGTTGGGAGATAGAGAGTCTTTTCATTTTTATTCAAATACTTGTGACTTTCTTTAAAAGAAATTGTCATTATTTCATAGTGCAGTCACCACATCTCTTATTGCAATGTGTGTATGGTAGTGTCTCAAGTAGGAAGCAAAGAAATTGTTATTTTCCCATCTTAGAGTAATTAGAGGCATGGCCAGCAGCAAAAAACCTCAGAGCAAGGAGAGATACAAACTTGCTAATTTGTTAACTGTATATTAGATTGATATATTTACTTGCCAGACACAAGGGTTCGGTACATTATCTGAAGGCAGATTAATTATTATTAATTTTCTCTTTCCACAGGCCTATAAGAATTGGCTGGAAAAGCACAAAGAAGAGAAGGATTTATCTAGGATTGGACTTTCACATGACCAGCTTTTCTACCTCAGTTTTGCTCATGTAATGAATTCTGGGCTGTTCATGTGTGTATCTCACTCTGTTGTCTTCCACATTGTTACCATTTGTCTTTCTCGATAGTCCCTTTTTCCCCTCTTCACAGAGCTAGGAATGACCAGGATCTTATTTAGAAAGATAAAATTCACATATAGGACCCCTAATCTGTGAAGGATCTCAGAGCTAATAAAACGCCTGACTGCAAATATCTCTTTTACAAAGCTTTGAAATCTGCCACAATTAAGTGGTAGCAGACAATTTGTGTTAGGGAAAGCATACTTCATTGTCAGTTTCTGGGTACTTTTTTTTGTTGTTGCGAGCAATCTTACATGAGGAAAGTGGAATTTTACTGGAAAAGGTACATGTCTCCATCTCTTCTTTCATCCATCTCTCTGTCATGGTGAATAATTAGATATCACATCGTTATGAGTGACTGATAGGGAAAAAAAAACGTTTAGAATGTTATTTAGAAATAAAGAAAAAGAAGTACATGCACACATAGTTTGAGATTTCTGTGGGAAGCTGGTTTAAAGATCTGTGCAAAGTTGTGCAGTAATGCATAGCTGTGTGGTGGAGTTCCTCATGATGGATCATTGGGTTTTTGTGCTCACAAAATTCAGACCTAAAAAGTCACTGCAGTTGTGCAAAGGGAAAAGTTTTGTCTGTATACTGACTGTTAGAGCACTGTGTAGTTAAGTAATTCTGAAATCACAGATTATTTGGTCTTTGTGGCAAGAGTTGCATTTCAGTGGCTATCTGGCAGCTACTCCATCATTTGTCAATGAATAAAGGCTGAAATCACAAGGGTGAACTGGATTTCACACCAGTAAAGTCACATAACTTTCCCATCAATCTGTAGAACAGCAGTAAGTGCTCTTCTTTTCTTGATGGATATTCATTGCTTTTGCTTAAGAAACTGAATCTAGACATTGAAACCACATCAATATCATTGGTTTAGATGGAGTCCAAGGTTCCATGAGCCTAAACTTCAAGCTATCTAAATTTCCCATGTCAGATAGGGAAATTGGGACAGAGAAGTTTAGGGAAAGGGAAGACAGAAATTGTGGTGGTGAAGGGAAAGATCTGAATATTGTTGGCACTTGTGTGTTTGCACTTGTTTACTCCAGTAGTCATGTGTGCAGTGTCATGACGAGCCTTAAATCTTGTTCACATGAGGACTTTCAGCCAAACTGAGTTGCTTGCTTTGCTTCCTTTCAGGCAATGTGTGGACACCAGGATCCTGAGAAACTAGAGTCTTCCCTGAACACAGATCCACACAGTCCATTGCCACTTCGTGTTTGGGGGCCTGTCAGCAATAGCCAGGACTTTGCCAAGCACTTCCATTGTTCCAGTGGATCCCCAATGAACCCAGACAAGAAGTGTCACATCTGGTAATCTGCACGGAAAGGGAGGAAGAGACATGACCCCAGGGAGAGCAAGGCCTGATCCATGAAAATATGACCATCTTAGCGTCCCTAGGGTGACATGGTGCTCTTGTTTACTCCTCTATCTTCCTGTTCTTGTTATGCTTTCCTCCGCAAAATTTGGCAGCAAAATTCTTAAGCTGAGCTCCTCCTGCTGCTCTCCGTACTCTGTCCCAAATGTGACTGCTCTGGAGTTTAACAAGTCCCGAGGCAGCAAGATGACTAGCCAGTCTCTAGAAGGCAACAGCTTCTGAGGGCTTGTAAACAGAAGGATTGTTACAGCACTCTGTTCAGTGCATTTCTCTGTGTGCTCCAGAAGCCTCACAGTCATGATTTATGAACAGGGCAATAAGCTGGAGCTCTAAGACTTGTTAATGTAACATTGGATTTTAGGGAAATCCTGTGAGTTACTATTCAAACCACACAGACCAGAGAGGGAAGAATCCTTATCTCTCCTGCCGATAAATGGAAATAGGTACTAGGATCCAGCTATTACGCTGAAAGACAAGTCAATATTGAAAGTTAATGAAGGCCTTCCCTGTTCTGTTCATCAGCAAAACTCCTAAGAGAGAAAAGAGGCAAGTGCTAGATTGATTGAGAGTTGAGAATAAATTCTCTTTCTTCTTTCTTTTCCAATCAGATTCTCTTTTTTATTCTCTATTTAGGGCTAATGGTGGAGTATGGGACAGTCACAAGGGTTTCTAGAGGTCTCTGAAGACTGAACAATTAGGAGCTGCTTGAAAGAGTTCAGCACAGGGCCATAAAGATGATTAAGGGAGTGGAGCATCTCCCTTAAGATGAAACACTGAAGAAGCTGAGACTCTTTAGCTTGGAGGAGATTCAGGGTTGGCCTCATTAATGTTTACAAACACATATAGGGTGATTGACAGGAAGACAGAGCCAAGCTGTTCTTAATGATGGTCAATGATAGGACAACAGGCAATAGGTACAAGCTGGAACGTAAGAGGTTCCAAAGAAACATAAGGAAAAACTTCTTCACTGTGAGGGTGAGGGAGTACTAGAACAGGCTGCCCAGATGAGTTGTTGAGTCTCCTCCTGTGGAGACATTCAAATCCCACCTGAACGAGTTCTTGTGTGAGCTGCTCTAGGTGGCCTGATCCAGCATGGGGGCTGGACTAGATGATTTTTCAAGGGGCCTTCCAACCCTTAAGATTCAATGATTCTGTAATCCTAAGAACTTCTCTGGATCAACCTGTTATTGTCTTTCCTAAAAGTTCTATCATCCCCATATTTGTAAATATTTATCATCCATACAGAGGAGTAGTGCTGCTGTAGAATTTTACTTTCTACTTGAAACTGAATTTTAGATATTAATTTACTTTAGAGGAGAGGGTATGAAGTAATATATTTTAGGGTAGCAAGAGAAGTGCTTACAGCACATTCTCAAGAGTAACCTACTAATTAATATCAATTTCAGCTACTGATACTTAGAAAATGTATACTAAAGTTCTAAAAATTACAAAAGTTAATAAGTATAGAAAATACTCCTACATTTTGCATACTCTTCAAACTGTTGATTATAGGAGCGTTTTTATTTCTTATATTGGCTGCCTGGGGATTGTTTGTGGTGATGGCACATGGAAAAGATGATGGCAGATGGAAACATTCCCTAACAATGTAAGCTTGTAAAAATTGTGAAAATCTTAGTTAACTGTGTTAATCCTTTCTAAGTACTGTCCAATGCAGCAAAATATTCTACAAGAACAGATTGTTCAGAGATTTTATTTCATTAATTAACTAAAATGTTAATAAAGTGTTTGCTTCAGGGAAAAAAAAATACTCTGATTGCAAACTCATTTGCAAGTCCTGTTTCTTTGACCTGCATTTTTCATGCTTTATGTAGCACAGAAAAAAAAGAGCATAATACTGACAATGCTCAGGGAAAGAGCCAGATCTGACAGCAGATCCTTCACTGCTGAATTCTTCATTCTCTGTGAGTCTTCATGCTGAACCATGTCAATCACTTCCATTCCTTCCCCTGTTGACGCTGCCACAAATGTTTCCTCCATTTGCTCCCAGCCTGTGTGGGTGGGGAAAACAAGCTTTTTTTCTTGTTCTTTCATACTCTGATCCTTTTTTCCTTTTCTTCCCTGTCCCTTTTCTCTCCCTGCTTTCTAAACGTTCAACTCCATTTCACCCCTACTGTATGTCCATTTTCTCCTTCACACTAAGCAGATTTTCACTCATACTTCTTCCCACCCTCTACATCCCTTGTACCTGTCTTGTTTCTATTCTTCCTCTCTGAGTATATATTCCTCTGTATTCACCTTCCCCATAACACCCTCATGTTTTGCAAGTGTGATTTCTTGATGTGTATGGATATTAATGTGCAAACCTGGCCTAAATTTTTCTCCATTTGTCCTGCTAAGTGCATGCAATTCCAGCAGGGTAGTAAGTAGTTGTCCAGGAAGGTGAGATCATCATTACTGCTGTTTTACAAAGGAGAACTAAGTATAGAGAAGGAAGGCATTGGAAGAACTGAAGGCTGGAATCTGGACTCCTATGGTTTGAAACTTTTCTTTTTCTTTTTTGTTTTTTTGCCCCCTCTTTGTCAACACTATCTTTCCCAGCCTCTTGTTACAAGTGTGTCTTTCTTCCATTGATTTTCTCTACCCTCATTTTCTCACTTTTGCATTTTGCCAGTTGCCCCATTTATTTCTCAACATGCTTCATCCCTGACTGTTGCCTATCTCGCTTTCTCTCTTCTCAAGCTCGCTCTGCTTCTCAGACTTGTTCTCCCTTGACTTTGAGACTTACTCAAGATTATGGTCTTACCTTATTCTTGAAAGAATAACAATCTATCACTGCCTATAATTACCTAACTACCATCCCCAAACCTGCCTTGCTTGTCTTGCTCAGGATCTTTGGGGACTGGGCCCTGGTTAGTGATGCCCTTATCCTGACAACCTTGCTTGCAGTCTTGTCTGCTGGTTCCCTGTCCCATGAAAAGCAGATGATCCTTGGGAGTCCCTGAAAGTTAACTAGGGCTTTCTTGAGCACTGAGGTGAACACCATAGAGCTGGGCCCACCACTGAGCAGATCCTATGATCTCTTCTGAGGGATCAGTCTGGCCCTGGGTGCTGCATCCAGGATTCTGAGTGAAGCCTCCTGCCCTCCCAGCTGCCCAGACCTTTCTTTTCAAGCCCAGTGAATCTGCAAATTTCCTCATGGGCAACCTGATCCACACCCTGGCCCTCTTCCTCAGGGTTTAATGTCCCTATATGCCACGTTCATTTCTCAGTTTCTTATCCCTTTCATGGCTCTTTACCCTTGGAAATTGCCCAGTAACACCCAATAGCAATTAAATCGCTACAGAATGGACGTTCTGAACAAATTCTGTGGGGTGTGAGGAAGACCTGCTGAGAGGGGAGGCTGCAGTCAGGATTAAGGGTGAACTAAGATGGTCATAACCACACTGAACTTCTGCCCTTCTTAAGTGTAGGGCTGTGTCTGGTTACCATCACTATATCTTATCCTGAAACTGACTTGCATTCCTTCTTACACATGGATGCGTCTCGTCATCTGAGACATGGAGAGCTGAGCCACTCTTCATCATCTACTATCAGTCTTGGATAACTGAGGAGGTCCTAGTGGACTGAAGGATAGCAAATGTGACTCCTATCTACAAGAAGAGCTGGAAGGAGGATCCTGGGAGCTACAGGCCTGTCAGACAGACCGCAGTACCAGAAAAGGTTATAGAACAGCTTATCCTGAGTGCCATCCTGAGGCACATAAAGGATAACCAAGGGTTCAGGCCTAGTCAACCTGACTTTATGAAAGACAGGTCATGCTTGATCAATCTGATCTCCTTCTATGACAAGATGACCTTCTTTGTGGATGAAGGTAAGGCTGTGGATGTGTTCTTCCAGGCCTTTGATACAGTCTCACAAAGCATTCTTCCAGAGAAACTGGCTGCCCATGGCTTGGATGGACCTACTCTGAGAGGGGTGGAAAACTGGCTGGATGGCTGGGCGCAGAGGGTCGTAGTGAAAAGAGTTAAATCCAGTTGGCAGTCAGTCACTAGTGGTGTCCCCAAGGGCTCAGTGTTGGAGTCTGTTTTGTTTAATATTTTTACCAGTGATTTGGATGAGGGAATTGAGTGCGTCCTCAGTAAATTTGCTGATGACACCAAGCTGGGTGGGAGCATTGATGGCAGGAAGGGTCTTCAGAGGGACATGGGTAGGCTGGAGTGACAGGCCAAGGCCAATTGCATGAGGTTCAACAAGGCCAAGGGCTGGGTCCTCAATGTCCTTGTAGTGAGTGGCCCAGAACTGAACACAGTATTTGAGGTATGGCCTCACCAGTGCCAAGTACAGGAGCACAATTATTTCCCTTGTTCTGCTGGTCACATAATTTTGGATACAAGCAAGGATGCCATTGGCCTTCTTGGCCACCTGGGCGCACTGCTGGCTCATATTCAGCTGGCTGTTGCTTAACACCAATAGGTCATTTTCTGCCGGACAACTTTCCAGCCACACATTCCCAGCCCATACTGGTGCATAGGGTTGTTCCTTCCCGGGTGCAGGACCCTGCACTTGTCCTTGTTCAACCTCACGAGATTCTTCTTTTTCAAACTCTCAAGTCAGTAAAGTTGTCGCTGAATGACAGCACAGCCTTCTGGGGAATCAGCCAGTCCTCTCAGTTTGGTGTCATCAGCAAACTTGCTGAGGGTACACTCTGTCTACTCATCCAGGTCATTGATGAAGATTTTGAATCAGACTGTCCCCAGAAACCAACCCCCATGGAACCCCACTGGCCACAGGCTTCCAACTTGATTCCCTGCCATTGATCATCACTCTCTGGGTTCTGTCATTCAGCCCTCTCTCTATCCATCTCACTGTCCACTCATCCAAGCCACACTACCTGAGCTTTCTGATGAGAATGTTATAGGAGACCGTGTCAAAAGCCTTACTGAAGTCAAGGTAGATGGCATCTGCTGCTCTCCCCTCATCTAGCCAACCAGTTATGCCCTTGTAGAAGGCTCTCAGGTTAGTCAAACAGGTTCTCTTCTTGGTGAATCCATGTTGACTCCCTCTGATAACCATCTTTTCCTTCATATATTTAGTAACAACATTAAGGATGAGTTGTTCCATCACTTTTCCAGGGATGGGTTCCAGTTGTATGTGAGAAGGTTTAGATTATACATTAGGAAGGACTTTTTCACTGAGAGGGTTATTAAGCATTGGAACGGGCTGTCCAGGGAGCTGATGGAGTCACCATCCCTGGAGGTATTCAAAAGATGCATAGATGAGGTGCTGAAGGACATGCTTTAGTTTAGTGATAGGCCTGGCAGTGTTAGGTTAGTGACTGGACTTAATAATATTAAAGGTCTTTCCCAACCATAATAATTCTGTCATTCTATGATCATGATGGACTTCCCTGCTGTTGTGTTGTCTGGTCATGACTACTACCCATCCCAGGCCTGTACTGCTTGGCCTGCTTGGGGTTGTGGGTACGGGGCCCTGGCAGGTGAGGACCTTGCCCTACTGGCCTTGTTTGCACACTCCCTATTCCTTGTTGGCTCCCTGTTTTTTAAAGGTCATCTGACCCTCCACTGCCCTTATAGTCATATATTTTCATTCCACTTTTTCATCCGTTCCCCATCTCATTTTCTGCTCTTATTTGCTTGCCAAGCCTCCTCTTTGTCATCCTTTCACTTCAACACATCCTCTCACCTGCTGATAGATCGCTCCCCTCTTGCTGTCCATTCTTCTCTGTGTGAATTATGGTCTGTCTTTTTAGTGGTATGACGGCGTTAGAGACGACTGGGCAGTAAATGACCAGGAACACAGCTACCAGACAGGTGGTAGATCCCATGGAAACTGTCAGGATTGAGTTACCTCCCATTAAATTATCCTGTCCAGCACAAGATACTTTTTGCTCTTTTCAGCTTATGGAGTCAGGATTTCCCTAGCACTGAAGTCTTTACTCTGGGCACATTGTGACATCACTGAGCTCATTTGAAATACAAAGATGTCATGGGCTGTTAAGCAGAAACACCGTGGACTTCAGGTTATATGTAGCTAACAACACCCTAAAATATGCAAAGAGTGTGAAAGTTTTGGTCTCTGCTCAAAGTTAAAAATAAATCTAATGAAAGAGATAGAATCATAACAACAGGACATCATCCGATGTGGTAATAAATCACACTTGTGAAAATCAAGTGTGAAAAATCACACTTGATCCTGTTAGCTCCCCTTTACAAATAGTGCTCACAAGCAATTGACTGACTCTCGAAAAAAAAATGTTTTAGAATACTGGTGCAAGTAGAGGGGAAAAGAAAATGAAATTGCTTTCCCACGTCAATGTTTAATTAATTTTTTATGTTGTTTTTTCACAGCCTCTGTAAATAGGAATAAATTTAAGAAAAACAGTAGTGACAAGCACGTGTGTTTAAATGTCCTCTAGATGGCGATCTAATATCATCAATTCAGAAACAGCACATCTTAAAAAGCACCGGTACTACAAGGGGGGAAAAAAAATTCCTGTCTTATTAACCCTTATCCTTCCCTTGCCAGACTAAATTGCCGACTTTGAGTCTCTGTACAGAATACATTTTAGGACTCTAATGATGACTTTCCATGATGTAGCCTGGGAGACAATGTTCTCATTTTTTTCAAACTACATTTAACTCCAACTATAATTTGATATACCAAATATCTTCCACACTTCCTGAATTTACATAAAATTTTATGTTATCACTGGCTTTCCCTTTTGTTTGGGTTTTTTTTTTCTCAAAACCATTAGTAATGGTCTCAAAGACCATTATTAATGGTCTTTTAATTCTTTAATTAATTCTTAAGGTCTTTACCTTCACATGATTTCTGAGACAATCGAAAAAAAACAGACTTGAATTTAGGCAGGTCAGGTATTTAGCTTGTCAAATCAAGATAATATTTATCCCATGCCTGTGAAAAAAAACTACAGCAGTAAACACATTCAAGGAAATTTTGATTTATAGATACTGAGATTTCTACACCAGGTGGTGGTCTTGTGTCATCTGTCCAAGATACTAAGACTTTTTTTCCCAACTAGTCATCTAAATGTTTTACACTCACCCTAGAAAGTGCAGATTAGAAACAGAAATCAGGAACTTAGAAGATATTGTTTTCAGAAATGTTCATCAAAGTGAATGATTGAATATTACTTGGCTGTAAAAATGTCTTATATACTGTCTCTTACTGAATGGTGTGTAATAATGAGTCATATCAATGTACCAGGTATCAGTACCTATATACTGTAACACAGGAGAAGGACAGAAGCTTCAACAGATCTTGAAGACAGGGTGCATAAGATAGAATGAGAGGGAGTGGGACTGAAACAAAGAATTTTTAGTCCTGCAGCACAACTAGCAAAGCAGTTGCAAGAGACATGTCCCTACAGAGATCTCTGGATATAGAGGAATCTGTACTCAATTCAGTGTAAGATTGCGTATCAAAAGTGTTCTACATTCCTTATAGAGAGTGAGGAATACTTTCAAGCCCTCACCTGTACCTCTGAAATTCTTTATTTATCCAAAGTAGGTAAGTAAATAGATGCCAGATGTGGAAATTCATACGATTACTGAGGTCATGATGACATATTAATTCTGGCATAAGTCCAGCCTCCTGCCTAAGCAAGGGATCCTGCCACGGGTCACTTGCTCCTACATATTTTCCTATGCTGACACTAGTGTTGGTGTGACTCAGTTAAGCATATTAGGTGACAAAACCATTTTAGGTACAGGTTTTATTAGGTCACTTTTCTAATCAGTGAGTTTTGGATCCAGTTAACTGAGCAGTCACACAAATGCTAGTTTGTGGCTGGGCGGTAGAAACAAGTGGATGAAGTAGTATAGAGGAAGGCTAGACTCCCCTTTACTGAGATACAGACACTACAAATTGAATAGAGGCCGTAACCTTATAAAGATACACAATCCTTGCTTGAGTTCGGAGAGTTTTGATTCTTCCTTCATTTGTGGTCATATATGGTCACCAGCAAAGAATATGTGTAATGGCAATAGCAAAGGAATGTACTAAGATGATTTAAGCTAAAAGCAGTGCTCCTTAAACATAAGTCCATATCTGGAGTGTTCCTAAGATCAAAAACCAAAATTATTTAAAAAAAAAATACAATAATGGAGAACAGAATCAGACTATCTAGAAAATAGGTTTTTACTCAGTGTGGCTGACTGAGTAAAATATTCAGCTGTCCATCTCAGACATTGTATGCATATTTCTCTGGATGTTCCTTGTTACAGTATTTTGCAAGTGTGAGTGCAAGATGTGTGAATATTTCAACTTGTATGCATTCAGCATAAGAAAGAAAAAAAAATTCTGAGAGAATTCAGATAATATTGACTTTTTTTCCACTTCATCTCTAGTCTCAGAATTAAGTCACACATTGTCAGCACTGCCACCTCATGTGGAAGCAAAGATTGCTCTACACCATGTAAATCTATCTTCACTTGATTAACTACATTGATTTCTTTAAAAAGTTGTTGGATATTGTGCCTAAGTTGGATGTATTTTAAACTGAGTCTTTTTGTACATGTGCTGCCCTGGCCTGTGCACTAGCAGGTTAATATCTGAAGAGGACTTACTGCTTCTGAAGAGGACCAACTTCAATTCAGAAATCTCACTCCATATGGCTTTGTTCTTTTCTGGAATCCTCATGGCCATTTCTGCTCATTATCACACTAGACAACATATTCCTGTCTAAGACTGATTTTCTTATCAGACAAGAAGATACAGGTGCATTTCTGTAGCCAATGGAGTGGATTGCTAGTGTAGTCCAAAGGAGCGCCCTTGGGCTCCTCTGAAATAGAGACTCTGAGGTAGAAGAGAACAATGGATATGGATTCCTTGGTCCATACAGTGGCTCCAGAGTGATGGGGAATGAGCAGTCTATGAGAGAGATAAATACATTGAAACAGTTGAATAACCCAGAGTCATAGCAATATTTTCTCTTTCTTGGGCTTTTGACTCAATATTTCATGTTTTCCTCCCTTAGCTAATTCTGCAACATGACCCAGTGTAAGATGAAAAAGCAATGAAAATACTTAAGGCAGTACAGCACACTGGCTACTACTCTCAGGTTGGGCTGGGGGAGGGGAATAAGACAAACTAGTTAATGTATGCTTTCTCCGTCATGGACCAGTAAAGTACAGGACAATTGGTAGCACTAGGAAGGTTATCACTGTCTACATCAGATGACTCTCCTATGTGAGGTCAAAACCCCGTTGGATTTGTAATGAGGAGGTGGAGGAGGCTGTAAAGTCATTCCCAAGATGGATCAGTAAGGGCCTTGAGGCAAAAAGGAGCCAATGGAGGGAAGAAAGGAAATGGACCGAAAGATCATAATCAGTGAATTTTTGCATCCTACCCCAAGGCTGTGTTCCTCCTAGAACGGGATAGTGCCAGGCAACTAAAGTCACACCCACTGGCTGATTTTGATGCCATGATCAGAAAACTGATAGCGTTGGAAAACTTGGGGATACTCCAGGACTATGACTGAGAGCAGATCCCCTTGGGAGTGCCTAGAATTACAAAAGACAGGGAATAAGGTAGGGAGGAATGGCACAAGCAGAGAACTGTGTGATGACCCCAGAGCAGAAGTTCAGAAATGCAGGGTAAGACAAGATAGAACTGGCAGAGGTTTTTGGGGGCTATAGGGTAGGAATGACTGGACAGCTGCAAGACATGAATGAACTGCTGCAGCTCAGGCCACGGACAGTTGTGAGTGGCAGTGTGTGTGAGTCGTGGTGGAGTGACTGTAGATAGTTGTATAGTATTGCTACAGATGTGGTGTTGCAGGGAGACAAAAAGTGCACTACAAAACCTAAAAAACTGATTTCCCTCTAGTGGACAGTCCTTTTAATTTTTCTGTCATGCTTATTATCAGAATGGTAACTAGTCTGCCAGAATCTGTTTTGCATGACAGCATCACACAGGAAGACACACATGCTCCCTCTTTACTTTCTCATGCGGAATTCACAGCTTCTAAAGTCATCAGTACATAGAAAACTCAGAAACGGGGTAAAAAAGAGCAGAAACTTGTCTGAGGTTTCAAAATGGGGCTGTTTTTCCCCCACTAATTTTGCATCTTGAAAATAAAAATGCCTTGCTGCTTTTAACAGCATATATACCACCAGTCAGGTTGTATTATTCCATGCAAGAGATGATAACCCAGAGGTTTCATCTATTTCACCGTGACATAGTAACATGAAATGAAAACCTCCTGAGTTGGGAATGTTGATGTCAATGGATGATGAGTATTTAAAAAAATACTATGAATTGGATTTCCACTGAAGCATAGCCTGTATTGCCACTCTCTTCTTGTTCTCCCATTGTACCACTTCTGTTTCCATCTGTTCTTGTCTTGATTGCTACTAATTATTTAAGATCATAACAGTGGAAGTATATACAGGTGTGAACCAAATCTATATTAAACCTAATCTTCTTTAATAGCAAGAGAGTGGCCTTCGGGAAGCAATCCTTTCCAGCTAGCTCAATCTGCTGCACTAGGACAAGATATTTTTTTTATTTTTTACACTAACTCAGATGCAAATAATATTTCATATCTAGATTTAAGTGAGATAAGTACCCCTGCTCATAATTTTGAAGAAAGTGAATTCAGATAAAAGAGATTCACAGCTTGGAGCTTCTAGACCAGACTACTCCACTGCCTGCTGGGCCTTTTCTTTTAAATGCATTAAGCCCCTGATGCCCTCACTGGTGGAAGAGTTAGCTTAGATTAGGGAGAAGAAGCTTTAACTGTTGAAGCACCTTTCTATCTAGCCTGTTAAGCCTCACATGATTTATCCAGATATCTTCGTGGCAATCATCAACGACCTCCCTGTGCATTTAATAAATGTTGAAATCTCTCTTACAATGGTCTTAATGTGTTTGCTTTGAAGCATTCTTATGGTTTTTTTCCTCTGGCTTATTTTAGGCTACCTTGACCAACTTTAGAAACAAGATAAGCCTAAATTACTTGTAAAGAGTTTTGTTTTCTTATTATTTCAGAAAATCACAGTTATTACACAAGTTCTTAATAAAATGGATAAGCTATCTTTAAGATTATAAGAAACACAACATAGGAAATTTTGTTTGCCTTCTGCTGTCTTGAATATACTTGCAGAATATTTTCAGATTTCTTCTTTAGTAATGAAATCTCAAAAGTCCCTTTGTAAAATAGCTGGCAAAAACTTGGTCCAATATTCACCGTAGGCTTCAAAGGTCTTTCTGCAGAAGGCATTGTAGTGCTTGTTCAATGCAAGTTACATACAATTGCCATGGAATCTGCATGTATCCATCCCTCTGTTTTCTATTAATTTTTATTAAGTAGATCTTAATCTTTTCCTTCATTTATGAAGAGATCTACGACCCATATAAAAAAAAGATACTACTTCATGATTGTTTATCTAAATTAACAAATATAATTAGTTATTATTGTTTCATAAATGAATATATATCATTATGGCAACAGAATGGGGCCTCCAAATGGGGGGAGGCTACATATACCCAGAGTTCTTGCAAATGGAATGTGAGGCAACTCTCTCTGTGCTAACCAAAAGTACAGAGAAGAGGAAGGAATGGTACAGCTATCATGGGAATGCAGAAGTCATTAGGTGCATTGTCAAGGCCTTGAATCCCTTTCTCCCCAGGCAAAACATCAGTGACATTGCTCTGGCATGTTTTCTTTATGTATGGGCAATTACACAAAGTTCTGCCTTAATTTCTCTTGAACCTGTTCCAGAGTTGACCACATGACATAACTATTCATTAGATAAGGTACACAAATCGAAGCCTCCTTCTAGGCTGTAATTTGGTTTGGGGTAAATGAGGGCAGTACAACGATAAGATGGAGATCCAAGATGATTAGGTGGTTTGTAAGGAGTGTGATAGTTCACTGCTGTCAGAGGTGTTACTATAAACTGCCCCTGAAGCTGCAAAATCTGTCATTTCAGTCACTCTTACTAGCAAGGAAGAATATTTTATATTGAAAGAGCTAAATAAATAATTCAGCATTTAAACAATGCAATACTATTATTGAGAAAAACTATTCTAGTTGCGTTTTCTAAATAGACCAGAACACTGTATGTTAACCTCAGGGACTTTTACTTCTGAATTTCTCACAGGATAGATACCATTACAGTTTATCTGTTTAGAGAAGTTTTGTTCTTCTAGTCTCACTGTTTCTTCCTCCAGTATCTATAAGCCCAAGTTTGCAATATGACTTCCTATAACAGAATAGGCAGATGTAAGAGATTGAACTACCGCTTTAAATGTAACTGTATTCAGATTTTAAAAATAAGTCAGTTGTAAAATAACAATGGCTTCACTTGGAGCCAAGGTTTTATTTAAGTAGTATCTGGATATGTACCAGCTAGGTGGAAGTACTACAAATAGTCTTCAAGGTGTCTGACGTAGGTACTTAACAATATAGTACTCTAGAAGTTTGAAAGGGATTTTTTTCTTTCTTTTTTTCTTTTAGTTTGCTGAAACACAACCAATCAGCACAAAAATGAATGTTTCAATGTTATTTCTTGGTATATTGTTTGACTTGTGTAAATAGAGTCATCTGGAGAGGGAGAGAGAAGTATTTGTGTTCCATCGTCAAGCTTTTAGACTGAGAGGATTGTGTCGCTAGACAAACTGGACAAGTAATGACTGTAGCTGCAAAGATACGATCTTAGATTTTTAAGCATTATCTACAACTTCAGTAATGTTCTTGACCTTCTCTATATTGAATAAAGCTCTTTTAAACCTGGGGCCCTCTCTTTTACAAATATTCCTTCTAAAATAGGAAAATGTTGATAATGCCAACAAATGGCATTTCCTGGTTATAATGCAAGTGAAACGATCTGAAAGTGTAGTTGTGGCAGAAGTACTCCCTAGTACCATAACACTGTCATGCTTTCACAGACTTGCACCAAAGGACAGATGTTTCCAGAATGTACATTCTTCACATAAAACTCTCAATAATGTGATAACTAGTCTGTTATCTGATCTGTAGGTTTTGGAATGTGAACTGTGCCCAGCACTGCAGCACCTGAACTCAGCATCATGTTGAGTTTCTTTGTGTGTCTCTTCTAGTCTAGCTCTGGGAAACAAACAGCAGAAGCTGTTTTGAAGATTGTTGTTGTTCCCCCTTTACAAAGAGCAGATTATGAGTGTTTTTGTGACGGTGAACCCCAAAGGTGGAGAAGTTCAAATGCCTTATGTTTGGTAACTTACGTGACTACCTTCTGAGATTCTTTTCATGTAAAATTACATAGTTAAAAAGTGTTTTCTTGGGATTTTCTCCCCATTACTTTCTAGTTATGGCTTGGACTGTTTGCTGTTTAAATACAACATAACAAATAAGCTATTAATATTACTAAAATATTTTATATTGTTTCATAGGAAAGGATAATATCACACAGAGCATAGGAAATATAAAGAACTGAAACGAAAATTAAAATGATATCATTTATATTTGCTTCCTGTCAGTGAGAAGTATTCTTAACATTGTAAAATGATCTTTTATTAGCCCTATAGCAAGTTACTCTTGTTCTTTAAATACATGTGGTCATTTTGATAATATTTCAATGTATATCACTCCCCTGGGGTAGCTAGCTATGGAAAAACTGACCATTGACATTGTTGTTAATTTATCTTATAACTTATTTATCAGAATATGTCTCTATTATTAATTTTACCTCCCACAGATAATGCAAAAAAGCAACAGTAGCCGATGACTGTCCCAGTTCACAGTCATCTCCATGGTATCTATGAAACACTTGTTTCATAAACATATGTCAGTATGTGAACTAAAAATGCAGCTAAAAGCTGATATTCATCACACTATGGCAAACAAATCAGTATAAGTAGTTTCAGATAAAGATGCAGTGCTAAGGAATTATCAGTCTAGACAGAAGTTTAGTAATACAGTTTAAATTTATATTATCAGTATTGTTGTTTAATTTTTTTTTAATTTAAAAAAATAACTATCAGTCCTCAACTTCTTGACAATAGTCAAGTGCAACTTTTAACCAAAAATGAACAGTTGAAAGTGTCCAAGATGTAGTTGCACAGCTGCAGATCACTCGTGAGTCTATATATCATCAATGTTTTGTGAACTGTGGAAATGAGATGGCAAAATAATTCCTACGGATTTTATAAGCAGAAGTATAGTAATTATATATATATGTGCTTCTCATACTCCAAGTTCTCCTTATGTTGTTTTTGAAAAAGAAACAGCTATAAAGATTTTATTACTGGATGGTGAAAATGAAAATGTCTCAAACTGTTCGGAAAAAGAAATTTCCAAATATAGAAAGATTAAAAACACCACATGGCCTAAAAAAAAAAAGACACAATAAATTGCACTATATTTATTAAAGACTGGAATCAAAACACTAAACTGATGATCTGATCCATCATAGAAATTATCAGTTCTCAAATAAAGTTTGCATATGGCATCATGTGAAAATAGATTGGGAGTCAATATTTATAGTTGACTTCCTAAAGAACTTGAGAGGCAGAGAAGGTTTTAATACATAATTTTCCTTGTCAATTGCACACACAGGAGAAGCCCAATGGAGTAAGTGTATTCGGTTAGCCTTTCCTTTTCAGTAAACTTGGTGACTCCAAAGGGCAAATTATGGAAAAATGCCGTGGGTGCACAGCAGATGTTCAGGCGGAAAAATACTTTGTGGTCTTTTCCCCAGGGTTTGGATGAAGGTCACCCAGATATACAGTGTTCTCAGAAGAATTCTAGAGACATGATCTCTGATCTTGCAGGCCTGGAATTGGAAGATGGGCAAAGACTTCGGCCCTAAAGCTAGATACCCTGTTGTTTTAATGACGACTTATTGTGAACTTGCGGACTATTTTCTGCAGAGATGGTCCCCAGCCAATCTTTTCTGAGTCTGTACTGAAATCAACTACTTCAGAGCTTCAGCTGATCTGATTTAGTGTTTACTAAGGTCCCACTGAGAAGTTACACTAGATACCTCAAGAGGTCTCTTATAAAACATAATGCTAAGTTTCTTTTTTTTTTAAATAACAATAGCCTTGAACCACCAGCAACTTGATGCTGAAATCATGAGCAGCAGATAAGAAATTGTTTCTTCATAACTATAAATACAAAGATCATATGTGTTTCAGGAGATAACAGCTTAAGAGGCACAATGATTTATAGAGGAATCATGCACATAGAGAAATCTCAAAGGATCTTTGCTGAAGCAGGCTTAGTCTGCAAACAATAGTGGTGAAATACCCAAGACAGCTTTAAAATAGCTAGCTTGGGTGCTGTCAGCAGTATCACTTTATGCTGAATTCTGTTGCTGCTTGGTGGCAGGTTCAATTGCTTTTGCTGCTTGGTGACAGGTTCACATCCAAAATCCCTTAGTTAATACACAGAGGTACCATGGTGACTATGGTGTGGTTGTACTCTTGGCATGTGTATGTTGGAAATAGGTCAAGATTGAAACTATTCGATAGACGGTACATCTTGGGATGACAGTTGTTTTTCAGCTGTTATGAAAGGCAATTTTTTCTTTTTTTTCCCTGCAAATTGATATCTTGTAAATTTACTTTAGCGAAATTTCAATCCTCCAAACCTCATTTATTTCAATTCAGATAATAATAACAAAATTAATACCATAAAGTGAATTTTCTCTTTTTTTCCTCAGATCAGCCTTTTAAAATTCTTCCATGACAGAAATAAGGGATGTAGCTTTAGCTCCTTGTTACTTGCAAGTACAATTTGTTGATTTAGTTCTGACAGCTTGTGATTATATCACAAACTGAAGGGTGCTTACAAGCCAGTTTCAGCAAGTGCTGAAAATACAAATAGAACTGATTTGTACAAAAATCCCTGAAGGACAACAGCCACATTTATTGAATAGTTTTTTACCTCTATTATCTGCTTTGGCTAATGCTTGAAGAAGAATAACATAATTTTGATGGCTATACAGCTCTAGTATGCATTAACATCAGGGAACAGGTTATGATCAGATACAGGAAGTTTATATGTTAATTAACAAAATATAAATTTTAAAGAGTTGTCAAATTTTAGTTCTTAAAAGCACTTCTATAGATTCATAGTGTTTAAAAATGCTATGCTCTCTCCTTGCTCAAAGCAGTGCCAACATCAGAATTAGATCAGCTTAGAGGTTTGTTCAACTAAGTTATTAAAAGCTCAAAGAATTAAGTTTTCAGAGTCTGTCTTGACAAGCTGTTCCACTGCTGAGCCATCCACACTGCAGTATTTGAAAATTGTTGCTTTTTTCATTGGTTCTTCTGAGAAGAATTTGGCTCTGTCTTCTCTATGGCCATGTTTTAAGGCAGTTAGATACTGCACTCAGACCTATGCCTCCATCTGCTTTCCCCTCTTCTCCCATGTTGTCCATCATAATAGCCCATTACTTGATATGCTCCAGTTTGCCAGTATCTCTCCTACACTGGAGAGGCAGCCCTCGACACAGTCTCTTATATGGAGCATAACTTCCCTAAAATGGAAGGGAATAAACAATTTCTCTTGACATACTATCTACAATATTGTTAATGCAGTCTAGCTTGTGGTTGACCTTCATTGCTGAAGGGGCATGCTAATGGCTTATATTCACCTTGCAGACCCTCTTCTGCAGATATCATCCCCAGACAATCTTTTCCTATCCTGTACCAATATGCAGAGGTATTTCTATCTCAGACTCAGGACTGGGTCTATGTTTTTGTTGAACATGAGCTTCCTGTTGATGTTTTACTTCGTTTTGTCAAGTAGTCTCCACATAGCAACCACCCTCTACACTGTGGTGCTCTGCAAACTTGTCAAAGGTGTCCTTTGTACCTTGAATGTATTAACATTCCAATTAACACAATTAACAACGAGAACAAGCTTTCATCAATGCAGTAGAGGGCAGTCAGTCTCTGCTAATTAATCCACAGAGCACAGATGTATGTCAAAGCATAAACACCACCTCTATACCAGCTCTTGTGTTTCATAGATAAACAGATTAAAAACTAGGACACCTGCTAAGGAGATCATTACAAATAGCTAAAATGCTTTTATTTTTGTTATTCAATCATTTACATTGAGCCTTGAGGTTGTGTTTAGTGATGGTGGATATACAGTGACTGCATCTCCATATTGGGACGTAAGGGCTAACTCAAGAAGTGAAGTTATTACCAAGTCATCTCCTAATAGCATTGTATATCAAATTTGTGGTGCTTTTTTAAGTTGTGATCTTTGTGTCATGTTACCTACGAGTGTTATTATTAATAACAAGAGGAATCTCTCAAGGAAAAAGTGTCATTTTGAACAATTTAAACAACAAAAGAAAGAAATGCTTGGTTAAGGTGTAGTTTAAGTAAGATTTAAACATACTGAATTGTTTGGTCCATGGCCACTGATCATGGGAGACTTCAGGGACGCTATAAATGAGACTCTGTCTGTAAAATGTAATGAATCATACTTGCAAAGGGAAGGGCAACATTTTTAATTCCAAGTTCTAGTCTCAGAAATCCTTGTTCTAATAGTTTGGTTTCTAAAGGTCTGTCCTGTTCAGAGTTATGTAAGTCAATGGAATCTCTTTCTCCTTGGGAACCAAGTTAACAGTGAAACATTCAACTGTTCCTGGCAAAAGACAATAAAAAAAAAAAAAAAAAGGCAATGGATTTATCACTTTGGCTCAGCCCTGACAGGGCCAGGAGTATGTATAAGTGCCTGAAGATCTGACCTGTAAGAATAACTTCTGTTCTGTACTCAGTTTTTAACCAATGCAGGTCTGTTTTAGAGAACAGCCCTCTGGTATATTCAACATTCACAGGTGGAAGAGAGGGTAATGTTTAATTCTGATCATTCATCATGTTTTTAATTATGTAGTTGTAATGATAAATTTGTTTCTGCCGTGTAGTAAAACCTTTCTCAACTTCTTGATGGAGATGTGGAAAAGAAATCACCAATGCAAATGCAGCTTTTGTAGCTCTTTGGGTTTTGTGGTACATCAGGCTCAAAATTCATTAGAAAACATATTATAAAAAGCACAAAAGAATGAAAATAAAAGTAAAACTCGCTGCACAGTGATATTACAAGCACAGAAATAAGTATCCATTATTAAATAGGGTGAAAACAACAGAATCTGAGGAAAACCAAAAATCCAAACAAAAAAAAATCTCAACCACCAACTTTTCCAGCATAAATAAAGGGGAAAATACTTGCTAATAAGTAACTAAATGTACAAAGAAATTATTCTTAATAGTCACTTTCATAAATGCATTAAATATAAAACAACCAGTTCCATTTTACAGGAGATGCGTCATTTCCTTTTTTGTGCTGTTAAAGTTTCATTTAAAGTTTAGTTTATTGCTTTCTCCCTGAATCAGTTCCACTTTGCATACAGAAGTCTTTAGTTTCTACCATAAAATTTTCCATGAGGTATGTAGCAGTCCTTTTCCCAGAAGCTCAGGACAATGAGTGCCACAGTCTTTTACTATCTTTCTTAATTATCGTTATACCATACCTGCACAGAAAAGACAGGATTACTCACACAGTAACAGAGCAACCTGAACCTTTCCTCATTTAACTAAACAAAGGTGATTAATACACAAATATCTCCTTTGTCTATGGGCAAGTTGTTTCGATAAATATCTTTCTTCAGGATAACCTATATGAGAGGAACATTTATGGCTTCTCTGCTTTTATGCACAGGCTATCTTTTTAAACTCTGCCTGATTATATCAAACTCTGATATACTCACCTAATCAAAGGCCTTCCAACAGTTGATGCAAAAGCCCACCAGCTCCTTTGTCACTTCTGTACCAGGAAAAAATCCATAAAAAGTTCTTCAGACACCACAAGTAGACTCTAATCATTTTTCAGTGATTATTTCTTTTCTGTTGTTCAAAGCAACATGCTCATATAAGCAGAGATATTTGTTTCTGCTTTAATACTACTTATAGGAAAAGTGGACTGGCAAAGTTAGTTTTCCAGAATAACCAGTCAGATCTATCCTCTTGCCATGGTCTCTCGATACTGCCAAAATTTTCAGAAGAGATCAAGACTCCACTATGACAATTTTTGACACTGCAATTTGAATAGTAATAAGTGCTGAGGTACTTAAGAAACTCTGAGACACATGTTAGGAAGCAGCAAGGGCTGTCTGCACCCTAAAGGATAGGAAGCTGAGCATGACTTCATACCAGATAGTACAGGGATCTCATCAGCTAGGGTACAGCACCACACTACTTGAGCAAAGTGAATGGGCAGACCTGGATATGGTAGTCAGATTCAGGCAATAGCCTAGCTTGTCAGGCAATTTCATGGAGATGAGGCAGGTCTCAGATCAAGCTAGGAAATTAATCCACAGATCAGAATGATGTCTGCTGATGGTAACCAAAATGCACTTGTCACTAGGTAGGTCCATGTTTACAGGATATCTCTGAAGCCAAGCTAGAAGTTAGTCAGCAGGTCAGGATCTAGATCATTGGAGCCTGTGGTCAAACTCAAACATAGCTGTAGCTGAGCTAAAAAGATACGCTCCTACAAAGTAGCTCAGTCAGGATATCATGGTTTAACTCCAACCAACAACTAAACACCACACAGCTGCTCCCTTACTTCTACGCCTCCCAGTGGGATGGAGAGGAGCCTGCGGAGAAAAGTAAACTTGTGAGTTGAGATAAGAATAGTTTCANCTCCCCCCCCCCACCCGCGCGCCGGCGGGCCGGGGGGGGGGGGTTAAGCAAAAAAGGCCGTGACACTATGTAAGCACTGCTTAGCAATAAGCAAAACATCCCTCTGTTAACACAGTTCTCAGTCCCATACCAGCTATTAGGAAGAAAGTTAACTCTATCCCAGCTGAAACACAGACAGAAACAGGATACCTCGGACAACAGCATAACCTGTGCATTCAAAGTGCTAAGTGGTGTCATGTTGTCACATGAATAAATCAGAATCCAAGTTTGATTCTCTGTCTGCTATGCTAATAGTAGCACAATTACTACAGTCTAAGACTCAAAAACCTCAAAGTCAAATCAAGATGGACTAATTTTTCATAGGTTTCTGGGAGTCTGTAAAGCCTGATGAAATTGAAAGTCAGTATATTTGCACCGAATCTTAATTCAACACTGTAAGTCATGAACACTAAGCAGCTGTCACACCTTTTCTGAATTGCAAAATTGTTGCTAGTCAGAAATTTGGAGATTAATATTCCTATCAATGCATCTCTGATATGTACTTTCATCCTTTTGTGTACCTTTAGGAACAAGGAGAACTTCTACTAAAAAAGCAAGGTCTACGAAATCCCAGACTCACATACAGAACTTTACAGTTACTTATGTATTCTTATAGGATGCCTGAGCACAAGGTTAATTAGTGAAGTGCTGTTTTTCATTAATACTTTCTCTCACTGTGTTAAAGTCTTACTTAGAGTTTTTGAGTAACATCCCTGAGCTACATTAAAATCTCAGACATATTTTGATGAAATACAAATGAGAAGCCTTTCATGGCTTGATTTCAATATCTTATATCTTCAAATCCTACTGTCACCATTTTTATGTTAGTCTGCAGTCCAGGTGAGGTTCCAAGCCCTTTTCTACTTTTTGTACATCACTTATTTTTATGTTAGGATCCACTACCAGTGCCCTATGTGCATAATATGTTTAATTGTGACTCATTCCATCTTTTCCAAAATAATGTGCTTCTGCTTTTTTTTAAGTACGAGTTCCTCAGACACTCTCCCCTGACAAGATGCTGAGGGACTGGTTTCTTACCTTGTCCAGGCTTCTCCTGTGAGGTGGAATCATACCTACCCATTCATTCAAGGTTAGTTATGAATTAGGAAGCTTCTTGGTGACAATTTAATTAAGAGCTCTCCTTTAAGTTTCAGTATAGTTGCACTCACTAGAGATCCTCAGTTCCTGCTATTGTCTCTTTTGGCTTTTCCTGGAAATGTTTCAAAGTCTCCTGCAAATGGTGGTCTCAATTTTATGAAGTATACTCATCTTTGCACTACCACCCCAGAATTTTCTGTAATGGCCAATGGAACTATTGCTGATCCCTCACCCAACTCACCAGTACATGGGGAAAGTATCTTTCAAATAAGTTTGTGCCTCTGCTGCCATTCTCCCCTACAAGTAGTTGGTCTTGCTCTCCTACTTCAAGTCAAGAAGAGGAGATCCATTCTACTCTAAGTCTCTTAACCACATTTACTACACACATACACATTCATACATAACGAAAATGCACTATCAATAGTGTTTTATTTAAGTCAACTTTGTTTCCAGCCTTTTGCACTCCTTCAGGCCTGAAGATGGATTCATAGAATCAGGATTAGTTGTGTAATACACAGTAGATCCTTAAAAGATACCTATGCCCTGAGATAGTTTATAATGCATTGTTAAGTTACTTCTGTTTCTGAGTTATCTATGATTTACTGGTGGTTAAGTAACTTATATTTACACAGTAGATGAGATCTTGTGAACATAAGAATTTCTCAAGACTGGTGGAGATAATGTTAGTATGCTTCTTTGGAATATCTAGTTATCTTCCTCTGTTACTTAGGTTTGAGTTTTGGAATATATGACCACTCAGTTGAGTGATATGAAACTGTACAAGATACTATACATTTGCATACGATTATCCATGACTTTGTTTTCCTGTGCAACACAAGTAAGATACTATAACTTGAATGACTGGAAATATTACAGTCCAACAGGATTCCCTAGCATACCTGTAATACATCAAGCAATTGTTGGCTAATCATTATCACAGCCTTCTCAGAGGGAAAATTATCCATTATACCCATGGAGAAATTACATCACTGATTACTGCTGACTTAGCAAGTTCTTGACTTTGTTCTGTGTTCTGTCCGTGCTCAGAAACCTGTTTTCCTTTGCTTTTTCCTGCACTTATTTTTCTCTCATTCTTTTATCTCACAACTCACATCTTTAGAGCTTTTATTAGATGCTGAGATTCCAGACAAGGAATTGCAGCACAAACAAAAATAAACAGGCACTATGTTGAGACTGGTCTGGTTGTAGGCTGCACTTCCACTCTTGCTCTTAAGATGGTAGCCTAAACTTGGGAATTTCTCTTGTGATACCTGATGTGTGATTTTTTTTTTTTTTTAAGAGCAAATTTTTATGATAGGTAAGATGAAGGAAACCAGAAACTGTTATTTTATTTTTAAGGTTTCATCATACATATGGTTCAGAAAGAATGTGTAGAACAAGACACGGAGAGATATGCAGTAGAAGAATAAGAGCTCCTGGAATGTCCTGGCAGCCTGTAGTTCTGATACTGTCCCTAAGACAGAAAAACAGGCAGATATTTGTGCTGCAATTTGTCCAAGCAGAAGGGTTGGGGCAATACTTATCTCTGACATAAACAACTTGGGTTGCCTAAAGGCTAGCCAAGACAATCTGGCTACTTAGGGGCTGTAGATGTGTTAATTGTGCTACTTTATTTGTCTGTCAGATGCTTAAGAAGGATTTAGGATGCAGATTTAGAAGATGAATGTAAAAAGAATTTAAATTCATTGTAATAAATAAGTCGGCTTCCCTTTCTTTCCTTTCTCTTCAAAAGCCACTTTGTGTAAATCTACATTACTTGCTTTTCAGTGGTTAAGAGAAATCTTTAAAATCTTTTCAGAAGACAAAAATACAATACTTCTGCTATGTGCAGAAGTTTCTCCTTTAGGTTCAAATGCTTCCTTACTTTTCAAATAGCTTTTATTTTCTCCTTTTTCTGCTAACCACAGTTTACATTCTTATGAATTTTATGAAAGACTAGGATAACACATATCTTTGTAGTGATTTTACAATATCACCTAGCTCTTGCAATTTTACCTTCTTGAAGAAATTGTGAGGAAAACAGAGAAAGAGAAGAAAGAACACACACCCCCATCTTGATTTGTCACCAGATAAGCACATTGGATTCAATCCTACATACCTTCAGCAACTCAAAATTTCCAGGAAAGTTAACAGGAGTATTGTGAGAACATGGAATGTAAGGGTCAAGGCCATTCAGAACGAAAGGAATCCATGCCATGTACTGTGCAAATTATGTCTGTCTCTACATTAACACTGAAATTACTTTTATAATAGGCCAGGTAATAACCATTTTTATTTACATTTTTGATTTATAGCCATTTTGATTTTAGTTTGAAAGAAGAAACTGAAGAGGTTGCTAGGATGAAAAGTGGAGACTATGTAGAAAATTTTTCTATAGACCTTTTCTATGATTTTTTTCTTTTTTTTTTTTTTTTTTTTTTTCCTTTTCAGGCATGTTGCTGGAAAAAGCTAACAAGTTCCAGGGTCACAAAAATCAGTTAATTCATACTTGGCTATTCAGATGTATGCTTTTTTTTTTTTTTTTTTAAATAATCTCAGCTGACCTAAAAGAAATGCAATGCAGTACAAAAAAAGAGTAGAGTACTGCCTCTGCCAAGATCACAATCCCATGGCAAAAGTATCTCTGCTCTTCTTTGTTTTTATAGCAGGTATGTGAAAATAGAAATTCCTTGGTTGTTGGTGAAGTTATTTCCACATATTGGCTTATTTACATCGATTCTATACCTTTACAAAGGGCATCACATCCTAACTGTGCCATATGCGATATTGGTAGACCCCCTAAACCCATGGGTGACTGAACTGCACAGAATCAACATCACCCTATCACTTCCAGACTGATCTTAATTTTGTGTTGTTTTACACTGTGGTGCAAACAACACATTTGGCCAGGTTGTGCTTTACATTTCTTCATGCTTATGTTGCTACTCATACCTATGGACATAGGAGGGAAATAGCGTGTACGGAGATTTTGACAACAGCTAACATATTTGTTAGGTAGGGCCAAGCTGGAATCAAGCGATTCTATGAATCGGGTCAGTTAAAATCAGTCTGTCAGAAACAAGAGATGTCAAGACACAGAGCAGGAAAGAGAATTACTGGCAACCAGGATAAACACCGTATTTGCAGTAGGGGCCTGGAACAAGGACAAGGTAGATGTAGAACAATGTCAGGCTTTGAGAATGAGGGCTAGAAGGCAGAGCCATGCTACGACAGAAGAGCCACAGAAAGGGAGACAAAGAGCTAAAGGAAGATATCAGGTATGTGAAAAACCACATACACCAAAACTGTACAGATGGACAATTCACTATTCCAACGCTAGGCTGATAGGTTCTTAGTTTTTGAAAAACCATTCTCAGTCTCCTGTCAGACTGAAAGCCTGGCAGTGCCTAAGAGATATGGCCATAATCTGCTAAAGAAACTTTGGTCCATCCAATATTGCCTATTTCATCAATTTTTCATCTCTGCATTCTATTACTATTGAAAATTACCTCTTGTGAATTACAAGAAAACACTCTTTTGCAGTATTAAGACTTAATTCCTGTAAAAGTGGGTAGAGGAAAGCTACTGAGTCAGATGTACAGCAATATGGAGCTGTAATAAGCCCCCCACAACAATGTGGGAAGTCCACCTGAGATACTGTTTTACTGTTGTTTACATTGCCCTGGCTGCTGTAGCTGTTGGCTTCATATGGCTAGCTGAGAACACTTTCGATCTGCTGTCTGATTGTTACTCACTTCTTGTACCTTAGAACTGCTGTCTGTGTGGCAATCCTGATACCAGTCTTCTAGGGCTTTTATTCGTTGGCAAAACAGTAGAAAATATTCTCTGCTTGGAGGAACAACCCAGGAAAACAGAGAATATATTAATCTATCATAGATGCTTAACATGTCAGAGTCTAAATATCTTTCTCATCTTTGAGTGAAGTTGCTTCCTACCTTCAAGAATGCTAGGAGGGATACATTATTGATATTGTTTAGAAACCCTCACATTTTGCTCACAACATTTGTCTGGTGTTATACTCTAACCTCTCAATGTAACAAGTAACTTTTTTTTTCCCATTATGACTTTATAACTTGACACTTTCTTCCAGAACTTGACAACTCAGTGAATCTTACATTTTAGGATACAATCACTCAAAGTGTTGTCTTTTTCTGTGTGGTGATTTATATTTTTATAAGACAAGATACATCATGAGTTTACAGAAGTTTGGATGTGAATCCTGGTTTGGCAAGTCTAAATAAACCAAGAGTTTAAAATACAAGACTCAGCCATAATGCTTAACTCACTTTTCTCCCCTATATACTGATTTGGCCTAGGCCCAGGCACCCTGAATGGAATCCTTTTCCACTACAGCAGGAGTAAGAATGGGCATTTCTGTTCATTCAAGATGCAAGGATATTAGGATAAATCTTTAAGGAAAGAGATTACAGACTAGGAGGTTTTGTTGTTGGAGGTAATTTTCTTTTTTTTTTTTTTCCCCTCCCACTTAGCTTCCAGCTTCTTCACAAGAAGAAGGATGTCTTTTTTCTTCATTTCGATGTCTTATCTGCTACTTTGCAAACACACTCCATGACCATGATTATGTTTTTCTTTACCAAAACCTAGTTTTTGGGAAATTTTCAAGCCTTTCCTAAATAAACTTTTCTGGAACAAATTTAAAAAAAAAAATCTAAAGAAACAATGAAAGAAAAAACATTAAAAGAAAACAAAATATGTAAAGTTCACGTTAACCAATATAAACTCTTCCTACTCAGTGGAGTGATTTTGTTTGATGCAGAGAAGGTGGAGTCTATAATGATAATTTCTTTAATGGGATTTGCAGACAGCTGGGGTGGGAGGTATACTGCCTTCCCAGAGCACTGTCTTTTAGGGCACGTCCCCACATGTTCACTCACCTCAAAGGTGTTTTGCCTGACTTGTTCAGCCATCTATTTCAAAATTGCTTACATGCTGCCTTCCAGAGGAATTCAGAAGTACACAAGGAGGACGATTCTAGACTTCAGAAAAAAAAGCCTAGGACATTGATGCTGTATGAATTCTTCAGTGCTGTACAGGGTCTTTGAGAGGGTAGGCTGCTGGCCAGCTACTTCTAAATCAGACACACCTTTGGGTTGGGCTATTTTGGAAACTAAGTACTTGATGAGGCTCAAGGTATGGTCACTTGCTAGGGACAAGTGATTTTATTTTGTGTTTTTACATGTACTTTGATCACCTGACACAGCTGATGGACAGTCTCCTCTGTAAGTAACAGGCTGAGGACAGAGGAGTGCTGGCTTTTAGTGAGCCTTCCCCAACTTTTTTTCAAAGTGGGGATTGCTGGCTTCCAGATAGATCCCCAATAGAGAAAAAGGGGCTGCTATGGGGGTACCTTTATTCGGGGACAGCATGCCCTTTTATTTCCGGATTTGGAATGTACTAACTCAGAAGTTGCAAGGCAAAAAATCATGGGATAAACATCTGGATGAAACCTACTTACTCCAGCAGAAAAGGTACAGTGCATTTCAGCCTTCCTTTTCTTCTGCTACTCTCTCCTTGTAGCTGATTCTCACTCTTTTCCCTTAGGCTTTGTTTTGTCAGTAGATAAACTTTAAACAACCCTGGAGCACTTTTCTTTATCAGATTTCTTCTTTCAAGGTGGAATGTTTCTGGAGTTCCAATCTTATCTGCTTTCACAGGTGGGTTTACTAGGTTGCAATTGAACTACCCTGACTGCAGGACTTCAGTCTCAGATTAATAACTGCTTCATTGGTAAAGCTCACAAGAAAACGCATGAGGGTTTGTTTGTTTGTTTATATAAATTCTTACTAGGAGTGTATGTGATGTGTATGCTGCTGTCAGCTGAAATAATGTATTTTTTTTTGCAAGGATTCTGCTTTCTGTCTCTTAAAAAATTGCCTTTACTGGAGGATAGAGTGGACTTAGTGTTTCATGTTCTAGTGGTCAGAACTTCCTGGGCTGGCCTGTTGGTGTCCTGCTGGCCCAGGTGTCAATATGTACAGTTGACTCCACTTAAACTTTACATGATCAAGAAAATTGCCTGTGCCTTCACATGTAAATACTGAATGAAGGCTATTTGTTACTGCTGTGCAGGAGTATTTATGGAAATAAAACTAAATCTGTTTTTCATTGCTGCTTGCATGCACAAATGCTGCAGTACTCAAATAACAAGTTGTTCCCAATCTGTTGTAAAATTTGGAGAGTTTTTTTTCCGCAAAAAACTCTGAATGTCTCTGGGGATAAAAAACAATGTCTGTGTGGGACAAAAATCAATCTATCAATAAATATGTATGTATGTACACACATATATGTGTATAAAAATGAGTGGGATAGTACCTTGAGAGGGACAGATACACAAATCTGTCATTAGGGAAAGAACTTAGATATACCATTTACTTCTGACCAAGTAACAAAAACCTGTTTTACTTCAGAGCAGTTGGATTTATATATGCTTAAAATGGGAGAGGTAGTAGGAACAATAGTGTCTTCATAAAGTGTTGAAGTGTTTACGTTTTGATTTGTTTATGAAAACTATCACAGATAACTGAAAAATAGGTTATCCACAGATTCTGTAACATCCAAATGAGTGTGTGCAAATTAAATTATATCTATATTAAGATTTTTATAATTATAACATTATCTTCACATTTTTAAAGCCATAGAGATGTGAAAGGGACCTCTGGAGGTCTCTAACTTTTAACTTCAATCTGGACTACTGCCAGCAACAGAGTTCATTGCTTTATTTTTGTCTGATTTGGTGTTGAAAGTCTCCCAGGACATTGTATCTAGGTACCTGTTACAGGGTTCTAGTATCTTCCTAATGAAAGGAGTTTTTTCCATATGTTCCACCTGAACCTTCAAAATCATCATTTGATGCTGTAGCCCCTTGTTTTACCATATACTGTTACACAGAAGGGTTTGGCCCCTTCCTTTTTATTGTTTCCTTCCACATAGGCTGCTATTAGATTGCCATTCAACATTCTCTTTGCTTGACAATACAATACTCATTATGTTCTGCAGGCCCATGAACATCTTGCGTGTTGTTACTGATAGAGAAAAAAACAGAAAACCTATTAGACATATAAAGTTTTCCTCATAAACCTCTCTTAGATCACTATAGTGTAACCCCAGTGGTCCCCAAACACTAACACTTCTTTATAAAACTCCTTGTAACAACACATGTAATACACGCAATATCATCGTCCATGACATCAGGGTTGTATGGGGGCACAATTGTCCTATTTTTCATTCTGAATGTTTCTCACAGCTTTCAACCAACATAAATTAGCCTTCTGCTACTTGATCAGAAATTACATAGTGCCAATATGTGGGTACTCTTCCTAAAAACAGACAGAATTATTTCTTCCTGTTTCCTTTCTTGTCTTCAGAGATGCTTAGATGTTGAGGAGAAAGAACATGAACTATTTGCAGTGGACTGGAATCAGATCTATTGCATTTGTATTCCTAATTATGTAAGGTAGAAAAACACAACAGGAAAACCTTCTGAGGTGACTTGTTTATGAGAACTACTTTTATAAAACCTTTGCTTTTGTGGAAAAATTGTTACAAGCCAAGAGGTCTTTTACTTCATCTTGTTATTTGCATGTGGAACACAGTGTTGAGGCTCCAGTTTGAATTCTTAGTGCTAATGGTACTGAAATACACTAAAAAGCAGCAATGAAATTCTACAATTATCTTAATGAGAGATAGTGGTAAATATGGCACTATTTAACGAATATACTCTGACTGCATACAGAAAGTCTGCAAGAGATCAGTGTTTTTTCCTGTCCTACAACTAGTGATGATAATATCTGAAAGCTAACTGGTTTGGTACTTCTCACCTTCACTGAAATTGCTGTTTGTCTTCTTTTTTCATGTGCAATAGTTCTGTGAATCTTATTGGCAGTTGATCTCAGTATTATCCATAGTGAGGGATTTATTTGCCTTAATCCTACACTGTATAACAATTCCCAAAGGGACATCCCAGTTCAGGAAAATTGATATGATCTCATGATATTGAAGATGACTTTGAGTTTATTTTGCCTTACTCTGCTGGTTTCTTTTTGTTCAAGACTCTCCTTTTTAAACAGTCTGTAGCTCAGTGTGGAGTTTCAGATACAATGGTCACATCTCATATGTCCTTTCTAGCGTTACCTTTGAGTAACTGTGATCAGTACTGTGATCAGTAACTGTGAGCACATGAACACGAAAACTCAACATAGGTCATAAAGGTAACAAAAAGATAAATACTTATGAAAATTCAGGCCTGGTAAGAGGTGAAGTGGAATGACATGCCTGTCACAATCTAAAAGATCTTCTAGAAATTATGAGGTTCATTGCTTGATTTATTTTTTTTTTATCTAGCTTTCAGTGTAAGAGGTTCTAAGGAAATGTCAACAAAATCTCCCTAGCACATAATTTTAGAAATACCACCATATGAGAATTGCATTGTTCATTAAAAATAAGTGATAAAGGAATTACAGCAATTGAGTCCATGAATTCAGGACAATTATGTTACATTTTTATTTCAGCTATTGCCTGCATCTGTAACTTTTATTGACAAATACTCTTTTCACTCAGAGCTGCTGCTTGGGGATTAGGGGTATCCCCTGGCCTGGGATGAGCACCTGGGATGCTCTGAAGCTTAGTCATTCTAATGAAAATAAAACATTTAACTTGTGTGGTACATTAAAAGAAAAAAAAAGAAAAGAAAGCATTTTTAGACATCAATTAACTGGATAGATCTCTGCTATGAGAAATAATGTGAGGTGCATGTCACAATGTGTATAACTTGCAGAAAGCCAAGGTTATTCCAAACATGTTGGAATAAAAACTTGATATCCCCTTTAGTTTCCACAATTTTTGTTAGCTCTTTAGTCTCACAGACATAGTAGCAAAGTGCTTTGATAATCAGGAAAACAAACATGGCACAAATAAAAGGTAGCTCAGCCTAATGCTAGTAAGCAAAATTGCTTAAAAGTTGTAGAGGGACACAAAAAGCCTTCAGCTTCCAAGCAAATATTCCTCAAGCTGGTAAGGAATGAGACACGTTACCACAGTTTTGCTGTTCATTTGTTTAAAGAACATTATTGCGTTTTCAGTGCACAAATTAACCTAAGACTGTCCTGTCTTAAAATCTACAATGCCTGTCAGTATTAATTGGTTGCTTTTCTCCTAAAGATGATGGTGACATAAAGATGCCATCTCCAAGTTCAATCACCTCATTGGTAATATGTTTCCATAACAGTGCTTCTGAGAAGTTAAGATGCAAAGAACAGCCTGTTGGAAACTGATGCTGCATGTAAAATATATCAAAGGCATCACTGGCAGCATTTTTTTTATGCTGTTACATCTTCATCCTAATGGAAGTTTTGAGTCTAATAATGGAAAACAAGTTTCCTTAATTTCACAAGTGTAAAGGTTCTCCAGAACTCATATTACTCCAATAATGTACAGACATACACACATCTAACCTCAGAACCTAAGATGTGGCTTAGGCTCATAAACTTGGAAGGATATTTGCCTTCTTAAAATTGGCTATTGTAAAGTAGTAAACGTGAAATTTGTGCTCTGAAAAAAAAGACCCTAAATTAAAAAGTGGTTAGAGAAAATTAATTAGATACAAGGTAAGGAACATAACCTAAAATAAAACTGCAAGAAAATATCTGTTGAAGATGGTAGAAGTTTTGATGCAGGATGAAGTTATGCTTCAGATAATAGCTTTATTTTATTAATAACTCAGTGATAATAAATAATAATTAATATATGACTAATTGTTAATCCAGTTCTAGTGTGAGATTATCCTTACGATAGTCTCAGGTGCAGAATTTATAAAAAGATTAATGGAAGGAGATCACCCTGCTGGAAGCGACTGTGCAAGATTTCTATTGCTTAGTGTGGTACACAGCTAAATATCTGAAGAGATAAGCCTTCCCTATCAGTTTCTTGTCTTCAAGCATCAGCAATTAGTAACCTGTGTGTTTCCAGAGAAGCTGTGTTTACTGTCAGATGAAGAGGCTTTGACATACATGCACCAGAGGTTCCAGTTAATTTGTTGAGTCTTGTCAGTGCTGAAGAAATTTTCTGACCCCTTCAATTGTCTAAGCCTCTATTATCTGGCTCCTTTTCACTTTGTGCTATTAGTTCCTAACTCATTCTTTAGCATCTTGTTAGATGATTGCATTGCTCCTCTTTCTGCTAGCATCCTCTGAGCACTCCTCTGTTCTGAAGTCTTGCACACATTTACATAAAGGTAGTAGCAGAAGGAAAAGATTAATCTCCTTTGGCAATTTCATGAGGAAGAACTGATCATAGATATTATGAGAATTACAATAGGGAAAGAAAAGAAAGCTGAACACTAATTTATCACTCAGAAAGAATTGCTTTAGACCCTCAGTAGCAACAAAGATGGTGAAGGGTCTGGACCGCAACTCTTAAGAGAAGCAGCTGAGGGAGCTGGGGATGTTTAACCTAGAGTAGAGGAGGCTGAGAGGAGATATGAACACTCTCTACAACTGCCTGAAAGGGATTTGTAGGGAAGTAGGGATCAATCTCTTCTCTCCAGTAATGAACAGGACATGAGGAAATGAGCTCAAGTTGTGCCAGGGGAGGTTTAGATTAGACATTAGGAAGAATTTTTTTATCAAGAGAGTTGTTAAGCATTGGAATAGGCTGCCCAGGGAGGTGATGGAGTCACCATCACTGGAAATATTAAAAAGACAAATAGATGAGGCGCTGAAGGATATGGTTTAGTTTAGTGAATGGCTTGGCAGTGTGAGTTTAGTGATCTTACTCAATGATCTTAAAGGTGTTTTCCAACCTCAATGATTCTGTGATTCTATAAACAACACAGCTATGAGGATAAAACATGAAGCTATCAGATGTCAAACTCAAACTGGACCAAATAATAGATCTCACACAGTGAATGACACAGAAATAGAATCTGAGAAGGGAAGGAAAGAAGAGGAAAGAGATGATCTGTTGCACCTCTGGTGAGCGAGGTCTTGAAAAAGAAGTCTCAGATCAGTTGTTTTTCAGACAGTTCACATGTTCAACATATTTCCTTGTTGTTTTTCAAAAATAACCCTATAAATCTGAACTCCTCTCTTTATACAGAGTTAAGACTTATGGACCTCTCCTTACATCCTTTATTTCTTCATGATATCAGGATGCACTCCAAAAGAAGTGCTTAAAAATCTGGAAATACAAAAGGGTACATATTACTAGCAGAAAGTGCTTGTGAAATCCTTAACCTTGTTTAAAACTATTTTGCATGACTCCCTCAGTCAGAATCTGACCTACATTCTATCTTCTCTTTGTTTCACAATGGATTTTTGGGTGTTCCTGATTTTGCCCTCACCTACGTTGAAAAACAACTTACAATTTCCTAAGCATATCATTCAATCATCTGCTAAGAAAACTGACTGAGAGCAATGCAGGACCAAGTCTTACTAAGTGCATTGACTGAGTTACATTCCTTAGCTCAGTAAGAAGACCCCAGGAGCACTTCTAGGTTTTCATTACCCATCAGAACTACTCATTAGCTATGTAGCTGTGCTTATCCTAAACTGATCTTAGAAGGCAGCATAAGTACTGCCTAGTGTTACAAACTTAGAGGGATAACTTAGTGACCCTTGACTCCATAGCTGAAGAGAATGATTTAGGACAGAAGCTTAACTTATGTGTGCTGAAGTATTTTCTCAGGGTATCTAAATAGGTCTCTGCTGATTCGGTTTCTGAAAGCCACTCTCTCCATCCAATGACATAATGGTACTTTATGGAAGCTACTATATGCAGCTCCATTAAGAGACTAAGTTACAGATTTTACCTGCTGCTGCTTTGACAGGAACTAGACTTGTAAAACTTAAAATTCATGCTGTGTTTGATGGGTCAGGAGGGAAATTGGTTAAATATGCAGAAATCAAACTGTTTCAAAGGTTCTACATTCAATGTTGGTTTTTTTCAAAATGAATTTGACTTACCTGGTAATTGTCATTTGTATGATCAGCACATTGCTGTAATGTATTAAAAATTAGTTGATAATTATAATGGCATGTTTTAAATGACAGTAAAATATTTTCCCAATTATGAAACAGAAAATTGAATGAGAGTAAAAGAATATGGTATAAACATGTAAGTCACGGATCTTTGGTATCTCTGGTTCCTTGAGTTCAGTTTGAGGTTGCTACAATAAGTAGAAAGGTTTGACAATTTTGCCCTAAATTTCTGAAAACTGAGCGTAGTAGTTACTAGGTGTCTCTCTCTTGGCAGGCTCATAATTTAATTAGTTGCTTACAAGGGCTTTGGAGAATTTTGTGAGAAAGGTATTATGTTTGTATCCTCCCACACTGTGTCCTGCCCAATCCTTCCTCCTCTCTGAGGTCATTTGAAGGATAAAGACCTACCCAATAAAATATCAACATATTAATTTTAGCATTGTTTATACTATTGAAACCCCACCTCCTTCCCACTTCCTGCTTCTCAAAAATCACAGTCTTTCTCAGTCAAAATAATGGCAAGCTTGCTTCACTGGCATTGAATCTTACAACTTTTGCTTAGTGTGCCTCTTTATTTTGTTGCTGTCAGATCACAGATGCAAGGTTCTCTTCAAATCATCTTGTAAGTAGCAACTAACGCAACTAACACATGAGTAAGTTAAAGAGGAAATACTTCCCAAAGCAGTGAGGCTAAGAGTTTGAAGGATACATGAAAATATCCCAGGATGACTGACTGGTTTGTTCAGTATGCTGCTTAATATTCTGGATGTTTCTATTTCTCCTCTGTTCTTCATCGTTTTTCTGGTCTAGTTTCTAGTGACTTAGATAGGGATGCTGTTGGTGACAGGCAGTGCTCCTTTTATGGGATAATAACTATAATGTTCATTTATGGTTTTACTACTTGTAGCCTATGTCCATTGATTTTTCACTTATTCAAATTATTCCTATTTATCTGTGTAATTCTGATACTTTTGTTTTGCTTTATTCCCCAAGCTCCCTCAAATGTGTCAGAATCTTTCTGCTGTACAGGTGTGCAGAACTCACACATTTCAGGTGGACTAACTCCAGAGACAATGGCGTATGAAGTCTGGGGAGTGGGTTTGCTTCAAGGTTCAAATGTTCATAAAAGAATAATTTAAATAATGAAATACATCTTTCTGTAAGCCACAGAATGGATGTTGCCTGCTTTTCTATAGTTTTTTTTGTAGCTCCATAACACCTCCCTACTTAATAAGTACAAGTTCTGAGAAAACAATTTGAGCCATTTATATTCTTTCTGTCTCTTTGGTGTGGGTTTTCATGTGGTTTATAATAGAGTCAATAGGTAATGTGTACTAAAATCCATGTTATCACTAAATGCAAAACACCTATTGCTTTAAATAGTATTTGCTCTGTAAACTGTATCACTAAAATCTTGTAGCTAAATAATACCAGAATTTAGAGGAAGAATGCTGGAAATCACAATGAGAAAGAACTGAATGTGTTTCCAGATATACGGTTTGTGTGTGTGTGTGTGAGACTAACATCCAGTCTATTGGTGGCTGTTAGATTGTGGTAAAAGGATTGACAGGGACTGGTAGGAAAATGAAGGTTGACATTCATCTAGTTCATATCATCTTGAATTTGTCATTGTTGTACTGTGTTCCTTAGACTTACTCCATATCACACATTACAGCTTGATCTGATCCATGCAAGATAATTAAGAACAAATTAAACATCTATTCTACAACAAGAAAGCAAAGGTGAGATAAAAGCACAAAAATAGCACCTGAAGAGAGATTGAAAATGGAACTTACCCTATTTGGAGAGAGGAATAGCTTTTTATTTCATACTGAAAATTCATGAGATGTGGGCTGTTTCTTTGGGTTTGGGGGTCTTTCTTCCTTCCTCTTAGATCTTTAGCTCATGAATTTGAGCTATTTAGAATTTATTATTTGCATAAAAAGAAAAATTAAAAAAAGCCCACACCAAAACAGTTTTATGAATTAAAAGATAAATCTAAAAATATTTGAGGATAATAGAAATATTTACCTCAAATTAGTAGATGTTCAAATTTTTTTGTTATTTTTGGGTGGCTAACTCATTATTTTGAACCCTGGCTAAGCTTATTTGGATGCTAAACAAGCAGGCACTGCCGTTAACTCTTTACAGCCTCCCTTCAGGTACTTGTACATATAGATCCTCAGCTTTCTCTTTTCCAGGCCAAACTGTCCCAGTTCTCTTTGCCTTTCCTTGTATGAGGGATACTCTCGTGCCATAATCACCTTTGCAGCCCTTTGCTGAACTCTCTCCAGTAGCTCCATATGCCTTTTATACTGAGGATCCTGGAACTGGACACAGGACTGTATGTCTTTCAAAGCTGAGTAGAAGGGATGGATCACCTCCCTTGACCTGCTGTTTGCATCAAAGGACTTCATTGTAGTGAAGTTTGGTGGCTGTACTTGTTAATTCTTCATTAGCCCTGAAGGATCTACTGAAATAAGCCAGTATTTCATGAAAGACTCAAGGGCATTCTTCAGTTATAAGTGAACTATTCAGTCTGGAACTCAATTGATGGCATATGCTTTCCCAGGACAGGCATACATTTCAGTTCCCAACAAGTTCCTCAATTTTCTCAGCATTGGATAAAAAAACAGTATAGTTAAGCCTTCAAATTTTTCATCATAATGTTGTATGATGAGGAACTACATTTCAGAGTTCATTTTTTTAATCATACCATATGGAATGTTGCTATAACACAGGGATATTTCTTGTTTGTATTTTTTTTTTCATCCATTGTGGAAGTGTAAAAAACTACTAGCTTTTTCTGGCTCCTGAGGTAACTAATCTACTGGCTGGAGGGATATCAAATGACCCATTGTTTGCTATCTTCTGTGCCTCTAAATGTGGGCTATAGAGACAAAAAACATTTTGTTTGTTTGTTTCTTCTATGATTTCCTCTGCTGCCCCCAAATGGTTAAGCATCAGGAAGTCAAAAGATGATGAACTACCTGGATTTATAGCACTGAACTTGTCTGGTTTTGCTCCTTCTTTTTCTTCCCCCCACCCCCCGCAAATACAGACATTAGCTATTCATTACCAGTCTTTCAGTGCAAAGGCCATGCTAACCCTTACCAGACACTTTTTCTTGACTACAGGATCTGGGAATCCCCACTCCTTCAGGCTGCCAAAGAGAACAATCTCCCAGCCATTAGGAAACTTCTCACTGACAGAACATGTGACATATATCAGAGAGGTAACTCAATTATTTGTGACAAATGGTCTTCTGTGGAAGCAGATATCCTGCCACAAGTATAACTGTGTTCGCTGGTTTGCTAAATGTTTGCATTAGCAGACCAAATACTTAACTCTTATGTCAGCAGCTTTGCAACAGAGTTTACTGTGGAAGGTGGTCAGTGGAAGGGCTGTGTGCTCACTCACTTCATGCCTGAGCGTGCTGTCACTTACAAACATCTGAAGTTTCTGTTCAGCTTTCAGATTTTGATGGAGTGAAGGACAGAGACTCTACAGTTATGTGCATGTTACCATGTCATATAATGAAGCAGCGCCTGGCAGTACTCAAGGAAGGAACAAGCACTCCCATAATTCCACACCACAATAAATAAATTTCTGCTTTTGTTCCATACAGATGGATGTCTAAATTACTCACACTCCTCTCCTACTGTTTCTAGGTGCAGTGGGGGAGACTGCCCTTCATGTAGCTACTTTGTATGATAACATAGAGGCAGCAGTGACTCTGATGGAAGCAGCTCCTGACCTTGTCAATGAGAGGATGACATCAGATCTCTATGAAGGTGATATCTCAGGGAAAGATCATAGGCAGAATTCTTATCAGGGGAGAGAGGAAGCACTACCACTACATTCAGGAAAGTGGCTTATACTGGGCTCCTCAGCTCAAGAGGGACAGAGAACTACTGGAGGCAGTCCAGCGCAGGGCCACCAAGATGATCAGGGGACTGGAACGTCTTTCACATGAGGAAAGGCTGCAGGAACTGGGGCTGTTTAGTCTGCAGAAGAGACTGAGGAGAGATCTTATTAATATTTAGAAATATCTAAATGGTGGGTGTCAGGAGGTTGAGGCATCACTTTTTTCTATTGTAGCTAGCAACAGGACAAGGGGGGATGAAGCTGTAATACAAAAAGTTCCATTTAAAATTAAGAAAAAACTATTTCACTGTGAGGGTGAAGGAACCCTGGCACAGGCTGCCCAGAGGGGTTGTGGAATCTCCTTCCTTGGAGGTCTTCAAGACCTGCCTGGACATGTTCCTATGTGACCTGATCTAGGTGAACCTGCTTCTGTAGGGGGGTTGGACTAGATGATCTCTAAAGGTCCCTTCCAACCCCTACTATTCTATGATTCTATGATTCTATGATTATTATACTGTTCCTGGTTCAATATATTGCTAAGTGCATCCAATTGGTTTTTTTGGTGGATTGTAAAGTCAGTTTTCATCAATTACTAAAAGAAATGAGACTTCTGGAAAATCTGTGGTTCAACTGTCTGCACATAATAAGGATAACTTCAAAGCTAAATCATATAGCCATTATACATGCAGTCCCAAAAACTTAAATTTACCATGACTGAAACATGAACTACAGACTACTGATCAGTTTGAAGTTGTTTTCTTGGAAGACATGGTTTTGTTTCTGTGTCTTACAGGACAGACAGCTCTCCACATTGCAGCAGTGAACCAGAACATCGCTTTGGTGAAGGCTTTACTCAAGAGAGGGGCCAATGCCTGTACAGCAAGAGCCACTGGGCACTTCTTCAGGCGCAGCTCACAGAACCTTCTCTATTTTGGTACAGTCTTATTTTTTCCCCTGGTGCTACAGGATGGAACTAGCAGAGTGATGAGGGAATATAAGGGAGACTTCCTCTAGTTCCCACCTAAACAGATAAGCAGAGGCTCCTGTCTCCAAATGTCATCAGTTAGATGATGCTTTTAGCAGATGACACACATTTTAGGAGACAGTAGACTCCTTCTGAATATGTACATACTACAGAAATACAGAGATATAAACCATACACATTTAATATATTAGCACAAATACATATATAGATCCTGCAGTAAAATGATAATTTAATTTCTTCCTAGGAGCACATACTGCAACTTACTTGTCAACCTTCTTATGAAGATAATCTCCTGAAAAGAATACTTCTTCATTTTAGGGTTATGTGGGGAAGGTATTTTTTTTGCTTTCCGAGTAGGATAAGGAGAGGGTCTGGAAATTTACAAGTTACATGAAGTAATTCTTCCTTCAATATCCTCTGCTTTATAGCATGAATGGCTTTCCCTCAGCATGCTTCAACCTCTCCTGCCTCCTGGAGTCTTAATGTTGTTCTCTTTCTTTGAGAAAATGCTGTTCTGACTTTCTTTGCAGGAGAGCATGTTTTATCATTTGCTGCCTGTGTGGGAAATGAGGAAATTGTACGGTTGCTCATTGAAAATGGAGCTGACATCAGAGCTCAAGATTATCTGGGTATGTGCTGTGGGGTCTAGTGAATTACACATAGTATTTCTGAACACTTTAAATCATGCTCTGTCATCTGTGCACGTATATGTTTTTCTCTCATTGCAAATGCTACGAGATGAGAGATGTGAGGAAAAATAAAGCCATCAATCAATTGCAAGTCTTTCCACAGGGCTGGGCTGTTAAACATACTTCATCTAGTCTTCTTCCTTCATAGGTAACACTGTTCTTCACATCCTCGTTCACCAACCTAATAAGACGTTTGCTTGCCACATGTACAGCCTGATACTTTCCTATGACAGGAACAAAGAGGGACCAGGATCACTTGAATTGATTCCTAATAATGAGGGGCTTACTCCATTCAAACTGGCTGGAACTGAGGGCAACACCGTGGTGAGTTTGTGACACACTTGACTACATACAAAAGAGAAAGAGAGAATTTGAAATAACATGCAGACCAAGGCAATTTGTGCACGTTCTTAAGGGTTAGGAAATATATGTTACAGAAATATCTTTATCCTAATGAAAGAAGTGAATGCTTAGAGACTAGATCTTTTGACCCAATTTTTGAAGCATTCGACTTAAACAGGTTTAACAGAAAGACTCATCCCAATTAATCTTTTGAAAGTCTGAATGAAGTTATAATCTTTGTTATCCGGATTTCGTTACCCTAAATATGACACATAGGAAACTTCTTCAGGTATCCCCAGACATTTTTTCATAGACAAAACCTCAAAATTTACTGCAAACTCCCATCCTTCCCTTTAACAAAAAGACAAAGATGGATGTTTCTTTTGTAGATCCATAAAAGACAAGATTCTTTCCCTTGCCACACTACTTTCTTGATAATTTGTACAAGAGTATAAAAGGACTTTTTTCCCCTAATCAACATTTAATTCCATATGAAATCCATTGTAAAGCTATGTAACATCCAAATAAATTTAGCAGTTTGATTACAGTAAAAATCACTCATCCTTAACCTCAGATATGAGCTAATAATTAAATGGGAATCAGAAAAAGTTCTTCCACTTCTTAGCCTGCTTTATTTTTTTCTGAGAGATATGAGAACTATAGCAACTATCATGCTGGAAAGCTGCTGATATCCTTGACCTCTTCTTTTCTCCTCAGATGTTTCAATACCTCATGCAGAAGCGGAAGCACAATCTCTGGTCCTTTGGTCCCTTGACAACTGTGCTCTATGATCTCACAGAAATTGATTCCTGGGCTGAAGATCAGTCCTTCCTTGAGCTCATTGTCTCAACCAAGAAGAGAGAGGTACTGTGGACACCATATGCCTTCTATGTGTAGAACTGGGTGATTATAAAAGAAGAATGATAAGTTTGAAGGTTAAAGTTCTTTTTTATTAGCCATAGAGCACAGAGTTTCTACCATGTGCTGCAGGGAATACATGAAATATAGCACCTTGGTAATGATCTGGCTACATCTAATGTTTTATATACTGTTTCTTCTGAGGTGTGTAACTTTCAGATAATTGAAAGAACTTAGTATGAGCAAGTTACAGGAAATTACATTATGTGATTGATTATCTGCTTGGAAGAATCTCATGGACTAGGATTCTAGATAGTAAGAGTGCCTAAGAAAGCTGGTCAGTCTTCAAGTGTCACTTCTTCCAAGCCCAAGATCGGTGTGTCCTCAGAAGTATATTATCAAGAAAAAGAGTCAAAAGGCCTACTAAAACAGGATCTACTGGAACTACACAATGAGAAGAATGAAATCTATGTAAGATGGAAAAAGGGCCTGATTGCTTGGGAAGGGCATAGGAACGTCACAAGAAGATGCAGGGATGAAACCAAGTAAAGGAAAATAAGGGCTTTTTCTAATACATCAGCAGCAAAAGAAAGATTATGGATAATGTGAACCCATTGATGAACAAAGAGGGTGTCCTGATGATGGAGGATGCAGAGAAGGAGGACCTATTAAATGCCTTCTTTGCCTCAGTCTTCACTACCAAGGCCAGCCTTTGGGAAGCCCAGGCCCTGGAGGATAGTGAGGCAGTCTGGAGAATGGAAGACTTTCCTGTGGTGGATGACAATGGGGTTCAAGACCTGTTGGGCAAGCTTAACACTCATCAGTCTATGGGACTTGATGCGATGCACCCACAAGTGCTGAGGGAGCTGGCTGATGTTATTGCTGAGCTCTTCTCCATCATTTTCAAATGACTGGGAGCACAGGTGAAGTGCCTGAGGACTACAGAATGGCCAATGTCACTCCAGTCTTGAAAAAGAGAAGGAAGGACGACCCAGGAAACTACAGGTCTGTCAGCCTCAACTCCATCTCTGGAAAGGTGATGGAACAGCTCATCCTGGATGTTATCTCAATACACACAAAGGAAAAGTTGGTTGTTGGGGATCTCAAAACAGATTCACCAAGGGGAAATCCTGTTTGACCAAACTGATAGCCCTCTATAAGGGTATAATTGACTGTCTGGATGAAGGGAGAGCAGCAGATGTCATCTACTTTGACTTCAGAAAGGCTTTTGACACTGTCTCCAATAATATCTTCATAGGCAAGTTCAGGCAGTGTGGATTGGATGAGTAGACAATGTGGTGGATCAAGAACTAGCTTAATCACAGAAGGTGATCACCAGAGGGTGATGATCAACAGAGCTGAGTCAAATTGAAGGCCTGTGGCCAGTGGAGTTTCAAAAGGGTCAGTTCTGCAGCCAGTCTTGTTCAACATCTTCATCAATGGTCTGGAGGAGGGCACAGAGTGTGCCCTAAGTTCTCTGATGACACCAAACTGGGAGGACTGGTTGGTTCCCCAGAACGTTGTGCTGCCATTCAGTGAGATCTTGACTGGCTTGAGAGTTAGGCAGAGAGTAACCTCATGAGGTTCAACAAGGACAAGTGCAGAGTCCTGCACCTGGGAAGGAACAACCAAATGCACCAGTACAGGCTGGAGATTGACCTATTGGAGATCAGCTCTGCAGAACCTGGGAGTTCTGACTGATAACAAACTAACCATGAGCCAGCAATGTGCCCTCGTGGCCAAGAAGGCCAATGGCGTTCTGCGATGCATCAAGAAGAGTTTGAGAGAGGTTCTCCTCCCACTCTTTTCTGCCCTGGTGAGGCCTCATCTGGAGCACTGACTCCAGTTTTGGGCTCCCCAGCTCAAGACAGACAGGGAACTTCTGGAGACAGACCAGTGCAAGGCCATCAAGATGATCAGGGAACTGCAGCATCTTTGTTATGAGGAAAGGCTGGGGCACCTGGGACTGTTCAGTCTGGAGGAGATTGAGAGGAGATCTCATTAAAACTTACAAGTATTTAAAAGATGTATATCAAGAGGATGGAGTGACATTTTTATTTTCTGTAATGTTCAGTGATAGGACTAGTGGTAATGGGCAAAAGCTGGAACACAGTTCCACATAAGGAAAAATTGTTTTACTGTAGAGGTGAGATAGCACTGGAACAGGCTGCCAAGAGAGGGTGTGAAGTTTCCTTCTCTGAAGGTGTTCAAAATCCACCTGGACATTTTCCTCTGCAACCTGATCTAGGTGGACCTGGTTTAGCAGGGAGATTGGACTAGATGATCTCTAGAGATCCCTTCCAATTCCTACCATTCTGTAATTCTGTGATTAAATGTCTCTCTCTTTTAGCAGGCTCAGAGATATCTGTAACAAGTACCTTTAGAGTAGCTCTAGCAAGCAGCTTTCTATAACTGTGATACTGATGAACTCTCACAATGTCCCTATGAGACACAACTATGTTCAGAATTCCTAGACTGGAGTGCATTTTAAAACTACTCATTGTTATTATTGCCTTCATTTAATGACATCTCTTGTCCAAGTTAGGACTCAAAGTGAACAAATTATCTCTGCTGTACACTCAAAAACTTGTAAAGGGATTACTAAGATAAAAATATCAGAAAGCATAGACAAGCATAGACAGCCTTGGCAGTCTTCTTAAGACTATCCTGTCAATTGTAATAATCTTAAATAATACTAGTGGGATAGGAAATTAATCAGAAAACACTTTAATTGGCAAAATTCTACCCATCCTGTATTATTTCTTCCTATCAAAATTTTAGTCTAACAAAATTTCAGCTACTGGATAGGCCTGCATAGTGTGGAAGAAGTCTTTCAAACTATAATTTGCTTTTATTTAAAATCCTCTATGTTTCTATGTGAGGTGGTACATACAGAAATTCAGGGGAAAGCAGACTTGTGTCAAAAAAGTAGAACAACCTTAGAAGTTGTCCAGAAGTGTAAATCATAATACTAAAAGAAAGAACATCATGCCTTTATCTTATCTCAAAACATATACTGCGTGCAGATTCAAGACTCCTAATTTCAGAGGTTAGAATGTCCCTCAAAACCACGAGATATTATGATGTGTTTTCCAGAATACTCTTAAATATGAGCAGTTGCAAATTTGCATGCATAACTAGCAATTCTTCTTTGGATTTGGTATATGCTTGGCCCAAAATGTTTTCTGTCTCCTCTAGAAGAATGCTATGTGTCATCCCAATCTATCATACTTCTCGCAGTCCAGTATTGGATGAGACAAGCACCTTTAGACCCCAATCAGAAGCAGAAGGGGTATGCATACACAAATAGATACTAAGACAAGTTTTCTGACCCTTAAGTGGATGAAAAGTGGAAAAAAATAGACAGGAACTAAGCTACAGGAAGATTACAGTACACTTCAAATTTATATAATCCTTTTGAAGAGGAAAGTTGCTCTCCTATGCGAAGAATTCTAGAACACTGACTTCTACAGAAAACAGAACACCTAAGACTATCTAGGTAGGTTCAATATCTCTCACTTAGATTTGATCCTTTAGAATATTTTTAGTCCTTTCTGGAGTTCTGTTAGAGTCATGTCCATTTACTGAAACACACATACTCCTCTCATTTAGCTCAATCTGTCTTTGACTGACTTACAGGAAACAGGGCAATGTAGCAAGAGAAGGAGAACATCTAGAGTACAATAGGAGTTTTCTCCTAAAGTTGCTCATTCATGACAATTTGACTTATGCCTCCATCTAGCTTACTGCAGTTTTCCCCTAAACATTCTAATAGAAAGTAGGTCTAGAAGCAGTTAATAAAGTCTATGGGTCAAATTTATAAACAAAGTGTAACGTACGCCTTGTTTGTCGTACTTGTACTCTGTCAGTCTTCTAGCAGAAGGTGAACTGAATGGCAATCTGTAGGACCCTATTGCCTACAGGGTTATCTTAGGATAACCACAACTAATGAAGATGCTTCCATTAGATGCCTGAAGTTATGTTATCACTTGTAGCAGTGATGCTCTAAGGACAAAGATGAAGCAAAGTCTGTAGGAAGAAGTAATGGCATTTATTAGACAGTTAATGTAGGTGCAATTTCATCTTGTCCTAGGCAGTTAAAAAGACTGGGATGACATTGATCTTTCCAAGTTTTACAGTTGTCATCTCAGCAGCAAAACAATCACTCAGAGACATAGGAAGAGGTGTTGGATTTTTTTTTTCCCCATAACATTTCACTGTATTTCTTTGCCCTTTATATGTATGTGTGCAAATCAACAAGACCAATCATAAGGGTATTTAAGAAAATTTCTGGATTTTTCCTGTTAGTTTCTGAAATTCAGTTGTATGACCAGAGAGTATTCTTCCTTTCAGTGATCATAACTCCACTGTTCTTACTTTTTATAGAGCCTCTTTGTCACTTCTAAAACTATGGTCTCAACTTCTTTCATGAAACTTTCTTTTTGAATAGAATTCCTCAGTCATACATTATGTATGGATATATGCAGATCTTTGGCAGAAACATAGCTCCAAGGTACACAGCAGCACTATCTTACACATCATGAAAGATGCTCACCAAAATTTCTGTTTATTCATAGAAATATATATGGTCTTCTAGATATATTTGTGCTGCGCCACTGAGATTCTAAAAAGAAGGTCTGAAACTTTGAATATGATATAGTCTAAAGGCAGTAAATTTAAAAAGCCTAGGTTTTTTTTTCACATAGGATGCTATCACATGCCATTTTAAATAATACTTTTCATTTTCTGTAACACATCCTCATATATTTGAATTCATGGACCCAGATCATAGATTTGTCTTGAATGTTTATGTGTCCAGGCCTACACAGACAACACACTTATTCCAGTATCTAATAGGATTTTCTTATGCTTCCCATTGGTATTCAAAAGCTGTTCTTTGTAGGATATAATTTTAGTTTTCTCTTTTTCGTAAGTTTTTTATTAGCAAACTAAGCAAATCCAAACCCACTTGAATATTGCACTTTTGCAAAATAAACTCAGCCTCCTAATCCCGAATAGAGTGAGAATAATTTGTTAACATTCTCCCAGGAAACAGTGTGAATGATGCTGATAAATAAATACCCTTAAGGCAATTAATTCCTCCTTTCTATCTTTCTCAGGCACGCCAGATCTTGGACCTAACACCTGTGAAAGAGCTGGTGAGCTTGAAGTGGAATATGTATGGTCGTCCCTATTTCTGTTTCCTGGCTTTATTCTATATACTCTACATGGTCTGCTTCACTATGTGCTGTGTCTACCGACCTCTGAAACCCCGAACAAGCAACAAGACAAGCAGCAGAGATAATACAATCTATGTCCAGAAAATGCTGCAGGTACTGTGCCTATAGAAACCAGAGCCCCATAGACAGCATTTGGCAGTTCTCATCTAACCTACTTAACAAGAAAGTCCAAGTCTTTCCCAGTTCTCAGCTATTGCAGCTGTCCTTCTTTCTGCCAGATGTGAGGAAGATGGGGTATGCTCTGTTCTGCATTTCTGGGGCTGCGATAGTTCCAGCAGTCGTGTCAGATCTAGTCATGTTTATTACAGTAACAGTGAGCCTTCTTTTCTCCTATCCTCTTTTTAATTTCCTTCTGCTTACTTTAAAATTTATTTTTACTTTCCATTCACTCCCTCTTCCTCTTTTTTCCAGGAATCATATACGACATATGAGGATCAGCTGAGGCTAGTTGGGGAGCTGATCACAGTCATTGGAGCTGTAGTAATTTTGGTCCTTGAGGTAAGATAAACTGAGCAATATAGTTTTGAGTTTCATATTGACGAATTTTACTTACTTGCCATGGTTTAGGCCCATCCAGGGACAAAATACTATGATTAGACTCAAGTACCACAGACTTAAGAATTCCCAAAGGGCAGGGGGTGCTTAACTGCTGCTTATGGTCCTGGACAAAACAGACCAGGCTACTCAGCTTGGGGAAGAAAACAGAAAACAATTTAATCCAACACCAACTAAAACATATCCATAACCCCCCAAAACATAACAGACAGAAAACAACACAGAGTGGTACAGTGATGAAGAACACAACCAACCTTTTAAGGCCACCTTCTCCCCTCCCATCTTCCTGGGTTCAGAGCCCTGAACCCGTTGCCCTTATCTCCTCCTCTGCTGAATGGCTCAGGGGGGCAGAGAAGGGGGGTTTCAGTCAATCTATTCCCAATGGCTTCTGCCGTTTGTCTCTCCTCAGGGTGGATGGGCTCCTTGCCTGTCCTCCCTGCTCCTACACAGGGTCCCTCACACACCCAGCATCCCTGCATGGGCCACTCCAATGTGTGTTCATCCTGAGGGCTGCAGCTCCTGTCCACCTCTTGTGTGGGTCTCTGGGACTCACAGGCTCTCCAGCACAGCCTGCGCCATGGCCACCTCTTCATGCAGTCTCCTGCCCGTCCAGGTGCACTCACCCGGAGCTGCTGGTGGCTCTCAGTCCTGCCATTGCCCTCCATGGGTTGCAGGGTACAGTCTGCATTCTCATCACAGGCTGCAGAGGAGTCTCTGGTCTGGTGCTCCTCTTTCTTTCCTCTTTCTCTGACTGTGGGGTACATGTGGTCACTTCCATCTTGTACCACTCTTACACCTCCTCCCAAGCACTTCAAATTCCTATCCCCTAAATAAGGATGGCAGAGGCATCAGATTGGCCCAACTGGCCTGGAGATGGGTCTGAACCCAAGAGCTAGGGGAATGTCCAAGAACTCTTTACCGGGTCTTCACTGCAACCCACTCCGCCTGTTACGAAGCAAAAGCAGCTCCTTGCTAAACCATGACATTACTAGACAAACAAGAGTTTGTGCTCACAACTTGGTAGGGGTTATTTGCTTAGTCTAAATGCTTTGATATATGTCTATAGCAGTAGACACTGTTAGCAGTATCTGTTAGATGAAACAGAGACTGTGACAACATATTCGTAAGACTCCAAGTGCAAAAGAAGCAATTAGGACTGGCCACACTCTGAAATACTTCCTGCAGGATAATGCCACCGTTCCTATTAGCATCATCTGTGGGTCCAGCCGAATCCCAGTTACACAAGATTCTTACAAATCCTTAACCTAGCACTCCTAAATAGTTACAGAGGGGTTCTAGGTGAAGATGTTTCTGTGTGCACACAGAAAAGTTTATTTAATGGGAGATCAATGATTGTACAGGTCCTTTAACAGGAGCCTTACTTAACCACAGTTCTGAGGTGAGTATCTTTAGGTGTTCTTACCATGAACTTCTCTCAGCGACAATAGGTACCAGAACAGAACAGTGAACAATGTTATGACTATGCCGAGTCAAAAGCCATGGGAAAACAGAAATAGAATGCAGGTGCCGAGACTGATTGATGCCAAAAAAGTATCGAGATACATAATTTGGAAACAGAGCAAGGACATGAAAGGCAGAAGATTCCTTTAGCTAATGGTTAATAATAGTTTAATCAGTAAATGCAACTGTGGCTTATGTAAGGCAAAAATATAAGAAGCACAGGAAGAGCAATAAAATGATTCTGCTTGCACTCACATTTGGAGTCTGTGCCGTCAATCTCCACAAGCTTCCAAAAAAACACCCCAACAAAAGTTAAATTAAAACAAATACATCCCACACTTCATTTTATTACAATATGAGAGAAAAATCTGACACTTTTATATGAGAACACTTGAATGACAATACTGGGAAGAACTGAAATAAAACAGGGCTTGTAAACAGCTTTCTGTCTGCTCATATATGTTCCAAAAGGACAGATCATTCTTTGTGTATTTGGTGAACTCTGGGGTTACACTACAACTAACACAATGAGAATTACAATTACTCCTCTGATTCCCCAAGAATCTTTTTTGCCTTCTTTTCTGAGGCTCAGATGTTTGTCTGGTCTCTTCTCAGTAATCTATATGAACTTCAGGCTGCAGTGCTTCTCTGCCACATATCAAAGTCTCTCAATCTGCCCAGGCAATTTTAGATTTTCCAGCAATCTCTGTCACATCCGAAGAGGGGCCCATCTGAATCAATCATTCTGTTTTTAAAATAATATAGAAATCAAACTGTGAACCAGAAAACAGAGCAGATGCAGTTGGCCCCAAGATCCTGTGAATATTGGCAGTTACCATGACATTTAACAGTATAATAGAATCCATCTGAGTCCTAAAGTCAATAGGATGTCTCTTCTAGATCCCAGATATTCTTCGAGTTGGAGCAGCAAAATACTTTGGACAAACCATCTTAGGAGGGCCTTTCCACATAATTGTGTAAGTACTCAAATTTTAAAGTCTAATAAATATATTGACTTTCATTGTCTTCACTGCCGTTTTTTGCCAGATCAATTGCATTCTTCATTCTTTTAGAGCATTCCTTCTCTTGATTTATATCTCTTAGTGGCTGAAATTGTATGCAGGGAGCTGGACAGTTTGGTAGAGTTGACAGTGCTGAAAGGTCTCTGCCTATGGATCTGATGGCTGTATGTGCTTATCTTAGAATTTTTTAAAAGAAAACAAAAAGGAGGGTACAATTCCTTTATTTAAGGTGTTTTTTTAATTGTCTCTTTTTCCTTTGCAGCATCACATATGCTTGTATGATTCTAGTAACCATGGTGATGCGTCTCACCAGCACAACTGGTGAGGTGGTGCCCATGTCCTTTGCCCTGGTGCTAGGATGGTGCAACGTCATGTACTTTGCACGAGGCTTCCAAATGCTTGGACCATTTACCATCATGATCCAGAAGGTAAAAGACACAAACAAATATGGGTGTGTTGCACCCATTCTGACATGTCTTTGCAGATAAGGAGAACTGACAGAACATTTCTCCCTTAGGACTAGTATTAATGGCAAGAGGACAAGTTCTTGTCTGCACAGAGGATTTGAGACTTTCATATTCTCTCTTTAGCGCAGAAGTTTTCTTTAGTCCAGATGTGATCTTAGAACCTGGAAATGGTTCACACAGGATCACAGTGTGACTTGGTGGGACAGTTGGGCATTTACGGTGGCTCTGTCTTTGCTCTACAGATGATATTTGGAGATCTTATGCGCTTCTGCTGGCTCATGGCTGTGGTGATACTAGGCTTTGCATCAGGTGAGTCTACAAAAGCAAGACAGTAATACATTACCCCTGACAACTTCTTTAGTATAAATTGTGTGGGTTTTGATTTATTCTCAGGTTGCCCTCTGAGTAAGCTGGCAAACACAGTGATGATTTATAGCTTCTTTTTATTTGAGCATGGTAACTTTCCCAGTACTAATTTCTGTTCTCATTAGTTTGGTTTTCAATTCTTGCGCTTTCCAGGGTAATAGAAACTCTATCTATCTGTCTATCTATCTATCTATCTATCTATCTTTTTATATACACACATATATATGTATGTTGAGGTTTAAAAACATGCTGTATTTATGATATTTGTCTTTGGAAAATTAGATTTATTTATTCTATCCTTGAAGAAGAAAAGGTCACTATTTTCAGAACAAATAAATAATCTAAGTAATTTTGACTGATTTTATAATGGAGACCAGTGATTCTAGACAGGGATATGCCCTTGTTATGCCAGGTACTGCACTAACGTAGAAACACATGCGGTTCCTTCCCAGACCACTTTATGTTGTCAGAATCTTACAAGACCTTGTGGTTGCTCTTGAAATGTGAGTCTCACTGTTAACATCTCTTCCCCCTGACTCCCCCCCACCTTTACTTTCCTTTAGCTTTTTACGTCATCTTCCAGACGGAGAATCCTGAAAACCTTGGGCAGTTCTACAACTATCCCATGTCTTTGTTCACCACCTTTGAGCTGTTCCTCACTATCATTGATGGCCCTGCAAACTATGATGTGGATCTACCCTTCATGTATAGCGTGGTATACTTTGCCTTCGCCATCATAGCCACCCTTCTTATGCTCAACTTATTGATTGCCATGATGGGTGACACCCACTGGAGAGTGGCTCATGAGCGGGATGAACTCTGGAGAGCCCAGGTAACCTAGTTTAAGTGGTAGGGAATTTGCTTTGAATACAGAAGGGGAAGTTGTCTGGGGGAAAATGTGCCAGACAGTGTACTTACTCTGCCATCTGTACGCTAAAGGAAGTACTTTAAAACCCCTCCCCGGCCTTCACTTTTCTCAGGGACTAATAAAATGAACTATGTTTTTTATTTCTGTTTTACAGCTTCAGCTATCAAATTTCTTAAATCCTGTGAGTCTGAAGGGTCTAAGTGCAAGGCTACTCTTCACATTTTCCCATGTGAAACTATCTTTCAGTATTTCTTTACTCTGTAGGTATTCCTACCTTATTTCAAATAGCAACCAGGAGCCCATACTGCCTTTCTTGTCCATCTTGTGGTCTCCCTAGATGTTTGTTTCTTTAGTATGGAATCTCTTTTAAAGAGAATCAAAGTTATGTCTTTTTTTAGAAATTATATTTCTGTGTAACTGAAAATTAAATTATAATTATAGGGATTGACTGAGGGGAGATGGACTGAATGGAAGATAATCATAGAATCACAGAACGTCAGAATGGTAGGGGTTGGAAGGGACCTTTAAAGACCATCTAGTTCACCACCCCCCCACCTCCCCGCTAAAGCAGATCCACCTAGATCAGATTGCACAGAAATATATCCAGGTGGGTTCTGAAAACCTCCACAGAAGGAGACTCCACAACCTCCCTGGGTAACTTGGTTCAAATATTGATTACAACCAGGGTCATAACATTTTTAGATACATTAAGAGAAATTGGCTTGACTCTCTTTCTCAAAAGGCAGAGCAAATAAACCACATCAGTTACGTCAGTTGCTTAACAGGAAAACCACTTCTTCCATTTCCAATGCTTTATTCTGTGAGAAAGCAACAAGTTAAAAGATTAAATGCAGTTCTGTGGCCATGTTGGTAAGTTCTTAAGATAATTAACACAGACATAAATACTGTCCTTTTCTCCAGTTTGCAAATTAATTACTTGTTGTCATCAGGTATGAAAGGAAAGAAATTTATTTGTTTTAAGATTATCATTGCTTCCTCCATGTGTCCTCATTTCAGCTAGAATAGAATTAATTTTCTTCCCAGTAGCTGATACAGAGTTGTGGTTTGGATTTGTGCTGAGAACAGTGTTGATAGCACAGGAATGTTTCAGTTATTGCTGAGTAGTGCTAGCGCGACATCAAAGCCTTTTCTGCTTCTCACCCTGCCCTGCCAACAAATGGACTAGAGGTGCACAAGGATATGGGAGGGAGCAGAGCCAGGACAGCTGACCCCAGCTAGCCAGAGGGCTATTCCATACCACAGAATGTCATGCCCAGTGTACAAACCAGAGGGAGTTGACCAGGAGGGGTGGTTTGCTGCTGAGCCATCAGTCAGTGGGCGGTGAGCAACTCAACTGTGCATCGCTTGGGTTTTGGATTTTTTTTTTTATTATTTCCTTAGGTTTTATTTCTCTCTCTGCTATATTCCTTTTCATCACTATTATTGCTGTTGTTCTCACATTTTATTTCATTTTAGTTATTAAAATGGTCTTGTCTCAGCCCATGAGTTTTACTTTTTTCTTTTATTGTCTTCCCTATACCACTGAAGGTGAGGGGGTAGGTGAGTGGTGCAACCATGGTGCTTAGTTGTTGGCTGGGGTCAATCTACAGCATGGCACAGTTAGGACTAAAATAGTGAACTGCCTTATAGTATAGAACATTGACTACATGATTTTTTCTTCATTTCATATGGAGCTGTAATATAATATGGTCATGGTTCAGTACTGATGAAACTTCTAAGTTTAAAAGAGAGTCTGATTTTACATTTTTTTTTCCCTAATTCATCTGAGTTCTTTGGTTCTTTTAAAATTCTAAAGGTTGTCGCTACAACTGTCATGCTGGAGCGGAAGCTGCCTCGGTGTCTCTGGCCTCGATCTGGAATCTGTGGGCAGGAGTATGGGCTAGGAGACCGATGGTATCTCAGGTGAATTCTTTTCTAGTGTGTGCATGTAATGATCTTAGAAGAGGAGTCAAATGTATGGATGTTAATAAAAAGCCTTTCCAGTGACCTTGGGAGAAGTGAATGGAGTCCTGCCCTTCAGGAATACAGACCCCAATCTACTTTCTGTCTGTGACTGGTAGAAAAGTGTTATTCCCCTCAGAAAGCTATGCTGTGCAATTCTTTGTAAAATCAGCTGATGTTTTCTTATCCAGGAGCCACAGAAGACAGACTCCAAAAATCACATGGGTTATAAGGCCTGAATTTTTCTTTCAAACTTCTTATCATCAGTATCATCAAGCTTGACTCTGTGCTTAGTTGGCTGTCCCTGTTCATCAGATGTATAAAATGGCAGAGGCAGAGTCAATCAATTAGGCATTCAGCAGCAATGAACTGCATTATGGATGATTCAAAAGCAGAACCTGAAGAATTAAAGACAAGATTTCTTTCTCATGTGAATCTAGTAATTGTATTATACTCTGCAAAAACTTCATCAGGTTGAAAAGTCTTTGGTCCAGGACTTCAGTGTAGGTATTAAAAAATGAACTATCTTTAGTCTAGATAACACTACATTCGTCATTATTTCTGATTTTAATCAGTATTTATACCAAGGTGAGCAAAGATTAAAGTTTGTTTGGGCACATGTCTTTTCTAACTTGCTGATAAAGCCAGGAGGGGGAGTGGTGGTTGTATGGAATAAGATTTTCTGCATGTTTTAGCACAGAAATTAGCCTGTGGATTTTCAGGTTTGCTGGGGAGAACAAGCAGACCTAAAGTGGTACCAATGTGCATCACCGTCATTCCAAGGTGCAGAATATAACTTTGCAAGAACAATATCTAGTGACAATTCTTCACTGGATTTTAAAAGAATAGAGTGTTGGTGTTGTGTAGTTCTGTTTAATTGAATGTATGTTCGTTGTATATACTGTGGAACCGTATTTCAGCAGACCTAACGTAGAGGAGGGTTGAAAGAAGTGGAGCAGTTAAACAGAAGTACAGCGAAAGATAAGTGACATCCTGAGGCTAGCAGGCATGGAGTATCAGAGGAGGAAAAGTGAGAATAAAGGAAATGGATGAATATGCATTAAATTAAATTATGTTACATATTAATATATGGCTTATATACAAAGAATCTGGAGCTAGAGTCAGGTGGGGTAAGTCTGCCAATAGCTTAAAACTGGCAAAAAGGAAAGTGCAAATTATGACTGGAAAATGAGTTAAAGGATGGGAACTATGGGCACATAAGTGTACTGAAGCCAATGATGGGTATGAAAGTCTAGGAAATAATTGTATGCTAACAGCTATTGGCACTGTGTCTATAATACATTTCTTTGTTTCTGTGTAGATTTGCTGGAATGTCTGGGTCAGTGGGCATGGGCATATTTCTGGGAGGGGCTTCCTTCTTGTGGTAGCTTGTTTTTTTTTTTTTTGATAAATTGGAATGATTTTACTTCATTCTGTTTATATTTTTTAATCCACTTACAGAGTTGAAGACAGGGTTGATCCCAACAAACACAAGATGATGCGGTACACAGAAGCATTTAAGGCTCAGGACACGGATAACTATGACAAAGATTTGGAAAAATTAGAAATCAATAGAGACATGCTGTACAAGAAGGAACTGTCTGCTCTACCATTGTCACGGAGCACATCCAGGACTAGTTCTCTCCGTGGCTGGGAGATCCTAAGGCGCAACACCTTCCACCACCTTCATGGAGACATCGGTCCTGGAGAGGAGGTCTATGATGTTTAAGCCATGTGGAGTAAACCACAACATGAATCATTTTTGCCACAACAGTTCTCTTCTCCAACTATTCGTACACACTCCAACAGGCTGCACTAATTCACTCGGAACTTTCCTGGTGAATAGTTCATGAACAATTCATGGAATCTATGATATATAAATTTCTTTTCTACATTTAGGTGTCTCCACTATTGTGCAGATATTTGCATAGAGCTGTTGGGCTTGTTTTGCTAAGATCTGTAGGGGTTTTTTATATTTTGTAATGTCCCACAAAAATGAGGAAAAGAAGCTATAAATGTGATTCCATCCATTTACAAAGAAGTGATTAGGAGGTCCTCTCCCAGATTATTGAATACAGTATAATCTCTCCAGTTTCAGAATATCCCAATATTCTCATAGAAAAGAGAGACGACTAAGTTGTTTTATGATTTAGCATGGAACTGAAACTCCATTTCTGTAACTGAGCTCAGGAATGAAGGTACTTGCTGTTACTATGATGATTAAAAGGACGCTTAACTATGAAGCTGGAATTCAGGGCCTGACAGATTTTGCTTTCTGAAGAAAGCCAGTCTCTACTAGCTGCATTTTCAACAGTGCCATCTTAGCATGGATGTTTTGGTTTTGGTTTGGTTTGTGGTTTTTATTGGTGATGGAGTTTTGTTTGTTCAATTTATTTTGTTGTCTCATGAACGCACTTTAATCTTTCGAAAAGAAGTGATTACTATTCCTGGGAGGATTGTGAAGGATCTGAAGTGGGAATTTCTTTTCCTAATGAGAGTATGTATGACATGGTTAGGTGACTTTCATCAGTATGAAACTTCCTCAGAGCCATTAATCTCCCAAGTGAGCTGAATCTGGTCTTTTGTCTTCTATGTCAGAGTAAGATTTTGAACCATAGTTCTCTGACTTATAACTGAGCCATCAAGGTTGGATGATGAACTACAATACAGCACTGAAAGAAATGGGTAGATGAATAAGAGATATTGCAGAGGCAGTTCAGAAACCGGTGCTCTCTCTCTCTCTCTCTCTCTCTCTAAAGCTATCACATGAACAACTGAGTCAGACACTTGGTTCCCTTCCAGGCATGATTCTGTGCTAGTCTGTCAGTTAGTCATCTGCCTAGCACAACTTTTAAGAAAAATGGAGACATGTTCAGAGAAACAGACTGTCATTTCAGGTTTTTTTTTTGCATTCTCAGGTGTGTGGAGTTTCATTCCAATATCAGAAGTGGAAAGCAATGCATGGTCTTAACATTTCCATCCACTGGGAATAATAACAGAAACTTTGGGTTTTTAACAAATCAATGGATCTAGCACTAGATTTAAGCCAAATCACCCTGTGATAATCAAAGCAGATAAATAAAAAGCTGAATACAGTAGATTTCTGATTTTACTGAAATATCACAGCACATATCTACATCTCTCTTGCAGGTGCTATAATGAGCATCATGATCTTTGCAATTATTTGTGTTTATTTAAATGTCCTCTTTCTCATACTTGAATGTGTATTTATGCTCCAATGGAAGACTGACAAAAGACTGGAACTAAACTGCATGCTTTTCAGTTGACTAGTTTTGTTGAACTGTGTGTTGCCTGGTCTCACTTAAGTCCTTCCCTAAACTGTTGGGGTTTGAACCAGTGATATATGGAGATGTGAACAATGTGGTACATTAACCAGAACTGTGACTTGCTGCTCTAATTTTAAATGGAGTTTCTTTAATAGAAAATAGGAAATAGCATCAAGGGAAGAACTGATGTCTTCTCCTCCTGTAGGATAATAGTTCTTTCACCAATCTGAAAACCTGCAGAAATACAATTAAGGTAGAGCTACATATAGCCATTCCTACAAAAAGACTCCAGTTTGTCATCATGATGATGATGATGACAATAACATTTTAAAAGGTAGTTTGAAGCATAAGGTGGAAGCATAAGATGTGTAAGCCCTGGTCCACTTTTCTGTTCTTCATTGCTACTAACAATGAGAATTTTGATCTTGGAGCTCAAAACAACATACTGACATTACAGAAGGCAGAATAGAACTCAGTTAACAGTGCTAGGCCTTTAAGGGTTTCTTTATCCATATCCCTAAAAAGGAAAGAAAAAATCCAGATATGTTTAAGGAAAAGCCTTCTTTTGTGAATTTACATTCTGTCATAGTCAACTTTCAAGCTCCTTTCACAGAACAGCTTCATAACTGTGTGATTTTATTTTCTTGTCTTTAGAGTTGCCCAAGGTAAATAAGATAGAGAATCACAGACACAAAGAATGGTTTGGGTTGGCAGGGATATCTAGGTCCAATCTCTTTGCAATAAGCAGGAAAATCTTCAACTAGATCTGATTCCTCAAAGCCCCATCCAACTTCACCTTGAATATTTCCATTTTGCAATGTTTCCAGAGGTTGGTATTTACCACCTCTCTTTGGGCAACCTATTCCAGTGTTTTACCTCTTATCATAAAAAGTTTCTTCCTGACTGCTATTGGAACTGGCTTCTTGCATATTAATTTAAAAAATGCTTGAAAAAGATTTTATACAAAAGGAGGCAGAATACTTCAGCTATAGTACATTATTCCCTATCCAACTTTGCATATTTTTTGTTGATGATGGGTGGTGCAGCTTGTTTCTGGTGTAATTTATTTAATCTGGAGGATAAAATTCTGTAGAAGAAAATATAGAAGAAGTAGAAGTGTGAGAAGACAGCAAATATAATGGGCACACCAGAAGCTGAAAATTTCAGATATAATACGTACATGTAGACTTACGTAACCTCTTCCATTAGGACATATACACAAGTTGTATCAATGTGAACCTCAAATGATGAAGGTTTTAAACTAACATTTTTGCTGGTTCAATGCAATCTGTCTCAGACTTGAAAACTGCAATGACTACAGTTACACAAAGGCAAAGTACTTTTGCTGTAATATGTTGCTTCAGGATTTGCTTCAATTTTTTATGTTTTGCGATGTAGCTATATCATAACGTTCTGCAACTGTATTTATTGCTGCTCCCTCCTGGTGCAAGGTGTCCTCTCTTAACAATATTGCAACAATTTCAAACCAGATATTCCTCCCCTCCTTGAAGCTGTTAACCTCCAACTATCTTCTACGTTACTGAAGTATCTTCTGATTTTATGATATGAAAAGAATGAATGTTTTGATCCTGTTGCTTGTAGAAAAATGAGAAGTATTTTATTGAAAATAAGTATCTTGCCTGCTTCTTTTTGTCTACAATAAGCATCATGGACTGATTTTTGTGTTTGGTAGCAATCACAGAAATTAATTGACAATTTGTTTGGGTTGTTATGTTTGGATTTATCTCAATTTTCTTTTCTTAAATCTGTTTCTTCCACAGCAAACCACATCAGAAATTTCTTTATCCAAAATTATTGTAATGTTTCAATACTAATTTACAGTTCAAAATAAGAACTATCAAGGCTCTTATTTTTTTTCAAGTAATCGAATGTTTAGTGAAAAATGCAGTGCAAGCTCTCTGTAGAAGATGCCATATTCTCATGTTGGTGGAATGACCTATTTTGAAAAGTGAAACAATACTCCTTGCTATAGCTGCTTGCAATAACTCTATGTACCTATGTGCATTTTTTTCTCAACAATAAACATGCAAAACAGATACAGATAGCCCAGTTTTGCATTTATAATTACTGTTTACTGAAAGTGATGTTTAGACCATTTCTTAAATGATTACTATGATTTCCTTTCTAGCTTGGTTAAGGGCTTCATCTTACATTACACATTAAAGCAAACAAGACAAAGAAACTGCAAGTCAGACTAATGGGATGAATTCCCATTAATAAATTTCCCTAAACTCTTAATGAAGTGCATTCTATACTCTTGAAGAATTCAGATTTAAACATTATTAGACAACAAAATTACTAATATTTTGAAACAATAGTTTAATTGTGCTTTGTATTTGCATGTTTTTTCTCATTTGCAATATTTAACTTTAGTCCAAGTACTAAATGCTATTTTTTTCAGATTTGTATAATAAATACAACAACAAAACCTTCCATATCTATCTTGTACAGAAGAAGTTAAACCAACACTTTAAAGTTGACTTTTTGTTTGAAAGCTTTCTAAATGAGAAGAAGCCAATACAACAGATACTTGGTTCACAGATTAGAGTAGTATTTAGAAACATTAAATATTGATTTTAACGTAAGTTATTTTTATTTCTGAAATGATAGCATTTTAAGCAATCTCTCAGCTATGCACAGAGAAATCTATTGGCAAGAGTTTTGAGCCTCATTTAGAGATCTACAATCCCAGACAAGAAACTAGTCAAGATGTGAGCATCTCTGATAAGTCTCTGATCTTGCTACTGTTTTATGCTTGATTGATAATTCCAAGTATGATCTGCTGCTATTTTACCCTCTCTGTTCTTCCAACAGAAGCACACTTTACCATCATCCCTTTACATACACGCAAACTTTGTCCTTAGAACACCTTCCTCCTCACTAATCATTTTGTTAGAATGAAATAATTGAGACTGTACCCCAGAAAGAAGCAGAACTGGGCAAGCAAATACTAGTGTTGCATAAGCACAACTAGACTATAGTATCAGAATGTTGATTTTTAAAAGCTTCTGAGAATATCCAAGTTTATCTAGGAATTTTAATATATTAATACATTAAAGTTTGTATGGGGACAATATCTGCAACGCATACTAATAAGCTGGTGACCGGTTAGACTGGCAGCCACTTCACAAAACTGTGCTGTGCACTGATGCTAGCTCTACTTCTGCATAGAACACAGAAGGAAAGTTCAAGAGAAAGTGGTAGCTTCCTAAAATTCCCAAGAGGATAGCTGGACAAACAAATGTCAGCACATGGATGGAAAAAGTTAAAGATTCCTTGTAAGATGTGCTGATTTCTGTAGACTCTTCGGAAAAGCTTTCAAACTGCCTAGCTACTCAAGTACAGAACATCTAAAGCTTTGATTGAGTGAGGCACTTCATACCCCTTGCAGCTATGGTTTCAGGCTTCCCAGAGATACAATCAGATGATAGGGTATTAGTTACTGGCTCCTCACTGTTTCAGTACATTTAGAGAAGAAATAGGAAAAGACAATATCTGATTCTGCATAAAAAATACTTTTATGGCAAATTCTATGTGCAGAATAAACATTCCTGCCTTTCAGGAAATAACAGTAAGTTACAAAAAACCTGCCCAGTGCTATTCTCATTTTTGTTGTAAAATATTCCCTGTTTTTTCCTGCTATGCTTCTGAAAAATAATAGAAAATTCACTAGCTTGCCTGAAAAAAAGTCTACTTGGAGGAAATTTGACTCATTCACTCTTCATACTTTCTTCTAGTGTCCAGTGCTTGACAAATCAAACTTTTGGATTTCACCTAGAGATGAAATAGACTGGACTCATACTTTCCACAAATAAATACCAGTGATTTTGATCTCTCATCAGTGGCATTATTTATGTGAGAATTTTACAAGTCAGCTTGGATTTGAAGATGTGAGAAAAGCAAGTAATTAAAAAAACGAACGAAAGATTTGGGATTAGGAGATTTCTAGTAAGATTAATTCATTGGTTCATATAAGAATTGGTTGTAAAGGACTTTGTCTTACATAGGCTCAAAAATCTTAATGATGCAGATCCAAATCTGAAAATCTTAATGATGGAGATCCAAAACTCTATTGTGTACACGTTTCTCTGCTGTAACAGCCTTCGAGTGAGAGTATTTTTCCAAATGTCCAACTTGAACTTCTCAAGTCACAATTGATCATTGTGCCTTATTATTCAGACATTAATAGCCTTTTTCTTTTTATTTGAGTCCTCATCCTCTCAGAAAATTAAGATTTAAAATAAAAGCCCATCTTTACTGTCTCCTGTTTCTTTTCTCCCGTTGTTTGTCTCCAAAATACAGTCTTGTGCACATGTAACATTTAAACCACCACCTCAGGGTCTACTCAAGCTTGCTGATCATAGCTGGGTTCAGACTAATGAGACAGTGTCAGTATTGTTGATTATGTCTGTACATGCTGAGAAGAAACTGGTTTGTATCACAGTTTTCAGAGTAGTGTCCTTGTGAATGAGTCAGGAAAGTTGAATTTTACAAACACAGTTCCCAAACTTCATAACAAAAAAATGAGTAAACATTGCAGAATGAATATTTAGCTCCTTCATCTCTATCTATAGAGAAAGTTGTGCATAATTTTAAAACTTTGCTTTACAGCAGGAATACGTCTTTGTAAAATTGCTGTGAGCAGGAACACATCTTTATAATAAAATGTTGTGGTACATTGTGGTACACTGCTAGTACATATTCACACTATAGTGGTACACTGGTGCTACACTCACCTGACAGGACAAAGTGTAAGAGGGACAAGCTGGAACACAGGAAGTTCCACATGAACATGAGGAGAAACTTCTTTCCTGTGAGGGAGCCCTGGCACAGACTGTGGAGTCTCCTTCTCTGGAGGTTTTCAAAACCTGTCTGGATGTGTTCTGTGTGACTTGATTGAGGTGAACCTGTTTTAGTAGTGGAGTTGGACTAGATGATCTCTGGAGGTCTCTTCCAACCCTATAATTCTGTGATTCTATTATTTTTTATATCTTTGGGTTAATAAGACTCCAAAAATCAGAAACTGAAATAATTGTCAGAAATAAGACTGAAAATTAGTGATCAAAAAAATTTAGTAAGTACTAATGCAGACATCTGAGCATTAATAAGAAACAGATATGGGTGTTTAGATATCAAGGTGTTTGTAAAATTATCAAATCATATTGAACACAAAAAGGAATGAGGGAGGAAGAAAGGAAGAAAAGAGGGAAAGGTGAAGGGAGGAAAGACGGAAGAAGAGGAGAGAGAAAAAAAGAGGGAAGAGGGAAAGGAGGAAGGGAAGGTGGGAAGGAAAAAGGAAAGGGGAAGGGAAAATTAAAATGGTGGGAAAGTAGGGAAGAGAGGTCTATATGACTCATTTTTTTAATCTGAAGTGCTGAAGTTGAGTTGACATGATCTGACCAAGTCAAAATCAATTCTTAATAAATGACAGTAGGGCTACTTAGCCTCTACAAAATATGTCCACACCTCTTTAAAGGCTTTTCTCCTCTCATGAAAGAGGTAGTTTCATAATACTGCTATAATAAGACAAGAAGAAAAGAATCACAGAAATCCAGTTCCTGAAGCAATTTTTACATTAAAGCAATGAGAAGTGTGCATTGCAGGCTGAAAGTTTTCTCTTCAAAAATTTGTTTAAACTGTGAGTTCAGACTAGGTTTTTGAAGAATCTTGCCGTAAGTTTTAGTTGCAGATTGTGATGACGCACATAGCAAATGCTAGAATTTTAACTGAATGTGACAAATACAAACTTTTCAATAAAAAAGGATATAATTTTCTTGTACTTAAGACTGAAAGATAATAAAATTACAAGAAGGAGTTTAGGATGTACAAGGCAAGTGCAAGCTGAAGAATTTTAACTATGATTTATTTTTTTTTACAAAGCAATTAGATCACAGCCAATCATAATTTGCCCAGAACTCCATCTATGCTGCTTCTGCACATAGATGTATACACTACTTCCACACAGTGTACTTTATGATAGACATAAAGCAATCTAATGGATTCAGAGAAGAGTTAGTGCTTTATTCAGGTTCATTGTGCTGTTAGCTTGCTTGGTCTCCTAGGCACAGTGCCACGGACTGATGAAGCAATAGAGACTGGCTCACCCTAATGTGATACACAGGGGATATAGCTGAGAGGCTTGAGAACATAGGCGTGGTTAATCCTCCCGTGTTTCAATATTTGGGATGGGCCTCACCAACTCCCATTGGGAAAACCACATGATAGTCCACATATGAAAGCATCACGAATGGATCTTAAATGTCAGTGTGCAAAAGGTCACCTTCACGACATGGTGTCAACACCTAGCACTGGCTCTAGATAGATTGCACACATATATCTATGCGTTAATCATAATTTTAAAGCAACTGACCTTCAACAAATACTAATTTCACTAGGGAGGGGCTGATCCAAGGATTGGCTCACCAGCTTGAAAGATGGTGATCCTAGCTGTTCTTAAAATGTAACAGTTTCATCATATTCATGGTCTGGTGGAATCCATGCTGAAAAAAGGCATGTGGTCAGTCCAAGTTTTTTGGTTTACTAAGACTCTTTCAATCCTTTTCATCAGAGCTATTTCCCAGTCAATCAATACCCATGTTGGGAACCAAATCCTTTCTGCTTTATTCACACAGATACTGAGAAAATCTCTAAGTACGACATCAAAGTTACAGTGTAACTGTATTTAATCAACAGTAAGTCTTGTGAGATGAGGTCCTCAGTTTTGGGACAAAAGACGATATAGCCTTGAAACAAGAGAAGGTATCATGGATATAAAGTTGTATTAGTCTTGGAGGAGGCATGACTTTCAGAGGATTTTTATGCATAAATAAGTGAAGTTCTGCTCTACATAACTGATTGAACTGCTATTGGAATGGAGATGCAGGACTTCAGTTCATACAGCCTTGACCTGAAGATCAAAAAAGTGAAACATCTGGAGAGGTGCCAACAGAGAATGCACTACTGGCATAGACAGCAGAGCATTCCTGACTCCCAAACTAATTCTTTCAAAGCAATAAAGAACATATGAAGTATTTTCTTTATGAAGGCAGCTTGAAGGCATCTATTTTAATGTCTCTCTTAAGCTTGCCATAGAGGTCTCTGTGTGATTTATTTTTTGAGAAAACACATGCAACACTCCCATCTGGAGATATAGATTCAATTACTCTCATTCCTCTACTGCTATGTGGTATCCTTTTTGCCAATTCGATTTTCCTTTCCAGTAACTTGTTTCTTCTTCCTCTGTTTATCAGGACAATAGCCAAATAAGCATTGTTTAACAATGTGTAATGTCTAACAGAACAATAGTGGGGGTCTTTTTTAAGGCTTACAAGCATTATCATAGGCACACAATTCTCAGAAAATAAAGGCACTAATTAGTCTTTCAAGCTACATCTCAAAAACAGTAGGTAAAAAAACAAGGCAAGAATCAATAATTTTCTAGGTCCAACATTTCCCAGATTTGCTCGGAGTGTGAATTATTTTCCTTGACTGATACTGAAATTCTGGCACAGCAGAGATCCAAGTGAATCAGAATCAAAAGATACTCTGAAATTTCTTTCTGTGGCTGATATTTTCCTGATTGGCAACCCTGGCCAATCCATAGCTAAAATAAGCAGTGCAAGCTGAATCTTATGAAAGCTGAGATAGGTTTTGCAGAGATGTGGAGCAAATACAGGAGGAAACTGCAGCAAGACACGGACCCTAGTTATGGTGCAAGCAGAATCAGAACCTAAATCAGAATATATTTATTGTAAAAGCATCCCCTTTACTTATACCCTCCTTAATTCTTTCTAAGTAGAATTTTTTATTGTTCAGTGGCCTTCAGAGCAGCTGTGCTGATAACTTCTTTGCTACATGCAGTGACTGTTTTCTACTTGCATCTCCTGGTTGCGCAGAGGCTCCTCCAATCTGCTGCACAGGCACTCTGTGTTCACACATGAGTCCACTTCTTTTTCTCTCTATATTGAGTTCTGCATCTTGGTTTCCAACAGGAAACCCCAAAACACTGTCACATGAGGGAAGATCCAGTGCAATGCACACACAAGACTCTGCCAGGTCTTTTTCTATAATTCTGTTTAAGGTATATATAGAAGTCAATAGTATTCAGTAGTTGGTCTGACAAATATACTGTGGAGTATTGTTTTGGCCTAACAATCCTTGAAGATAAAACAATATAATAGAGGATCAGAGGGGTTAAAAGCAGATACACTGTTTACGTTCCTCACTATGAACTCAGTGACCTCAAAAAAATAGAAGTGAAAAAATGTTTACATAGGCTGAAGAACATAGATGTAGTCCTTTCAGTAGGTTTCTCATTACAGAGGAGTGGCTATGAGGACATGGGAAACATGAGAAACACAGAAAAGCAACTGGGAAAACTACCGACTATTCAGAGAGTAAGTATCTCCTGTCCTGCATATTTCTACAGCGCTTGCGAGATACAGCAACTTCGTTGCAGGAGACTAAACCAGAAAATGTCATCCTTTAGGTGAACATATAAAGGAATTCTGATTTTTGGCCATATCTGTGTGTCTGTCACTTTGTGCATATTCACATGCAGACTCTTGCATAAATTTGCTTTCAGCTTCTGTCATTTTTTTTTTCCTTTCAGTATCTGTGGATGCTGAATGTCAGTCTCATGGAAATATATGAGGGATATATTTACATCTTGGTGATGTTTTTAGCTGAGTGGGTAAGACCTTTTTCTCATAACAGCTGCCTAATCTCTTAATAAAGTGTTAAATTACAATCTGACAGTTTCAGTACCTGGTCCTGTTGGGTCATTTGCAATATTCAAACTTCAAAGAGAAGCAACAATGTATGAGTTGAGCTTCTACTCTGAGGAAAATACAAGTGCTACAAAGTTATAATGAGTAAGTGGAACTGGGGAAAAAAAGTAAAAAATACCAGTAAGCTAAGACTTAGGACTGCAAAGTCACCCTTGAGGGTAAGTGTGGGAAAAAAGAATGAATTTATGTGTGTGTTCATATTGTGTGGAGGCTGCTGACTGCTCTAACTAAAATAAGGACAAAACGAAAGAAGTAAAAATAGATTTTACTTTTTAAAAATAAAGACCACTGGAAAATATTAGTTTTAAATAAATGTTTAGAAAACCTACTGCTGTTGTTAGTGTAGGTGAACATGACATACAGAATTGTCTTGCCTTTTTTCTTTTTCCCAGAAAACTAATAAAAATTCAGAATTCTGTTTACAGAGATTTAAGCAAATCATCCTCAGATACAACTTTAAGTGATGTTGTCATGGTTTAGGCCCATTCAGGGACAAAAGACCACGATCAAACTTAAGTACCAAATATCTTGGAACATGGGATAGGGAAAGCTTAATTACTGCTTATGGTCCTGGACAAAACAGACAAGGCTACTCTGCTTGGGGAAGAAAACAAAACTTAATTTAATCCACCTCAAACTAAAACATGGCAAACAGAAATATCCAATGGAAAATCAATACAGAGCAGACCAAATGATAGAACTGCAACCAGCCCTTTAAATTCCCCTTTCCCTCACTCCTCCTTTCTTTCTGGTCTCAGAGCCCTGGGTCTGGTATTGTTACCTCCTCCCGTCCTAAGCAGTTGGGAGCAGGGAATATGAGGTGCAGATGTTGCAAATCTGCTGGGGAAGAAAAACTTATCTACACAGAAGTTAGATAACCAGAGGCATCCTTTATTTGACAACACATCAGGAATATGGGATCATTCCCAAAGAATGTCCAACAAAGCATTAAAATTATCAGATATTTATCCTCAAAATTCTTTTTTTCTTTTCCTCTATGCATAAAAGCCCACTTAGAATTGTTCATTATATTTACCCTTTACCTTGATTGGTTATTTGTCACTTACATCACTTACACATTACATCACTCTTATCAATTGGTTCCTTATTATACAAGTTATGCATATTCATATATATATTTCAAAATCACTTGGCCAAATAACTGATTTAAGCTATGGATTATTTATTTGGTGCTCAGGACCAGAAAGTTATGGGGGGTCAGGACAGTGAACAGCCTAATGGTTAATATAACAAACCCGTTTCTTCCTCTGAAGCAGTCACTCCCAACAGTGTTCTTAGATGTTTTATAGCTTGCAGGTGAATGAATTTAAACAATCCCCCTCATTATCACTCTTATTTTCATTTTGCCTGATTCTCCTCTTAGGGAGAGGCTTCACCAAGGAGGCCTAGTTTTGCTTAGTTATGCTACCTTACTTATGAATATTACTTAAAAATAACCATTAAATAAATTCACTTGACTTTTTATATCTTCTGTAACACAGTCAGTCCTTTCTTGTTGTATCTTACTGCTTTTCTCGTGCCTGAGGAGAAGCGCTCCTCACCANTCAGATATTTATCCTCAAAATTCTTTTGTTCTTTTCCTCTATGCCTAAAAGCCCACTTAGAATTGTTCATTATATTTACCCTTTACCTTGATTGGTTATTTGTCACTTACATCACTTACACATTACATCACTCTTATCGATTGGTTCCTTATTATACAAGTTATGCATATTCATATATATATTTCAAAATCACTTGGCCAAATAAATGATTTAAGCTATGGATTATTTATTTGGTGCTCAGGACCAGAAAGTTATGGGGGGTCAGGACAGTGAACAGCCTAATGGTTAATATAACAAACCCGTTTCTTCCTCTGAAGCAGTCACTCCCAACAGTGTTCTTAGATGTTTTATAGCTTGCAGGTGAATGAATTTAAACAATCCCCCTCATTATCACTCTTATTTTCATTTTGCCTGATTCTCCTCTTAGGGAGAGGCTTCACCAAGGAGGCCTAGTTTTGCTTAGTTATGCTACCTTACTTATGAATATTACTTAAAAATAACCATTAAATAAATTCACTTGACTTTTTATATCTTCTGTAACACAGTCAGTCCTTTCATGTTGTATCTTACTGCTTTTCTCGTGCCTGAGGAGAAGCGCTCCTCACCAGTCCTCTCTTGCTCCATCTTGGGGTCTCCTACACACTGGGCAGCCCTGCATGGGCTGCTCTGATGAGGTGCTGCAACACCAATTCATCTTCTCTGGGTTGTGGCCTAAACTGCTCACTCCCTCTGACCTGGAGTCTCCAACTCTCACTCTTTTCTTTCTCATCATGGGCTTCAAGGATGCCTCTGGTCTGGGATCGCTCCTGTCCCTCTTCTCTGACTGCAAGGTCCACATGCTCACCCCCATCTTACCCTTCCCTTCCACCTCCTCCCACACATTCCCGTCCTTAAATAGTGATGGCAGAGGTGCCAGATTGGCCCAGGTGGGCCAGAGATGGGTCCAAAAGCCAGAGCCATGGGAAAGTCTGAGAACTCTTTATGGGAGCTGCACTGCAGCCCCCTCTCCCTGTTAACAAGCAAAATTGGCTCCTCACAATCCCATGACAGATATGCAAATATTTGGTTTCATTTTCTGACTGGACTTGATTGTCTGTGTGCTTAATAAGGCAGACAATCTCTCAGCAGATAATTTCCCTCTAGTTTTTTTGACAGCGTCAACTCTTTCTCTGCTCCACAGGAACAACCTCATCATATCCGTCTTTAAACTTATATATGTCTTATTTTTGTCTTGTTACATCTTATTTTTCTTGTTACATACACTTTAAAAAAATCATCTCAATAGACAATGTTCAGTACCAGTAAAATTTCCTCCAAATTTGCCCAAGGTCACAAACATTTTTCAGGAACTATCAGCACCATAACAAAAGAGCTTATGCAAAATTCAGTAGTCAAAATCAAGTGACCATTCAAATAAGACGTTTGGTAATAGCACCTCCAGTTTTATATCTGCATGGTGCATTTATCCCAGGGTCACTTGAGATGGTAAAACATACAAAATGATCAAAAAGACTTGCCCCATCAATCTGTAAGGCCTATGTGTGCTGATTAACAGACTAAGTGAGGCTAATTTAAATATAATTATCCTATAGCAGAAGAATGATAAGTACTAACCATTGAGCATAAGTTTATGTGGATTTTTACAAATCATGTAAGAGGGTAAATGTGTTTAAGTTCTTTTATGTGGGTGCCAGCTTCATGTAATTACCATTTAGCACCTGTCTTTGCATAAACATGAGATAAATAAATATCTCAGCTCTGTGTTTAAGACTGGTTCATTGTACACTACCACTTCCTCATTAAGATATAACCTAAAAAAAGGTAATGAATTCTAAGACACTAGTATTTACACATGAAGAAGGGAGAGGCCTTAAAGTTTGGTTTTGTATTGAAAATAATGCTCTTGTTATGTGACCTTACCAGTATGCTAGCTCTTCTTGGACTTCCATATTAACAAGCAACACTTGTCAATGTACTTTACAAGAGCTATTAGAGGGGTAACAAAAGAATGGAATAAAGATGACAAGGGGTTAGTATTTCTCCATAAGTCCTATCTTTCCTGTGCAATTTCCTCAATGTCCTTGGTAGAAGTTGCTTTGTGAAAATAAAACATTGTCTTGAAAACGTTGAGCATTTTCTTTTACCAAACAACTCGTAAGACAATGGCAGAATCAGTACTTTTAGGCAACAGATTAAACTCATCAAAAGCCTAGAGCTCCTATTCTCTGGCTCCCAGAAGAGGTTAAAATAACAGAATAAACTGTTCAGCTTTTTGGAACTGGGGCATACATGTGCTGGAGTAATTCTATACACTTGGTGACCATTCTGGTAAATGCTTACTTTAATAAATAAGTAGGCTGCTTACGGACAGTGGAAGTGTTATCTGAAAACCGGATTTATGCTCAACGTTCAATAAGCCACTCTACACACAGAGATGAGCTAGTGTTTTATTCCATGTCTGTGCAGAGATGCTGCTAGGGGGTAATTCCACAAGACCAGCACACCCAACAGACAGGGGGTTCCATCCTTATGTCTTTGATCCTTCTTCAAGAATAAAGTCTTTAACAAACCATTCATGTAAAGCAACCAGGTCCACCTCATCAAGGTGGTGATTGTGACCTGAGTACAGTCCTTAGAGTGACTGGACCCACTCCATCAAGTTGTTGATAATGATCTCTACCCCTCAGGTAGAGAAACCTATTACTATTCTCGGACATCCTTTAAGAGAATAGCATATGTGCCTGAGTCCAAGTTTATCCATCTACTATGAAATTTTTATCTGGTTACATAAGCATCCACTCTTCAAGTGGAAGAGAGATCAGATTTATAATGCTGGAAACATGCTCCCAGTTTTTAACTGTATCTTCCTTTGTAAGACCAAGTCATGTGGTCAATTCAGCTTAAAACTTTCCTCTGTGTTTTGTTTCCAAGGTGTGTAATATGTAGCAGGTTTTCACATCCTTTCTCATAATTTTATCTTCAATGGTAAGTTGTTGACCACGTTTTATAGTTCTATATCCTGAACCATGCAAATATGTGAAAAACTTGAAATATCCTATAAAGTGGGCCATAATTATTCATCCTAGCAATAGGTAAATTTAAGGAACTGAAAAGTTCATGTAAAGCAGACTCATTTAAAATTCCCACAGGGGGAGTTTAGTTACTTATTCTATCAAATCAGGCACACAAGATCTAAAGATCCCTGAGTGTTCAACCTAAATGCTGTCTAAAATTACATGAGAAACTACTACTGGACCTCAACACAGAAAATTGCTCTTCTCTTTATTCTTGCATGTTCCAATAGCAAAACCGTGTTCCTGCCATAACCTTCTATGGCAATGCTTTGTGACACAGCTTTACTGACATTTTTTATTTGGCTCTTTGTGGAGAGCTGCTAAACTGATCTAGAGTAAGACTGACTAGCATACCCATTAGGACTGAGCATTTCCTGTACCACACAATTGGTACAGCAATTGACAGCAATTTGGCACTTATCTTTCCAGGAGTAGCAGGTAGGGGTAAAGTTGTTTAACAGCATTTTTCCATCCCAACTTCATTGCTGTCTTCAATCCATAGATCTCCAAGTAATTTACAACTGCCTGATACTCAAGATTATTTTTGCCATTGGACATACAGTGAATTGGTAATGCTGCTGCACGAATAAGGACACTCTGTGTGTCTCATACAGACATCAAGTCTGCTTACATGAAATCTTAAAATATTATAAAAAATAACAGTAACAAAAGTTCAGACACCAATCATGTAACTGATAGCTATCAGGTCCTAGCTGTGTAAGGCTAATAATAGTAATGATGCAACCTGAAGTTAAGTGAATCTGTTTCTCTTTTCAGATCAGTGATGACCTACCTGCACTCAAGTGGACTGCTTCCTCCAGCAACCCCTTTGTAATTGCCTTGTCAAAAGCCTCTTTGTTAGGAAATTGATGCAACTGGAAGGAAAAAAAATTAAGGGTTTTCCTTAATTTCTTATATATAGATGATGTCAGAGTTCGTTCATATTACCATATTTAGAGATTGTTTTCCAAGCTGGGAGATATGTGCAAAGAGGGGAAAAAAAATCCATGGAGCGAAACTATATATAATGTGTGCCAGGAAGGGATATAGAGTTTGATTCCTCACTATGACAACACTGTATTACCATATAATCCCTTTCATAAATTTGACTAGTTTTAAAAAAATCAGACAAATACATTTTAAAAAAGAGTACTCATAAAACATAGAAGATCATTAAAATCATACCAAACAATTACAATTAAAAACATACATATTTCTGTACACAAGGCCATCTACTTGATTGCAATTAGATATAATTTTTTAAGAATTTACGAAATTTAATAATTTAACTACTCATAACTTATTTTCTGACATCAGGAAGTAGATTTCACTTACTTTTCATTATGTAAATACTAGATAGCTGCTTTATTGCTCTATGTCAGGTTTATTCAATGGTCAACAGTGGATTTTTTTTTTGATGGAAACGTATCCTGCCTTGGGATCCTCTCTCAGTTACAGAATTGTTGACTGACTAGTGACATACAGATATATACCATTTAGATTAGATATCTGCTTCTGCATCAATCAAGATCTTGAGCTTCAAGAAAGTTTCTTTCTTTAGCACTCATCTGCTTAGCAGGATTTTGCTGTGATACTTGCTACATTTTAAAACATGCATGTGTGACTATTAAATTAATAGTAACTGCAAGTTAGTGATAAATTATAACATCCAAAAGTAGCAACAGTTAGTGGTGGACATTTCAACTTTGATACCGCTGCAAGTGGTCTGCTTTTTAACAATCATTTCATCCACTTGGAAGCCCTTTCTTTACTATCATAAAAATCTAGACATCTGTTACAAGACAGACAAATGCAAACCACAAATACAAAAGTATTGAGAGATTAGGAAAAAGAAGGTAAACTTTCATGTTTTTCCTTTCAATTTCCCTTTAGAAGAAGTTTTCAGTATTTCCCCTTTGTAAGTGGAAGTGTAACCTAACTAAAAAGGCATCACTTTTATTTCTTTAAGATTATAGTGAAAGTGTCCATTTATTTACTGTTTGCACTTTATACAATTCTTAATTATAGAAAACAAAAATTATTAAACTCTATCATCTTGTTTAGCATCACTTTGGAGACTTCCCTTTTGTTTTGACCTCAGTAATCTCATTTGCAGCATGAACTGAATGCTTCCAAATCTCAAAGTTAGGTCTACTTTTTAATCAGAAATCCATAAGAGATTTTTAGCATGTCAAGAAGGCCTACTGAAAACTGCAGGTCATATAGTAGCTTAGTTCTAAATACAGGCCAATTGCATGAGGTTCAACAAGGTGAAATGCCAGGTCCTGCACTTGCGCCACAACAACCCCATGCACCGCTATAGGCTTGGGGCAGAATGGCTGGAAAGCTCTCCAGCAAAAATAAGACCTGGGGCTGTTTATCAACAGCCAGGTGATTATGAGCCAGCAGCGTGTCCAGGTGGCCAAGAAGGCCAATTGCACGTTGGCTTGTATCAGAAATAGTGACCAGCAGGACCAAGGAGGTGATTGTCCCCCTCTACTCAGTCCTGGTGAGGCCACACTTTGAATATTGTGTTCAGTTCTGGGCCCCTCTGCAAGAAAGACATTGAGGTGCTGGAGTGTGTCCAGAGAAGGGCAACAAAACTGGTCTGATGAGGAGTGGCTGAGGACTGGCTGAGCTGGGGTTGTTTAGCCTAGAGAAGAGGAGGCTTAGAGGAGATATGATCAGTCTCTACAACTGCCTGAAAGGGAGCTGCAGTGAGGTGGGAGTCAATCCAGTAACAAAAAATAGGACATGAGGAAATGGGCTCAGGTTGCACCAGGGGAGGTTTAGATTGGACGTTAGTAAAAACTTTGGCAGCAAGAGGATTATTGAGCATTCGAATGGGTTGCCCAGGGAGGTGACAGAGTCACCAGCCCTAAAGATATTCAAAAGACACGTATATGAAGTACTGAGTGATATAGTTTAGTTTAGTGATGACCTTGGCAGTATCAGGTTGGTGGTTGGACTTGATCATCTTAAAAATCTTTTCCAACCATAATGATTGCTTGATTCTATGATTGTATTCCACAGGTATGAGATTCATATCATGTAAGTAGCCTCCTTCCAAATGAGATTCACTCACTTAGTGGAAGAGGGAAAGACTGTGGAGGTTGTTTACCTGGACTTGAGTAACGCCTTTGGCATTATTTCTTACCACATTTCCTAGAGAAACTGGCTGCCCATGACACATTCACTGGCTAAAAAGCTGTCTGGATGGCCAGACGTAAAGAATGGTAATGAAAGGAATGAAATTTTCTTGATGACTGGTCAGAAGCCATGTTTCCCAGGGCTCAGTATGGATACAGCTTAACATCTTTATCAGTGATCTGGATGAAGGGATCCAGTGCACCTTCAGTAACTTTGCTTTGCAGATGACACCAAGTTGGGTGGGAATCACTCACTGTAATTATCCCTGGACAGTTAGCAGAGCAGCAGAATAGACACTGAGAGGTTCATTTTTCTCGGGCCAGGCTAAACGTGGTGAGTGGCACCAGCCTCTTCACTCATCCAGCGTCCCTTGCGAGGGAGACAGGGCCAGCTGAGGGTGCAGCCACAGCCACAGCACAGGATTTAAACACCTCAAGAGCAAACCAAGCGAAGTCAAATACAGGGGTGCGGCTGGTGAGTCACGTGGGAGAGAGGAGTTGCTGTGAGTAGTCGGTGGGACAGGCAGCTATGGTACCAACCCAGGCAAAACGTGTTTTCAAGGAAATGTGGTGACCCAGGAAGAGGTCCCTTGTAAACATGTAGGTGTTCAGGTCTCTGGCTGCAGGGAGTGCTGGCATCTGGCACTCTTAGTGATTGATGTAAAAGACAATACCTGTGTTCAATATGACCAGGTAAATGACCTGCTTAACCTGGTAGTTGAACTCAAGGAGGAGGTGGAAAGACCCAGGAGTATNGGCAGCAAGAGGATTATTGAGCATTCGAATGGGTTGCCCAGGGAGGTGACAGAGTCACCAGCCCTAAAGATATTCAAAAGACACGTATATGAAGTACTGAGTGATATAGTTTAGTTTAGTGATGACCTTGGCAGTATCAGGTTGGTGGTTGGACTTGATCATCTTAAAAATCTTTTCCAACCATAATGATTGCTTGATTCTATGATTGTATTCCACAGGTATGAGATTCATATCATGTAAGTAGCCTCCTTCCAAATGAGATTCACTCACTTAGTGGAAGAGGGAAAGACTGTGGAGGTTGTTTACCTGGACTTGAGTAACGCCTTTGGCATTATTTCTTACCACATTTCCTAGAGAAACTGGCTGCCCATGACACATTCACTGGCTAAAAAGCTGTCTGGATGGCCAGACGTAAAGAATGGTAATGAAAGGAATGAAATTTTCTTGATGACTGGTCAGAAGCCATGTTTCCCAGGGCTCAGTATGGATACAGCTTAACATCTTTATCAGTGATCTGGATGAAGGGATCCAGTGCACCTTCAGTAACTTTGCTTTGCAGATGACACCAAGTTGGGTGGGAATCACTCACTGTAATTATCCCTAGACAGTTAGCAGAGCAGCAGAATAGACATTGAGAGGTTCATTTTTCTCGGGCCAGGCTAAACGTGGTGAGTGGCACCAGCCTCTTCACTCATCCAGCGTCCCTTGCGAGGGAGACGGCCAGCTGAGGGTGCAGCCACAGCCACAGCACAGGATTTAAACACCTCAAGAGCAAACCAAGCAAAGTCAAGTACAGGGGTGCGGCTGGTGAGTCACGTGGGAGAGAGGAGTTGCTGTGAGTAGTCAGTGGGGCAGGCAGCTATGGTACCACCCCAGGCACAATGTGTTTTCAAGGAAATGTGGTGACCCAGGAAGAGGTCCCTTGTAAACATGTAGGTGTTCAGGTCTCTGGCTGCAGGGAGTGCTGGCATCTGGCACTCTTAGTGATTGATGTAAAAGACAATACCTGTGTTCAATATGACCAGGTAAATGACCTGCTTAACCTGGTAGTTGAACTCAAGGAGGAGGTGGAAAGACCCAGGAGTATCAGGGAGTGTGAGAGAGATAGAGTGGTGGACTGAGAATTTACAGTCTCTGAGATGTAAGCAACAAGTAAAGCCTACTCAAGAAGTACAGGATCCCCTACAATCTTCTAGCCAGGTTAACAGAAGGGACCTAAGAGATGTAGGGGAATAGGTACAGGTGTCTTCTCAGGAAGGCAGGTGGATCTCTTCCCAGCCATCTGCTCCTTCTTAGTTGTCCCTGCACAACAGGTATGGGACTTTGGAAGCTGAGGGCCAGGCAAGGGAATATGAAGATGTAGGCCCCCTTGAGGTAGATGTGGAGCTTAGGGACATGGACAGATGTGGTACTGCTCAGTTAGACATGATGATCTTCTCCAATCTAAACAATTCAGTGACATTAAAATTTATACTGTAAAGACCAGTTCTCTAAAGTGTAAATGAGAGACTATACTTACATGGAGTTTTAGGATTATTTCCTCTTAATATTCTTGCTTTTTTTCCTATTTCTTCATAATTTGTGATTTTTTTCCTTCTGTTTTTTTTCTGGGCTGTATCTTCTGTTCTACTTGCTGACTCATTATTTTCCTCATTCTGAAAGGCTTTTCATTCCTTTCCACTAATCAAAATCCTTCTATTACTCATGCACAGTTCATTAGCTTTGCTTGCTCTCAATTCAATATGCACTGTTACCTTAGCTTGTTCTCCCCATTTTCTACTTCAGAAAGTAAGAGGAATTGAAAAGGTAACCAGACATCAGTTTGACTAGCACCTCACACCTTTTGGGAATGTGGAATATGGTAGATAGAGACAGTTTTTGAATTCTCCAGAGAAGGACTTGTGAACATCAGATCCCTCACTCCATTGCTATTCCTGGAGTATTTTTTTTCAATGAGAAGATTTTTATACTCAGAAATGTATGTTATCTTTAAATTTGTCTGATTATTAGGATCTGAAAAAATGTCTTTTAATCCCAAGGTTAAATCTGTAAAATTAACAGTTAATATGGAAGTAGACATTTTTAATTTTCAAATAGAAAAGTTGAATCAGAGAGAATACTAGTAAAAAGTAGACGGTAACTATGGAGTTCTGTGTAGGCTCCATATCTAGGGTTCACTTCTTGAAGCTGAACTATGAAGTTCGCCTGGAACTTAAAGCAGAAGAGCTTTTAGCAAACCTTCCCATTTGGTGTCCTACTACTATCATTGTTCTCTCTTCTGCAGACTGGAACAAAACATACCTGAAAGAGTAAGAAACTGAAAGTGAAAGAAACTGAAAAGGAGAGGATGTGAAATGGAGCCTCTGACGTCAAACTGTCTTGTAACTCCACTGTTTCTCTTTAAAATCTGTTCTTGAATATATGTTCTGCAAGTCCTGTGGCGAATATAAACAAGAGTACTTGGGGAACACAGTAGACTTCTTACAACTTCTGAAGAAAATTGCCTCTCTTTAAATTAGATTAATAAGTAGTTTGGAAGTGAGGTGTGTACTTCTGTCTTTCACTCAGCAATTCAGTTAAGTTGCCTGCCTTAGCCAAATGTTGTAACTTTCTGCCATTCTTTTGCATGGACTTTTTCTATAGAAGCACCTGTTTTAGACTTGGATTGTCTTATCCCAGATGGAGCAAAGGCCATTTACACACTAGAGAGAGAAAGAGACGGAGGTGGCTGTTTGAGTTTGTCTGAGTTTGTCTGAGCACAGAATACAGGTTGCTCCTCTGACTCTGGAGCTCTTTTTGCACAGAACATGCCTGGATGAAATTGACCTACTGCGGCAAGAGACATATGTCCAAGACTTACTGTTCCTTTCTGCCTTTGCTTCAGGTGGGGTTTTTTGGGATTAATTTTGTTTGATTTTGTCTGCTGTCCTCACCTGGCATTTACCTTTTTTCTACTTTAGACTTGGATGCAGAGAATTATTGCTGTTAATAGGCAGCTTGGAAACTGTTCTTCATTTGTCATATGGAATTAAGAAATGAGCATTCCAAATATGCTAAGGACAAGGTAAAGGACATTACAACACTGGCATAGCTGATTTGATAACTGAGAATTTGGCAGCTTCAAAATATTGGGGAAAGCACAACAACAATAATAGGAATCTTTTGCCATCACTAATAGTTTGCAGTCTTAAGGGAGCCATGCCCTGACCTTTGGCCCAATTGCAATCAGAAAATTGATGTGTCACACCCATGATTATTACATATCTTTACTGAGGTGTCTCTGCTGAAGTGTTTGTGGAGAGGGACAAATTTTTAAAGCATATTTAAATTGTGTGACTGTGGAGAAGAACAGAACAGATTACAGGAACATTCCACCATCCATGTGCAACATCCTAGAGGAAGAAAGTCAGCCAATGAGAAATTCTATAGCCTCTTCAGTGAGGCTGAATTTATGTGGTCACAGTAAGCTGATGTTAGGTGTTTTGGCTGCTGCTGCAAGCAGAATTATTCTCTCTGTGTCCAAATCCTTCTACATCTACTCTTTCACTTTCTTTGTGACAGCACTAATGCTAATGTAGCTGTACTGTGAGCTGGAGCAGAGAAATAAGGTTTTTAGAGCCTAGAAACCTGTGAAAAAGGTTTGTTTTCAGTTGGATGGGTTCTTTATGTATTGTGAACTGAACAAGACCTAAACCTAGTACAGAGAGGTATGGAAGAAGGCATAAATGGGGCAGAGACAAGGGTGGGGCTGAGCCTTTCCCAATTCCCCAGCAAAACGGTTATACAGCTGCAACCCAAGTGTTGATCCACCTTGTTCTGCTGCCATGCTTCTGATGTCTTCCTTTCCTGACAGGGATGTCCAGTGAGGTGGGGGATAGCCAAACAGTCTGAAATTAGTCCATCAAAGGGATTACTACTTCAACACCAAAATGTGCACATTGAATGTGTGGAAACTAGTTCATCTGAATTCTAGCTGAGAAGTATCTCATCCTTGTTTGCACAGAGCTACGTATAACAATCATAATTTTCACTAATTTGGGGGATTCATAGCACAGGGGCCACATTACTTAAATTATATTTAGGAAAAGGAGGGAATGATCAAGGTGATCTGCTGCTGGGAGGTCAGAATACAGGAAGCGAAAAAACACTTTTGTTTGGGTAAAAAAATTCACAATGGTAACACAGTAGGTGCTGTGAACTCTTCTCATACCAAGTATTTGGAGAAACTGAGTACTGCAATGTGGGTGACTATTTCCTGTCAGTGGCCAAATAAATGAATCACAGGACTGGCTTGATCAGTTATTTATCCTATTAAGTCTTAGGGTGTGCACACGGTAATTCTGACTTAATTGTGATGGCTTGCATCCGAGGAATTCACGAATATGAAGGCAATGAAACTTGGCTTGAGGACTGAAGACCGAAGGGCCAGTAATTGTGCAGTAACTAGAAAGTTAGGTACTGGAAACCTTTCCTCTAAGCCCTGCTGCTCTATTACCAATGTTCACTGCCACTGAATTAATGAACTGTTCAAAGTAAATAATGAAATTAATGGAACGTGTCCAAAAACAGGAAAGGGGTGAAAATGTTTGAATCTTTTCATTGTTAGTGACTTCTCTTTTTAAATTTTAGCTTATTTAAAAGTAGGAAGATGTCCTTCAGAAAACTTACTTCTATACCACTCTGCAAATAAGTGAGACAACTTTCTGATGGAATCATGTGTTTTGTCTTGGTTAACATGTCTCAAAAAACAGGGAATGTAAGAATGGGTACAAAAACTTCTTTAGAGCATAAAGAAAACACAACAAAAGGTAGAATTTGAATTGTTTCATTTAGATAAAAAAAGTAGGTGCAAGGGTGTGCACATAGAGCAAAGATACCCTAAAAAAATGATTTAGAAAAGAGGATGATTTTGTTCTTTATATAATGGAAAAAACAAGAGATGTTGCCAATTGGAAAAAAAAAGCGCTATTTATAGAAAGTGTACTTTACCTCTGCAACAGGATACAGTGAAATAAAAAGCACAGCACAATCAAAAAAATAAAATGTAGAAAGCCTAGAGCTTGAGGTGGTTTTTTAAGGTAGATTACATTCAGATCATGGCTAGTAACATAAATCTACCGTATGTAGCTGGAGATGTAAGAAACAGGTTTAATGGCGTTCTCAAGGTGAAGCTCTACCAAGAAAGGGACATCTAAATGATTCTTCCCTAATCAATGATGTTACACTAGATTACATTACACTGGTCTCCAGTCCAGGCACACTTAGCCGCCTTATATATGTCATAAATGAATCTGATCCTGACATCATTGTGCGTTCTGCCATGTTCTCTGACAGAACAATGAGTTATTTTGTCACAGTGTGGCTAAGGCTATCTTACATAGCTTCACACAAATGGAAATTGTTGCCAGCATCATGTAACCCTGAACTTCAATTGTGGTGTGTGGACTTGGATAACTTGTATTGTCTCTCTTGGATAACTTGTATTGTCTCTCTTCCTTTTTCACTTTACAATCTTCAAGGCAGAGCTTCTTTTTTGGCTAAATCATGTCTCCCAGTAGGTCAATACTAATTAAAAACTTTAGACTGTATCTTAATGGGTAATTTTATATGCACTACATATTTCAGCAATACATGCATTCATGAGGCCAAGTGATGTATTCATGTTTCATGCTACACCAGGATTGTTTATTCAGGAACCTAAAAACCACCCCACTGCCTGTAAGGGATTGAAATTTCTAGGAGGTTCTGCTCTGCCTAGATAATCTTTCAAGGTCCTTTCCAACCCTTCAGATTCTGTGATTCTGTGATTCATGTAGAACTGCCTGGGACAGCCTTCTAGGTGATTATATAGATGACACAGAATCAAGTTGGAGGTGTGTGGCCAGTGGAGTTGCACAGAGGTTGGTTCTGGGGCCAGTCTTGTTCAACATCATCATCAGCGGCCTGGATGAGGGGACAGAGTGTGCTTTCACCAAGTTCACTGATGACACCAAACTGAGAGGACTGGATGATTCCCCAGAAGGCTGTGCTGCCATTCAGCAGGATCTCAACTGGCTTGAGAGTTGGGTAGAGAGGAACCTCATGATGTTCAATAAGGACAAGTGCAGAGTCCAGCACCTGGGGAGGAACAACCGCATGATCCAGTACAGGCTGGAGATTGACCTGATGCACAGCAGCTCTGCAGAGAGAGATCTAGGAGTCTTGGTTGACAATAAACTAACCGTGAGCCAGCAATGTGCCCTCGTGGTCATGAAGGCCAATGGCATCCTGTGATGCATCACAAAGTGTGTGGCCAGCAGGTCAAGAGGCTCTCCTCCCTCTCTATTCTGCCCTGGTGAGGCCTCATCTGGAGTCCTGTGTCCAGTTGTGGGCTCCCTAGCTCAAGAGGGACAGGGAACTTCTGGAGAGAGTCCAGTTCAGGGCCACCAAGATGATCGGGGGACTGGAACATCTTTATTATGAGGAAAGCTTGCGGGAACTGGGGCTGTTTAGTCTGGATAAGAGGAGATTGCAGGGGCGATCTCATTAATATTTACAAGTATATAAATGGTGGATGTCAGGAGGTTGGGGCATCCTCTTTTTTCTATTTTATCTAGTGACAGGACAAGGGGTAATGGAAAGAAGCGAGAACACAAGAAGTTCCATTTAAACATAACTGTGAGGGTGAGGGAGCACTGGCACAAGCTGACCAGGGAGGCTGTGGAGTCTCCTTCTCTGAAGGTTTTCAAAACCTGCTTGGATGCATTCCAGTGTGACCTGATCTAGGTGGACCTGCTTTAGCACAGGGGTTGGACTAAATGACCTCTAAAGGTCCCTTCCAACCTCTACCATTCTATGATTCTATTATTCTATATGCTGAGGAATGCAGCACTGCTAATAGATTATTAGGAAAGTAGTCATTACCATAAATGACTGCATTTTTAAGAGTGACTTTTTCTAACAGGTGTATCTAAAGTTTGATTATGTAACACAAACAGCCCACAGCCGTTGCATTTTTATGAGCTAAATCCTACTCTCAGTGACCCTGCTCAACCCCCTTGACCTCAGCCTGTCCAAATGGGGCTAAGAACAGATGATCAGTGTTCACCTCCTCCTCTGTTGTCTTATGAGGCTACGCAAATAGTTTTTCAATATAATTTCAAACTAGAACAAAATATAACAGTATACTTCTTTTTGAAGGAACCTACCATGATTTTCTAGTCCAACTGCCTGACCAATTCGGGCCTGACCAAAAGTTAAAGCAAGTTAAACCCATTGTCCAAACACCTTTTAAACACTGACAGGCTTGAATAATTGACCACCTCACTAGAAAGCCTGTTCCAGTATTTGACCATGCTCTAGATAAAAAAATGTTACCCAATATCAAGTCTGAACCATCCTTGACACAGTTTTGAACCATTGCTGTGCATTCTGTCACTTGATACCAAGGAGAAGAGATTAGCACCTCCCTCTCCACTTACCCTTCTCAAGAGAGTGCAGAGAGAAAGGAAGCTGTTCCAGTCAGTGTCCTTTTCTCCAAACTAGACAGATCAAATGTCCTTGGCCTCTCCTCACAGGACATGTATTCCAGCTTTTCCACCAGCTTTACTGTCCTCCTCTGGATGCATTTAAGAACCTTCACATCCTTCTTAAACTGCTGGGCCCAGAACTGCACACAGTACTGAAGGTTTGGTCACACCAATGTTGAGTACAGCAGGATAATAACCTCTCGACAGGCTGCTTCTGCTGTGTTAAATGCACCCGAGGCCATGGTTTGCCCTCTTGGTTGCCTGAGCACACTACTGACTGGTATTGAGTTTGCAGCACCCTCAGATCCCTTTCTGCAGTGTTCCTCTCCAGACACTCCTCCCCCAAGGTATTCTTGCATCTGGTATTCCTCCATCTCAGATGCAGAATCTAGCATTTGTTCTGGCTAAATTTCATGCCACTGTTGATTGCCAAATCTATCTAAATACGTCTGTGAGGCCTCACGTCCCAGCACTTCATGGTTCTGTATCATCAGAAACCTTGCTATGAACGCATTAAATTCCTTCATCCAGATTACTGATATAAATGTTTTACAGGAGGAACACCACTGGTGACCAATTTCCAGACAGATACAGCCCCACTCACTATAACCTTTGAATTCTGCTGTTCAGCTACTTCTTCACCCAGCACACTGCGTGAAGCATCCTTGCTCATCTTAGAGCTGGATAACTTTCCTGGAGAGATAATGTGAGAAACAGTACTGAAAGTATTAGCAAAATCCAGAAAATCTACATTTGTCAACTTCCCTTCACCACAGGGCAGGCAACATTATAGCAGAAGAATAGCAAATTGACAAGGCAGGACTTTCCTTTTGTGAACACATCAGCTCCACATAAACCCAATTAATCTGTCTTGTTATTTTAACTCTTAGGAGCTGAAAGAATAAAGTAACAGTTTTTCCATGCTGCAAATTTTGGCTGAAATAGCCAATGATGGATAATCTAATCAGAACTTGTTTCTGAAAGGCTTCTAGGAGTTAATGTTATCTTTTTTTATAGAACTATGTACAATTCCAAAGCACAATATTTATTTATGGGGGAGGGGAAGGATGTTAGTATGGATAATTCCTAAATTACCTATAGGTTTGTCTGGAGGACAAAGACAAGGAAAAGAGCAGGAGCAGAAAAACTGTAGTGTGGTTCACTTAATTTCATGCCAATTGAATCACCATAGCACATTCAGAGTGATGAACATAAAGGCTAACAGGAAGAATTAGTATGTCAAGAGATTATATGTTTTGATCAAAAACGGATGTGCTGAAATTACTTTAAAGGGTTGTTAGTGTTAACATCTTATGTAAGATAGATCATCAGTAGTCAGCATAAATACATTTAAATTATTCCTGATTAGAAATTGTATAGAGTTTGCAGAACCACATTCCAGAGAATGGCTGCTGTTACAAATAATGCCAGTGTTAGAGCATTGCTTGTAGTCTTTTTTTTGTTATGAAAATGGTGAATGTCATTGTGATTACAAAAACTAAAAGCAAGGATTTTTTTTTTGCCTAAAACAATAGAATAATTTTTTATGGAGGTCTTCATTTCATTCAAGAGACCCCTTAGATATATATTTAAACTATTTAAAAGTTTTATTCTTTGAAAGGAAGCTGAAATATGAAGTTATAATAGACTTTCTTCTTCCTATTTTTATTTTTGGGGTTTTTTTGGTGTTCAGTAAAATGAATCCTCCTCATGGAAGTGTGTCATTTCCAGGACAGTTGCAACTAGGATGTCATCTGTGAGCAACCTCTTCTGTGTATCCTTGTAAGTATTCACAGAAATCCCTTCTGTATCACAAGTAGAATGGATTCAAGGATTCTCTTCTAATACTCCTCATGTTCTGGAGAGTTAGAGTCTCAAGAAGTCATGGAGTCACCAATGATCTCAGTGGAGCACAGAACATTAACTAGCAAGAGAAGTAGCTGATAGTGTGGTGCTACTGATATATTTAAGGTATCTAGTAAGTCCTCTTAAGATAGAGCCACATGATCCAGTTAAATTGCTCTTGAACCCTGTGACTGTTTTGATGACCATGAAGAGCATAATAGGCATGCCTGCAGCATAGTAGAAATGAAACAAGGGGATCTGTGCTCCTTTCTGTATTCAAGGCTAGACACAAATTAGAAGCTGAGGCATTTTGTTGCATTATTCTATTTATGTGACAACAAGATTACTGGAAGAAAAACAAGCTTATTTGAAAAGAAAACATGCGATTTTCACAGTGTTTTTAATGTCAAACTCACAGGTGTTTTTCAAGGGTTACCTGAGTATCTGAGACATAAAAGGAAACGTTCTGCCCAGAGCTACAAAATCCTATGACTGGTTCGGATCTTGTCCTAATCCAGTATGTTGTACAAAATTCTAAGTTCTTGTTCAAAGTTCCTTGCTGAGTATAGTGTGAGAGGAGGAAGATAACTGAGATTTGATACATTATGTGACTCAGTTCCATTCCAGGCTACCTGGTCACACATAGATTTCACTGTCATTCACTAGTGGTTCTCTTTTCAGATAGAACAATATCAGGATTGTGCTATACCAGAAAAAAAAAAAAAAAAGTGTAGGCAAAAATTCTAGAAAAACAGCAAATTTCAGAGTATCTGAGTGAGATATACATCTTTGTGAAGTCACAAAATACCTTTGCTCATGACCCATGCACACTCAAGAGTGTTTGCTGAACAGCACTGTAACAGTAGCATGTCACAGATATAAAATACGATAGTCTGGCTTCAGCTCTGTGCTGAGAGAGGATCTGTAGCAAGGTTTAATGATAGAAAATGGGAAAAAAATCAGAAAATACCCATCAGTTTGCCATTTTATCATTGTGGAGTTGCTGTATTCCAAGTCTGAGTCATAGATACAGAAGTGAAAGTGGGGATTTGCTCCACAAAAGGGTTCTATGCCAAACTCCTACCCACAGCTTTTCAGACTGTTTATCTGATGTTATTCCTAAGAATCAAGTCTGAAAGAAAACACTCCCAAATTGATTTTGAGCTAATATAAAAAGGAAACAGTCTTATTTTTATCTGATTCTGAATACTCGTATGCCCTTAGGGTTAGAGAGGTATAATCTGGCTACTGTGGTTGCCTGGGAGCAGCACTGTGTTGATAATTTAGAAATGTTGAAATTCTAATACATGCAATGGATATGTCTATAGTTTTAGGCACATCATACACTTCTATACGTGTGAGTTTCCCCATATTACTATGGTGTGTAGAATGGATATATATTTTACTTTGTCAGAATTTTTTAAGAGACATACCACCAAAGCAGTGTTTGTTCTGATTATCAGATTTCAAGGTTCTTCTTCTTGCCTTCCTCCGAATCTTCTACCTCTCTTATTTTCTTTTTCTTCCTAAATTTTGCCACAGGCCCAAGGAAGTATTTTTCTATTGGCTAAACAAAACCATATCAACAAACAGAACTTGAAATGCATCAGTTACATTTGTTGCACTAGTTAGGTTGGGTGTGATTAAATAACTGAAATTAGCCAATCTCAAGAAATGCTACTGATTTTGTGTATGTTTAAACCTTTCCACAGTCTGCTGCAAAATCTTTCTAAAGTGGGGAGGCTTAAACTTCAGCTCAGTCTGTATACCTATCTAAAAGAGGAAGGAATTAATCCTATGCATTAATACAATAACTGACCCCATATGGGCACAGATTACAGGGCTCCTAATTGAAAGCAAATACCAACTTCCGTTCTTTAGAATGAATTATTTCATGTCAGAGGGACAGAGAATTATTTCTAGTCTGGCTTCACGTAGTGAGGAGAGGTGAGTGGGTGATGTAGGAAAATAGAAAAGTCTAAAGCAGTGCTTACTTGTAGCAAGAGGTAGGGTAAGAAAGCAGCAGTTCTGTGGATGAATCCTTTAGGACCAGGGCATTGCTTCTGTTTTTGTATAGTCAGTCTGTTGGGAAGATGAGACAATAGGAAACAAGACCACGTTCTTTTGTGCCAGGGTTCTCTTTCAGGTTTCATTGCAAGTCTACTGTGAAACAGGATAAGAGGGAGATTAAGAAAAAGAGACAAGAAGTGTATCACTGCTGTTCAATATGTCATCAGTGACACAATATTAAATAAAATAAAGATGAAACCAGAGCAGTTTTAGAAGACATTGTGTGATTTTGGTAACCTGAATTCATACACAGAGATACCAGTCTTGGGTGAGGTTTTATAAACCAAAGTTTTATAGCTCTTAAGGAAGAAAGCTAGCTATAGCAACAGACTGGATGTGAGGGAAGTTTTGGCCGCTGAAAACTATTTTGAGGGAAAAGCAGAAAAAGATATCAACATAACAGTTAATGCTTTGAAACTGTAAGAAACACTCCCGCTATCCCTTGGCACGCATATTGAAAACATTATACAGGAGAAAGAATGTAAATTGTTGATTAATACGTAAATTGTTAAAGCATTTGAAAAGTTAAACTTGTAGAAGGGAACCCTGAAAGTGAATCAATGATTGCAAAAATATGCTTGACACTAAGAAGCTTAAAAACTACAGTCTGTATGAATATTAAAAAGGAAATAGAGTACCGTCTTAGAAGTATAAATACCTTCATCAGGAGAAAATGCCAGCTTTGCAACAGCTCTGTAAAGTAGCTGAGAATGACATAAGAAGCAGTGGCTGTGAGCTTAAGCCAATGTTAATTTTAAGCTCAAGTAGTGATGTCTCCTGTAACAGTAACTGGGGAACAAATTTCCACAATAAATGGTAATTCTTTTAGTCTCCAGTACTTTCTTGAAGCTCTATCTAGATGTCTCTACCTAAATCCCTAATATGTGGAGAATTATAAGCATCTAAGATACAAGGAAGGTGAAACTAGGTGGTTTTAGGGTTGCTTCTGGCTTTAGGTGATAATGCTGCTCTTTATTTCAAACAAGTAATAAACACAGTGTAAGTGAGAACAAGGGTAGAGAAGAATGATATGGAGAAAAAGGAAAGCGGAAATAGGTACTCTTAAGCTAGATCACAATTTACCATGTACAAGCACCACCAAAATAATAATATAGAGGTAAAGTCCATATCCTTGTTCTTTTACCCTGACTAAAGCCAGAGATGCAGAACATTGTATATTCTGAGTATGCTCTCAATGCTATGCTGGTGAGCTGTGTCACCATCCCCTGTTGGGTTCAATTTGGCAGAAGTTAAACCCCTTTGCTTTCCAACTGACCTCAGACAATTCTGTGTGGCTGGGGGCAGCTAGGCTTGACTCCTGAGTGATGTCCAATCAAATAGGTTATTGTGATTAGGTTTCATGCATTCTCAGGAATAAAATTAAGGCTCAAAACAGAGTCAAGTGCTAAACTATTTTTACAATCAAAAATCAACAAGGAAAAGAGAAAGGAAAGAAGGAAAGAAAAGGAATACAGTGAGAGAAAGGGTGCAATAGTCACCACGGTGCGTCCACACGGCCACCAGCAGTCTGCTTGTCTGTCCGATGTTCCATCTGGTCCAGTGAGAAGGTGAGGAGGGAGAGCTTAAGCCCCTCTGCTCTTATACACACTTCTCTTGCTGGCACATGCCCAGTGCCATCTCTGAAGGGTCCTGGAAAAAACTTTTGTTCTTGGAAAGTTCCCAAAAATCTGGGATTAGTCTGGGAGGATCACAGTCCATGGACCTTTGGCATGGGCAAATACGCAGGAGAGTCAGGCTGGGGCACATGCATCACCAAGGCAACAGTGTCTCCCATAGGTAGAGTCCTCGATGGACAGAGCAATGTGGTTTTGGTGGTTAACTATGCTGCCACTAATGTTGAGGCATATCACTAGTACCTTACAAGCTGGAGAGCTACCGAGTTAGTAGAAAAAGAGCCTGTGCTTCATTAAACTGGTCTTTGTATATTGCAGATGAAACTGTTTTGCTCTTTGTGTTACCATTGCAGTGTATCCTCCTTTGTTTTATAAAATGGAGCACAGTTCACTGAACTCTAAACTGAACAGCTATGTGTGGACAGAAGCAGCATACCTTCACCTCCAATTGCTGAATTAGCAAAGGTTAATAATCAAGAAATCTGGATTATCTACACCTATTCTGTAACTCAATGGGAGACTTTAGCTTTAGCTTCTTATCTGATATTTTAACTCTGGTACAACCACAGACTGTCAGTCATATGAGATGTTTTTTGCTTATATTTGGTTCTTTGAATTATTTATGTG
>WBNH01004571.1:200968-251328 GCA_013401255.1 Urocolius indicus
TAGTCACCACGGTGCGTCCACACGGCCACCAGCAGTCTGCTTGTCTGTCCGATGTTCCATCTGGTCCAGTGAGAAGGTGAGGAGGGAGAGCTTAAGCCCCTCTGCTCTTATACACACTTCTCTTGCTGGCACATGCCCAGTGCCATCTCTGAAGGGTCCTGGAAAAAACTTTTGTTCTTGGAAAGTTCCCAAAAATCTGGGATTAGTCTGGGAGGATCACAGTCCATGGACCTTTGGCATGGGCAAATACGCAGGAGAGTCAGGCTGGGGCACATGCATCACCAAGGCAACAGTGTCTCCCATAGGTAGAGTCCTCGATGGACAGAGCAATGTGGTTTTGGTGGTTAACTATGCTGCCACTAATGTTGAGGCATATCACTAGTACCTTACAAGCTGGAGAGCTACCGAGTTAGTAGAAAAAGAGCCTGTGCTTCATTAAACTGGTCTTTGTATATTGCAGATGAAACTGTTTTGCTCTTTGTGTTACCATTGCAGTGTATCCTCCTTTGTTTTATAAAATGGAGCACAGTTCACTGAACTCTAAACTGAACAGCTATGTGTGGACAGAAGCAGCATACCTTCACCTCCAATTGCTGAATTAGCAAAGGTTAATAATCAAGAAATCTGGATTATCTACACCTATTCTGTAACTCAATGGGAGACTTTAGCTTTAGCTTCTTATCTGATATTTTAACTCTGGTACAACCACAGACTGTCAGTCATATGAGATGTTTTTTGCTTATATTTGGTTCTTTGAATTATTTATGTGCACGTTCCTGGCTTGATAATCACATATGAAGTTACTTCCTATAAAATGACACCAAATAGCGATAACCTACATGTTAAAAAGCTAATAAATCTAGTGAAGAATTTCTTTTCTCTGATCAACTAGTATCTTGTGCAAGAAGTGGTTGCACAGTACACAACTGGTTGAAGTACATGTCATCGCAGGTCTCTGTTCTGACTATTTCTGGATATTGACTAGGGGATTATAATATCATCTTCAGTTTTAGTGGTAGGGGCTAAAATAGTGTTTGCTGTCTCATAACTCTTATATGCTCCTTTACCTCACATCAGAGAATAACAGAATGGTAGGGGTTGGAAGGGACCTCTAGAGGTCATCTAGTCCAACCAGCCTGCTAAAGCAGGTACACCTAGATTAAGTTGCACAGGAATGCATCCAGGTGGGTTTTGAAAACCTCCAGAGAAGGAGATTCCACACCCTCCCTGGGCAGTCTGTTTCAGTGCTCCTTCACCCTTATAGTAAAGAATTTTTTCCTTAAGTTTAAATGGAACTTTTTGTGCTCCCACTTTAGTCCATTACCTGTAATCCTATCACTGGACACTACAGAAAAAAAGTGTTTCCCCATCTCCTTGACATCCACCTTTCAAATATTTTAAAGTATTAATGAGGTCTCCCGTCTGTCTCCTCTTGGCTGAACAGCCTCATATCCTGCATAAGAAAGATGCTCCAAGTCCCCTGATCATCTTGGTGGCCTTGTGCTGGACTCTTTCTAAAAGTTCCTTGTCCCTCTTGAGCTGGGGAGCCCAAAACTGGACACAATACTCTAGATGAGGCTTCACTAGGCAAGAGTAGAGAGGGAGCAGAACCTCCCTAGACGTGCTAACCACACTCTTCTTGATGCATTCCAAGATGCCATTGGCCTTCTTGGCCACGAGGGCACATGGATGGCTCATTTTTAATTTATTATCAAGTAGGACTCCTGGGTCTCTCTCCACAGAGCTGCTCTCCAGCAGATCAACCCCCAACCTGTACTGGTGCATGGGTTTGTTCCTCCTGGGGTGCAGGACTCTGCACTTGCTTTTGTGGAACCTCATGATGCTAAAGACATTTGCCTTGAAAGTGAGAGAATTACATAATTACCTGAATGTATGATGCTTGTAATACTCAGAGAGGGAGTTTACACTTGTGGGGTTCAGAGCGTGGCACATTTAACAAAAATGTAATAAATTCAATCAGAAGAAGGAGACTGCTTATTTAAAAAACAAAACAAAAACAACTCATTTTTTATTACAAGAGCTCTGTTAGCTGATACAATAACATCTTTGAATTAAATGAGACTTCTTGTCTGAGCCAGGGGGGATGAAGAAGGTATAATAGCTTTATGGACAAGCTCCTTGACATTTAGAGGTAGCAGCTGCATTCCAAAGTTATAAAACTGGCCTCCTCCTGCTCTGGCAGTGGGATTGAACTAGATGATCTTTTGAGGTCCCTTCAAACCCTTGAGATTCTGTGATTCTGTGGTTTGATTTACACATAGATCTCAATGGCTTAGCTAAAGATGAGGCTTTATATGAGGTTATGTTGATTTTTGTAGCTGTTTGAACTAAAACTTCGTTCCAATGGTTTGTATTTAATTGAGATTGCCACATACACATCTCTGTAAACAGACATACTGAGCAAGCCTTCCTATCTCGAGTTCAAGGCAGAGATTAGTTTCTTGAAGCCCTTCTTGTTTTCCACTCGGATCTCTGTTGCTACCTTGTGGTCATTTGCTTTCACTGCAGTGTAATGGCTATGTATCCTCACCACAAAAATGTCTTAAGATCTTAGAGTAACAATCAAGATTGAGAGTTTCTAGTCTAGAACAGGATTTGAGGTAGTCATCTGAATTAGGCCGTTCTGTGATAAGTCATGCCAGACATTCCTCAGATAAATAAATACTTTTCAGATTTTAATGTTAAATAAAATAGACTGATTATTCCCATCTCAAACCAACTTATTACATTTAATTTCACCAAAAAATTCTTCAACTTTTACATGGAAACTGATATTCAGGATTGTTTTCTATATGGTTATCAATTTTATGTAGATGTATTAGTAATTAGGATAATTTTCAATCATCTTATTTTTTGCACCTGTCCTTATTTGTAGGAATTCACATAAACAGGTTTCCTACTCAAGCTAACAAGCCTTTGAATTCTGCCCATGTATGATGCTTTGGATGTTTTTTCTGCCTCTCTAGCATAAGGCAACCTCAACCATACAGTCCTCCCATCCCAGTGGGAACAAAAAAATATAAGTTTTGTGCAAAGTAGAGTGTACCATTCTGAAACTTTCAAGTTTTTTCAATACTGAGACTTTCATATCCATCTGTCTATATTTGATGACTTTTCTATCTAGCATCGGATTTGCTGTCCTTTAAAGGTTGAGCTTGTTTTCTCAGTGACAGTATAGTAAGTCTTTGTGGGTCAAAAGAAAAGAGAGAAATGAATACCTAGCTGGATATCATGAGGCAGCCCTTTGAGTAAGAGATGAGTGAATGAAGTGGCACTACTTCTGAGACCACCTCAGAAGTGCTGTGTAGAAATATACAACTTCTCTAACAAAGGGAGAAGATCCTCTGTTGAAATAAAACCAAGGCTGGGCTGTGCAACTTCGAGGGCCCAAAGTTCAGTTGTTTAAATACTGTGACATTGATATAATATTTTAATAAACATACATGGAAAGACAGCGTCAAAATCTGGAAAACCTATCTGATGCTCAAACTGAAATATTAATTAGTGACTAACCTTCAGGCTTTAAGGATTGCTTTAAGGATTAATAATGAAACAATACGAAGTTACGAAGTTCTTGGCTCCTCAGCTCAAGAGGGACAGAGAACTGCTGGAGAGAGTCCAGCACAGGGCCACCAAGATGATCAGGGGACTGGAACATCTTTCATACGAGGAAAGGCTATGTGAATTGGACCTGCTTTAGCACAGGGGTTGGACTAGATGACCTCTAAACGTCCCTTCCAACCCCTACCATTCTATGATTCTGTCATAAGTCTTCATACTGGTATGTGCTTCCAAGTGAAGTGACAGAACCTCATTGCTTGAGTCATCTTAATATGAATAATTGGCAAATAACACAATCAATCAAACAAACTTGGGAAGAATGAGAATAAGTCTACTGAGGCATGAGCTTCTCTTCTCAAGGCATTTTTAGCTTTTCTTCTATTTTTTTTTCCCAAACCATTATTCACATTGGTAATAATAAGTGGGAAGAAAGAATTCTCAATGAAAATATTTCAAAAGTATTCACTTCATTAAACAAGTGTAGTATTTCATAGAATCATAGAATGGTAGGGGCTGGAAGGGACCTTTAGAGATCATCTAGTCCAACCCCTTTGCAGAAGCAGGTCCACATTTCATAAAAGCCTCAAATCTACTTTAACCTCAGAGATTTACTAATGTCGTTTCTAAAATTTCTAATTGATTGGTCTGTAATGAGATTCAGGCCCTCTACCTTATCCTCTGCATATCAGGAGGCAGAAGAACCTCAACAGTCCCCTTTGGAGGTAGCAACCTTTTTCTCAAGTATGGCAAAACAGGCCTTCACGTGGTTCAAGATGTTATTAGCTAGAGAGGAAAGCCTTTTCTTCTTGTTATTTTCTTTGTGTCTTCACGGAAATTTGCAGATTACGTGATCTGTTATGAAGATTAGGAAATCATTTTCAGGAGGTGAATTAGTTTTGGACTGTATTAGTCTTGCAGAAATTTTATAATGTTCTCAGAGACTTCTTGGAGTCAATTCTGGAGGCAATGTAAAAACAACCTGAACAGCAGAACCAGTTGGTTCTTGTCAGTTCTCTAATTTCTCACTCTCTCATTTTAGAAGTATGGTAAACTACAGTGTTCCTTGGGCCATCACCCTCCATTGGATTTCAGACAGCAACCTCAAGGGGGCTCACGTGCTCAAGTTTTGTTCAGCCCAGTTTTGTTCAGCGGTTCCTCTGCTGTATATCTGCATCTGATGCAGATGGAAGAATGAAGAATGCTTTGGATATTTCCTGGACCAGAAACTGTGCAGAACAGATTCTATATAGTGAACAGCTACTTTATGGTGACTTGCTCTTAGGACTTCCATTCTTCTTTTCTAGTCTGATCACACTCCTTTTATGTATATTTTATTTTTGTCTGCTGAATTCCAGTTGAGAACCCAAGAGACTGTAATCTCTGCCCTAAATAAACATTGCACAGAGAGGCAATGCAGATTTCCAGTCTACCAACTCTTTTGCGAACATTCAAGTTCAACAACTATAGTTAAATCTTGACTTCCTCTAGGACTAACAGTTGGCAGAAGTGGATGGTGACTGTGAAGGCTTCATCATTGTTCCTGAGGAACCTGCTAAACCAAGAAACAGGCAAAGATTTTGTAATGAGAAATGCTGTTTGTCACCTGCCTTGTTTGAACAGGCTATTCCTTCTACACTTAACTCAGGCAACTAACTACAGGTTGAAGAGGAATCCTAAAATTGTGCTTTGTGGAAGAACTGTTTCTTTTTTTGCATATTTGCATAATTTTGCATATCTTGCATGCCTTCTGCAGTTGCAGTCTCAGTGCAGAGTTTTCATCTTGAGTCACTGAAGAATTAAAGCTATTGTTTGTTGAGCTATTTATTATTCCATGCTGCTCCTGAAGGAGGGAGCTAGTTTCTGCCATCAGCCTTGTTGCATGTTCCTAATCACTGAAGACATCATGGTCTGCATGGATAGAGAGAAGCAGGAAAGACTTCAAAGTAATTTCTTTTTCAATGAAGTACATGGAAACCAAGGAGAAACATATGAAGGGAACATAACAAAGCTCTGTAGAAGAGTTTATCCTGTCTTTTTGTGGGATACTTACAGAGGATCAGGGCCCACATTCCACAACTGATTTAGGGTGAATGATGAGCCCTGTGTCTTCTTTCAATGTTTCATTGAGATTAGAATCCAAATACACATACACAATACCTTTATTTCCTTGTACGTTGAGAGGCTGTGAAACAGACGTCCTGGATTTTAAATGCAAATGTTTATGTTATCCACTGTCATGTTTTAACCCCAGCCTGCAACTAAGCACCATGCAGCTGCTCACTCCTTTCTTCCAGTGGAACAGGAAGGGGAATTGGAAAAATAGTAAATTTTATGGGTTGAGATAAAATATAACATAACAACAATAAATAAATAAATAATAGTAATTAAAAGAAATACAACAAAAAGAGGGTGAAATAAAACCCAAAAAACCAAACACTGATCTAAAACCCTAGAATCTTGTCCTTGCAAATCCTGCTACTATTTCTGTACTACTGTAATAGACAGGCTTCAATATGAACTTGAGCTGAAGGGATCGTGACCTGTGAATGAGTCTATATGGGAGCAGGACACTCTAAAGCATCTGTGGCCATGAATGAGTGCATGCTAGAGAAGGTACACAGAAGCTTCTGTGTCCACAGTTAAGTCTGATGTACCTCTGAAGGGATTCTGGTCCAAGTCTTGTTGGAGAAGGTACACCTCAAAGTATCTGTGGCTGTGGATAAGTCCATGCTGGAGCAGGTCCACCTTGAAGCATCTGCAGCTGTGCATGAGGTAATGCTGAAGCACCTCAAAGCATGTGGCCATGGATAAACCCACAACAATGCAGGTACTGCCCTGGAGGGTTTGCAGCTTTGGATAAGGCAAGTATATCTCTGAAGGCATTGTGACCCATGGTCACACTTGAACAAATGCACCTCCAAGTGATTGTGGCTGTGGATAAGTCTATGCCACAGCAGGTGTACCCTGGGAGAGATTGTGGCTCATAGATACAGCTCCCCCTGGAGCAGGTACAAACCTAAGGGACTATAGTCTGTGTATAAGTCCAAGCCACAGCGGAGGCAAAGGGAGGAGTTTGTTGCAATGTTAAACCCAATGGTCTGATCCAAACGGATCAGGGGTGGAGATGGTAATACAAATACCTTTACATTGTTGTAGGTTGGCATTTCAGTTGCATTTTATGGGAGTATCTATAGCAAGAACCCCTTGTTGCTAGCCAAGCAAGGAGCAAGAGGAGTTCATTGCAATGTTAAATCCCATAATTTGGCCCAAAGCGGCCAGAGGTAGAGATTGTAATGGATATACCTTTAAATTGTGACACAAGATTTGAGTTGCATGTTACAGGAATTACTACAGCAGGAACCATCTGAATGAGTGAAGGGCAAGCCTTACAAGAAGCAGTCCAAGTGTAGCAGTTACGTAACTTGAGCTAGCTTTGCTTGCTTAGTAACATACCACCTCTCCCGTCTTGAGTGGCCACCATAACAGATGGAACACAAAGTTATGGACTAAAGGTATTCCATGGACATTTTGTGGACATTTATAGACTTTTACAGACATTTCACAGAGGTGATCCATAGGGAATGATATCTGTGTGTTACATCAAATGGTGGGAAGTGGTGTGGTGTCCAATGAGGATTTCATAGTGTAGGACTTGAGCATTACATAAATGATATGGAAAAAGGGTGGAGAGTGTGCTGGTTTTGGTTGGGATGGAGTTATTTTTCTTCATAGTAGCCAGTATTGGACGGTATTTTGTACTTGTGCTGAGAACAGTGTTGGTAACACAGGGATGTTTTGGTTGTTGCCAAGCAGCAATTACAGTGTCAAGGCCTTCTCTGCTTCTCACACTGTTCTGCCAGCAAGTAGATTGGGAGTACACAAACAGCTGGAAGGGAACACAGCTGGGACAGGTGACCCTAACCGACCAAAGAGATGTTCCATACCATATGATGTCATGCTCAGCATATAAAGCTGAGAGAAGAAAAACAAAGGGAGAGGATGTGCAGAGTGATAGTGTTTATCTTCCCAAGTAACCATTATGCATATATGAAGCCCTGCTGTCTTGCAGAGATGACTGAACACCTGCCTGCTGATGGGAAGTGGTGAATGAATTCTTTATTTTGCTTTGCTTGTATGTGTGACTTTTACTTAACCCATTAAACCCATGAGTTTTCTCCCTTTTACTCTTTCAATTATCTTCTCTATCTTAACATGGGGAATGCTACTTAATTGTTGGCAAGGCTGAATTGTCATTTGATTAAAACTGGAATAAAGCAATAAATGTCATTAGTTAATTTATGTTAGCCAGTGTTTGGGCTATAATCTGATTATGTAGTTTACAGAGATAATCAGATTATGTTGGCCAAGGCTGTAATTAATAACAGTCTAGGGTTTTTTTTCTTTTCTATCTTTTTGGGGTTTTTTTCCTGCTCTCTTCTCTTTACATCATCATCCACATACAGGATCCCAATCATTAGGGCCACTTCCACAACTAGCCCATGGCATTTTTAGCAGTTTTAAGCTCTCATTGATGAACTCGTGAACTACAAAGTGGATCTACCTTTCATGTATATAATCACTTATTCANAGAAACTAAGCACCATGCAGCTACTCACTCAGCCCTCTCCATAACAGTGGAATGAGGAGGAGGACTGGGAAAAAAAAAAGTAAAACTCATGGGTTGAGATAAAATATAACATAACAACAATAAATAAATAAATAATAGTAATTAAAAGAAATACAACAAAAAGAGGGTGAAATAAAACCCAAAAAACCAAACACTGATCTAAAACCCTAGAATCTTGTCCTTGCAAATCCTGCTACTATTTCTGTACTACTGTAATAGACAGGCTTCAATATGAACTTGAGCTGAAGGGATCGTGACCTGTGAATGAGTCTATATGGGAGCAGGACACTCTAAAGCATCTGTGGCCATGAATGAGTGCATGCTAGAGAAGGTACACAGAAGCTTCTGTGTCCACAGTTAAGTCTGATGTACCTCTGAAGGGATTCTGGTCCAAGTCTTGTTGGAGAAGGTACACCTCAAAGTATCTGTGGCTGTGGATAAGTCCATGCTGGAGCAGGTACACCTTGAAGCATCTGCAGCTGTGCATGAGGTAATGCTGAAGCACCTCAAAGCATGTGGCCATGGATAAACCCACAACAATGCAGGTACTGCCCTGGAGGGTTTGCAGCTTTGGATAAGGCAAGTATATCTCTGAAGGCATTGTGACCCATGGTCACACTTGAACAAATGCACCTCCAAGTGATTGTGGCTGTGGATAAGTCTATGCCACAGCAGGTGTACCCTGGGAGAGATTGTGGCTCATAGATACAGCTCCCCCTGGAGCAGGTACAAACCTAAGGGACTATAGTCTGTGTATAAGTCCAAGCCACAGCGGAGGCAAAGGGAGGAGTTTGTTGCAATGTTAAACCCAATGGTCTGATCCAAACGGATCAGGGGTGGAGATGGTAATACAAATACCTTTACATTGTTGTAGGTTGGCATTTCAGTTGCATTTTATGGGAGTATCTATAGCAAGAACCCCTTGTTGCTAGCCAAGCAAGGAGCAAGAGGAGTTCATTGCAATGTTAAATCCCATAATTTGGCCCAAAGCGGCCAGAGGTAGAGATTGTAATGGATATACCTTTAAATTGTGACACAAGATTTGAGTTGCATGTTACAGGAATTACTACAGCAGGAACCATCTGAATGAGTGAAGGGCAAGCCTTACAAGAAGCAGTCCAAGTGTAGCAGTTACGTAACTTGAGCTAGCTTTGCTTGCTTAGTAACATACCACCTCTCCCGTCTTGAGTGGCCACCATAACAGATGGAACACAAAGTTATGGACTAAAGGTATTCCATGGACATTTTGTGGACATTTATAGACTTTTACAGACATTTCACAGAGGTGATCCATAGGGAATGATATCTGTGTGTTACATCAAATGGTGGGAAGTGGTGTGGTGTCCAATGAGGATTTCATAGTGTAGGACTTGAGCATTACATAAATGATATGGAAAAAGGGTGGAGAGTGTGCTGGTTTTGGTTGGGATGGAGTTATTTTTCTTCATAGTAGCCAGTATTGGACGGTATTTTGTACTTGTGCTGAGAACAGTGTTGGTAACACAGGGATGTTTTGGTTGTTGCCAAGCAGCAATTACAGTGTCAAGGCCTTCTCTGCTTCTCACACTGTTCTGCCAGCAAGTAGATTGGGAGTACACAAACAGCTGGAAGGGAACACAGCTGGGACAGGTGACCCTAACCGACCAAAGAGATGTTCCATACCATATGATGTCATGCTCAGCATATAAAGCTGAGAGAAGAAAAACAAAGGGAGAGGATGTGCAGAGTGATAGTGTTTATCTTCCCAAGTAACCATTATGCATATATGAAGCCCTGCTGTCTTGCAGAGATGACTGAACACCTGCCTGCTGATGGGAAGTGGTGAATGAATTCTTTATTTTGCTTTGCTTGTATGTGTGACTTTTACTTAACCCATTAAACCCATGAGTTTTCTCCCTTTTACTCTTTCAATTATCTTCTCTATCTTAACATGGGGAATGCTACTTAATTGTTGGCAAGGCTGAATTGTCATTTGATTAAAACTGGAATAAAGCAATAAATGTCATTAGTTAATTTATGTTAGCCAGTGTTTGGGCTATAATCTGATTATGTAGTTTACAGAGATAATCAGATTATGTTGGCCAAGGCTGTAATTAATAACAGTCTAGGGTTTTTTTTCTTTTCTATCTTTTTGGGGTTTTTTTCCTGCTCTCTTCTCTTTACATCATCATCCACATACAGGATCCCAATCATTAGGGCCACTTCCACAACTAGCCCATGGCATTTTTAGCAGTTTTAAGCTCTCATTGATGAACTCGTGAACTACAAAGTGGATCTACCTTTCATGTATATAATCACTTATTCAGCCTTTGCTGTTGTGGTACTTTATGCTCAAGTTGTTCATTACGATGATGGGTGGCACCCACTGGAGAGTGGCTCATGAGCAGGGTGAGCTTTGGAGAGCACAGGTAAGTAAACTGTTCAGCTATATAACTCCCTGTTATGAATTATGAAGAAAATGTTGAAAGGGACAGACTGCTTCCCAGTCCTGGAAAGGGCAGAATTGGTATCTCATTGACAGGTGAGGCATGTTCAATTGAGAAAGGTTGTGGATTTTCTTATGGATGTAAGAACTGAATTCTTATGAGCTAAAACAGGGCTAGACAAAAAGAACATGTAAATATTTCACAAACTAAAAGGTGAATAGAAGTGTCATTTTTATCTTTGCAATTTTGGTCTCATGGCANAGGTGACCCTAACCGACCAAAGAGATGTTCCATACCATATGATGTCATGCTCAGCATATAAAGCTGAGAGAAGAAAAACAAAGGGAGAGGATGTGCAGAGTGATAGTGTTTATCTTCCCAAGTAACCATTATGCATATATGAAGCCCTGCTGTCTTGCAGAGATGACTGAACACCTGCCTGCTGATGGGAAGTGGTGAATGAATTCTTTATTTTGCTTTGCTTGTATGTGTGACTTTTACTTAACCCATTAAACCCATGAGTTTTCTCCCTTTTACTCTTTCAATTATCTTCTCTATCTTAACATGGGGAATGCTACTTAATTGTTGGCAAGGCTGAATTGTCATTTGATTAAAACTGGAATAAAGCAATAAATGTCATTAGTTAATTTATGTTAGCCAGTGTTTGGGCTATAATCTGATTATGTAGTTTACAGAGATAATCAGATTATGTTGGCCAAGGCTGTAATTAATAACAGTCTAGGGTTTTTTTTCTTTTCTATCTTTTTGGGGTTTTTTTCCTGCTCTCTTCTCTTTACATCATCATCCACATACAGGATCCCAATCATTAGGGCCACTTCCACAACTAGCCCATGGCATTTTTAGCAGTTTTAAGCTCTCATTGATGAACTCGTGAACTACAAAGTGGATCTACCTTTCATGTATATAATCACTTATTCAGCCTTTGCTGTTGTGGTACTTTATGCTCAAGTTGTTCATTACGATGATGGGTGGCACCCACTGGAGAGTGGCTCATGAGCAGGGTGAGCTTTGGAGAGCACAGGTAAGTAAACTGTTCAGCTATATAACTCCCTGTTATGAATTATGAAGAAAATGTTGAAAGGGACAGACTGCTTCCCAGTCCTGGAAAGGGCAGAATTGGTATCTCATTGACAGGTGAGGCATGTTCAATTGAGAAAGGTTGTGGATTTTCTTATGGATGTAAGAACTGAATTCTTATGAGCTAAAACAGGGCTAGACAAAAAGAACATGTAAATATTTCACAAACTAAAAGGTGAATAGAAGTGTCATTTTTATCTTTGCAATTTTGGTCTCATGGCACCTATGGAAATACTCTATGTCCTCTGATTCTGCATGCCTCAATGACTGAAAATATTTATTTATTTACTGCACATTTTTTTCTGCTACCATGCTGGAGAGGAAGTTTCCATGTCACTGTCCACACTCTAGAATCTGTGATGAAAAATACAGTCTCAGACAAATTCTGTTCAACAAACACATAAAATTCACACGTAAAACTATCGGGAGGAACAACCCTAAGCACCAGTACAGGCTGGAGATTGACTTGATGCACAGCAGCTCTGCAGAGAGAGACCTGGGAGTCCTGGTTGATAATAAACCAAGCCAAATAAACCAAACACCAGCAATGTGCCCTTGTGGCCATGAAGGCCAATGGCATCCTGGGATGCATCACAAAGTGTGTGGCCAGCAGGTCAAGAGGCTCTCCTCCCTCTCTATTCTGCCCCGGGTGAGGCCTCATCTGGAGTCCTGTGTCCAGTTGTGGGCTCTCTAGCTCAAGAGGGACAGGGAACTTCTGGAGAGAGTCCAGTTCAGGGCCACCAAGATGATCAGGGGACCAGAGCATCTTCCTTATGAGGAAACGCTGTGGGAACTGGGGCTGTTTAGTCTGGGTAAGAGGAGACTGCAAGGGAATCTCATTAATATTTACAAATACCTAAATGGTGGATGTCAGGAGGTTGGGGCAACCCTTTTTCTATTTTATCTAGTGACAGGACAAGGGGTAATGGAAAGAAGCTGGAATACAAAAAGTTCCATTTAAACATAAGAAAAAACTAAATCACTGCGAGTGTGATAGAGCACTGGAACAGACTGCCCAGGGAGGCTGTGGAGTCTCCTTCTCTGGAGGTCTACAAAATCCACTTGGATGCGTTCCTGTGTGACCTGTGGACCAGCTTTGGCAGGGAGGTTGGACTAGATGATCTCTAAAGGTCCCTTCCAACCCCTACCATTCTATGAAAGACTACACTTTTCTAAGAAGTCAGACCCAGTGAAAGAAATCACATAATGCAGATTGGGATTGCTTAGGATCTGGTGTGGAGCTCTGAAACCTGTCTAGACAAGAACCATGAAAAAGATAGAGCTTTAAAAACCTTGTTACATTCTATTAGGTTCCATTCCCATACCACAAGACAATTAAACATCATCAAGTGAGGAACGCAGTTTACAGTAAATGTCTCAGCATAGTAACAGCCCTATAATGTTCAAGGCTAGAGAATGTCTCTTTGTGCTTAATCATCCAGTTCATTTCCATTCATTCCCAGTCCTGAATTGCACTCCTAAGTGTCTTGGGATGAAACCCAGGTGGCATAGAAATTACTTCACATTGTTTGGTCTCGTAAAACAAAGGTTAAATAGATATTATTGCATTTACACAAAAAGCATAGCAAATTCATTTCTGAAAGGAAGGCATTATTTCACAGCCAGAAGGGATGACACAGGTCTGCAGTACTGAAAACTGAACCTTCAGTTCAGCTTGCCAGTTGTGCTGCATTCTGACTGTCACTGGATAAGAGAATTCTCAAGAATGGTTGATTGATTTTATGATTCGTGTAAAGCTACTCAACCAAACATGCTCAATGTGTTAGCATTATTTCCTAAAAAGGTGTAAAAAAGCATCCTAAATTTGAATAATAACAGTCCAGTAGTTCTAACAATAAATGTTACATTCTCACTAAATTCTCCATGTATGCAGTTTACATGATTTTAAGTGTGTCTCTAAGCTGACATTTAGTTTCCTAATTGGTAGGTTTGATAGACTGATTTCTCAGTTTGTAATAGTATTTCACTTTTCAAAAAAAAATACACTGCTTCTCTCTACAAACCACAGGTAACCCAGCTGTAGGACTAATGATATTTTTACTGTAGTTCTCTTCACTGGGAAAATCTACATATGTTTATCATTATTATTATTGTTGTTGTTGTTAGTTCATTCTTGTTATGAGTCTGCAGAGATGATAGGTTAAATCTGCAAGTTTTGGAGCTTAACATAGTAGAGACATTGGGATACATTATACTTACTGTCTTTTTCAACAAAGCAGCACTAATAGATCTATGTGTAAATAGCTTGTTTTATATATTGCCTTCTCATATCTGTCAAACTAGCTGACTTCTCTGAATAAATCTAATCTTATTTTTAATCTCCAGTTCACTTGCAGAATCAATCTTGTTCAAAGAAGACTACAGTCCTCTAGTCTAGGACTAGAATTGTTTATACATGATTAATCTGCTACAGCTGTCCAAATGTATGGACAGTAGTAGGTTTGTATAAAAGTTACCAAAATGCAATGAGAGAGAACTGCTTACAGGAAAGTGAAATTCTAGGTTTAGCCAAGCAGTATAAGGTCTGGTCCTAGTCTGTAAACTAGAATAAGTCCCACTTTATCCTGAATTTAAGGGATTAGTTTTCAGAAGCAAACAGCATTATCTCTGTTAGCTAAGCATGCTTGGTCTTGTATGAGAGATATGAATAACAGACTAAACTCTATTAACTATTTAGGCATAGATGCCAAGATGCCAACTCATTGTACCCATACTTGTGACTCTTACAGCAGTTGACTAAAAGACTACATTTTTCTGTTCATCCAAGGAACAAAGGTAATGGAAGAAACTAGAAAAAAAATCTTGATACATTTTAGTGAATCTGCATGTTTCAACTGAGGCTATTTCAGGAAGACAGTTTTCTCATGATTTCAGAAAAGGGAGACAATATATAAGCTACAAGGCTTTTTGAGGGCATTTAAATCTTCTCTTCTGTGTTTCAGGTAGCACACCAGAAGAAGGAATTCCTCTTCAAGTCCAAGTCACAAAACAGCAAGCTCTAGTAGATATGCTGATTTCTCTTTAGTTCAGTGCAGCCCTTTCAGTGACACAGAAGAGGAACAGTTTCAAATACAGAGCATGATGATCTTGAATGTCACCACAAAATGTAAATTCTAAGTCAGGTGCCATTTTTTTCCATATAGATTTGAAAAATGAAGGATTTGACTAGTTTTTTTAGTAGGGCATGAGGTTTTTACAAGGCCATGCTGTCTTTTAATGATATTCAGATATTCAAATTTACATGTGATCTACAATCCTTAGCATGTTAGAGTGGTCATGAATAGTTGCTAGCACGGAATATATATGAACAGCTCATTGCACTGCCACCTCTACCATCAGCTGGTTTCAGAGAAGAAAAAGAATCAGTTTTGTCCAGAACCCAAATCCACTGCTTAGCTGCACTCATGCTTAAGAGCTGTGTAGTTGCTTGTCTGATGGATTCAAGCTAATTACCTTCACTTAGACCAGCCCCAAGTAGATTCATTGTCTGGAATCTCTGACCAAAGACAATCCAGTGGTGCGAACAGCTCTACCTTTGTTTGCTTATTACAGGTTAGTTCCATGGTGGTGCTCACCATTTGCCACCACCCATAGAGGTTTCATTCAGTTTAATACCTTGTGAATTGTTTGGGACTAAGAAAGCTACAGCAGCTTTTTTCTTTCTAGATAATCCCAGGTGATGAATAAATTGGTAATGAACAGATTTATTCAGCTCTCCTTCAGTAGCAATAAGCAGCTTGTGCTCCCTCAGCTAGCCCTAATATAGTGTTGGCAAAATATGCACTAAGATTACAACCTTGAATTTTCAAAACCAAACAAATAAAATGAAAAATAGGGACTGCACATGCATTGAGGATACTTGGGTGCCAAACACAAGAACACTGTGTGATAGTGTCACTGAGCCTTTCTGCAACATCATTTCAGACATGAATGGAAAAATCTTAGCTTATGTGCTTTTCTTTGAATACTCTGGATGAGCAGGGCCTGCTTTTGACACAAATGTGCCCTGGCATAGTGAGGCAAGGGGTGCAGTGACATGTAGCTCCTGGCTGAGAACTGCACTTGGCTGCTGAAGCAGCATAGATGGGAACTTTCTTCTCTGATATACTCTTTGGTAGCATGATACAGTAACTGACATGCTAGTACAGACCTAATTATCTATCTGGGAGGCTGGCCAGCAACAAACACCAAAAAGGCAGGTGTAAAGAACTTCATCAGAAGTAATTACAAAACTATTTGCCTTAAGGTGCAGTTTCTTCCTGTTTCCAGATATTGAAAAGCTGGTGTTCACACAGCAGAGTTATTAGTCTTTGCAATATATTCTTTTCAGTTGTAGGTATGACTCTTCTGAGTTTTCATACAAATGTCTAATGCCTTCATGAAGGTTTACACACTGATACTGATGCATTTCGTTTACTCAGTTATGCACTACATAAATGTGGGCAACAACTTCTTAATCTCTTGTTGTTTCTCTGGCAAATAATATGGCTCTGTAAGTCTTTTTTAACTGTTTCTCATTCTTCTAGTGAAGGACAGGTATCAGGTGCCTAGGTGTCTTCCACTCCTTTCCCCTTCCGATTCCCATCCCTACTTGCTCATATACTGCAGAACATCCCAGATAGATGACATCTGTGGAAACAGAATGTCGGATTTCTTTGTTCACATGACTGAGAAAAGTAAGACTCGGATATATCTAATGCTTTTGCCATGATCGCCCTTCGTCCATGCCTGCACAGTTGAGGACCAACATGATGACAAATAACGTAAGATGCACTGCAATAAAGAGCCTTTGCATCTCAAATTATGGAAGAAGTACTCTGAAAATAGGGAACATCCCTGGAATAAAGAGAATGGAGAGACTACTTACAGAAAACAGTTATCCTTTTGCACTTTGCCTGTGACCACAAGGCTGTTCTTGTGCAGTTCTAGCCACAGACGGGACATCTGGAGACTTAGCACTTTGAAAGTATCATAGAGACATTTCAACTTTGCCTTAGAACAGGAGGAAGAAGAGATCTATGATGTCCAGTCATTACTTGTCTGTCTCGGCATAACAAGTAAATTCCTTTCCTCTGACTGAAAACAACATTGACATAGACTTTATACACAGAAATATGTGTTCTACTACCTGAAACACCACCAGGCAATTCATTTCATTGCAGGTCTCCATAAGAGGCTATTAAACTTCATTGTCAATAGTATGAGATTCAGACAAGGCTCCCATTTTGTTTCCCATTGCATGAAGAGAAAGAATGTATTTTCTGAATATGTTTCCAGTAGGCTGAAAAGAGGCCATAAGATTTTAACTATACCACTAATCGCTCCACTAATCTTGAACATAGCCTGCCATGTTTCCTGAAATGTCCCGTAGAATACAGTCATATGAGTACATATACATACAATGTTTGTCCTCTGGTGAACACATATGGAAGGTGCTAGAGACCACAGTGAATACAAATGAAAGTCGCTAGAGACCACAGACTCCCCCCAACATCTTGTGCTCAATATGCTTTCTGAAGAAGGCAACACTTGTGCAGCTTTAGACGTTGTAGGTGGAGCTGACAGTCAGTCAGCACACATGTAACTGGATTATAAGTTTGTAGAAATCCCTTAAAAAGCAACAGACTCAAATTTTCTAAGGTTGGACTCACTCTAGTCTGCCTTTTTTTTTCAATTTTCGCACTCTTTTTGTACTGTCATAAATGTTTAATACTTCCTTCCTTGTACTGTTTTTGCATTGACTTTTATATATCTTGAAAGAATGCACTGCTGTTCTCCATCTTCAACTAAAAAAAATGTATGTCTTCATTGGAGTCTTGCTTAACAAGGCCATTTCCACTTCCTTTCCTATGTGTTGGTGAGGAAGACAAGTGTATAGTTTGTGAGTTTTCCCCTTAAGCTCAGCTTTGTGTTTTCACATTCCTGCATAGGGATAGATACAGAAATACAGTCCTGAGGCTCTGGCCTCCTCAAAATAGATCTTTTCTTAAGCAGGTACTAGTCTGTTTGAAGGGAGACATAAGCTCTGTCATTCTGGTTATTTGTATACATCTGTACCAGATAGCATAGTTGATCCCAAGGGTACTGTTATTCCTTTTTTAAAGACTGAAGTACTCTTTAAAGACTGGTACTTTTCTCTGATCATTCTTGACAAGAAGATTTGAAACTTTCACCTCCCTTGTTTCAATTATCTATTTATAGTTGACTATTGCAGGTCTGCATTTTCTTCAGAATTAATATACAGCCAGCTGTGCTTGTTGGCGTAACTATTTAAGATGAGAAAAAGAGCAAGTATTTTTTGACAGAAAAAGGCTTCATTTTGGTTTGGTGTTTCTTGGGATTTTTTTTCATGTTATTCAATGTCTGTAAGGGGGGCAGAAAAGAACAAAAATCTAGGTGCAAAGATTTCAGAATATCACAACTTACACCTTTTAAGAATCAGGTTGTGAGGACTAGAACCTATGTTTCCCTCTCCACCTGCAGATCCAGCAGGGTGGATTCTATGAATCCTTATTGTTCCATTCTCTTGGATTTCCACAAACAGAGTTGTGTAGCACCAGAGACTTGCTGTTCCTTGCATTAGCACAATAGTTTAGTAAGTTTCCCACCTGTATCATGGAACAGACCTATCAACTGCACATGAAATAACGCAGAATTTTGAGACCTTTACTCTCAACCTCTTTGCCAGGTGACATGTCCTATTGTTTACCACATACTGCGCATCAACTGCAACTTGAGTTCTGGACCAAGCTGGCACACCAAGTGATACCCTGATACTCCTCTCCACCTGAGTGAATCTCTCTTACCATGATGGCACTTTTTAAGGGAAGAAAAAAAAAAAGGTAAATTTTTGTTGCCTTTATTATGTCTTTGTAGCTTTTCTGGTCTCCAAACCACAGATACAACCTGCTAATGGCTTTGTAAAGTTCTTCAATACCTTTTGTTGGCAAAGAGGCAACAGGTGCTTGTAATCAGTCCAAGCTATTATTCAATCTCCTCCACATGTAATTTGAATTTTCCCTCCCATCAATCCAATCCCAGTGTATGATGTCAGTCACATTTAAATGCCACCAGTTATTTAACTCTACTTTCAAATCATGGCAAGTCTATTTGTTGTTCATGGAAGAGGACATGTAGTGTGCACTCTATGGGTGCATCAAGTCTTCAAGTAGCATACTAACACCTCTGTTTCTTACAACGAAGATCCCTTTGAATTTCACCAGAGTTTAAGACTAGTGGAATAATGATGGTGTAAACATCACACTTCAACTGGTTCAAGCTGATTCAAATGGACTCGCATGAGCTGGATGCTGTTTAGAATCTTTTTCTGGTGACCAACAAGAGTGATGCCAATACGCTGGATATCTCTGAAAGAGAATAGAGGATGTGGAAGGTGTTAAAATGGGCTTCTTTTTCTGAATAGTCCCAGTCCATATCCCTGTATATCGAAACCAATGTGTATGGATATATGTTTAAGTATATCTTTATATGGTAAACAATTGCCAAGGCTTCTGCTTTTGCTTGGCAAGTGTGTGTGGGTGGAGGGGATGTCAGTAGAACTTGGTTGGCAATGATACAAAAAGAAGCAGTGAAAATGTGCCATGAAAATCAACAGACGGCTGGAACACCTCTCCTACAAAGAAAGACTGAGAAAGTTGGGGTTGTTCAGCCCTGAGAAAACAAGTCTCCATAGAAGTGTTCCTGCAGTCTTTCAACATATAATAGGGTCTCACAAGAAAGATGGAGACATTTTACCAGGGTCTGTAGTGACAGGACAAGGGGCAACGGTTAAACTGAAAAAGAATAAGTTTAGATTGGCTATAAGGAAGGGTGGTGAGACAGAGAAACAGGTTCCTGGGAGAAGTTGTGGATGACCCATCCCTGAAAGTGTTCAAAATCAGGTTGGATGAGGTTTTGAGCAACCCAATCTGGTGAAAGATGTTTCTGCCCATGTCACTGGGGTTGGACTAGATGACCTTTAAAGGTTCCTTTGAACCCAAACCAGTCTATGATTCTAAGACTGTTCCTTTTTCTGGCTCCTGTGCTCTACATAATGCTTCAACCCAGTATTTGGTTAGGCTGCTTCAACACATCTCCTTATAAATAGTGTTGTGGCTTAACTGGCACAAGTGCTTATTACCTGTGGCAGATGTCATGAACATTCTCATGTAACAGTCTCTCAGAAACACTGACAATATGTTTTGTAGTGTACATAGGATCAGTATTGGATTGCAAATATACAGTGTTACGGAAGGTATCCAGAGGCTCTTGTAAGATGTAAGAAATAGCAGCTACTTAGCTACAGTAGCTGTGACTTCCCTCTCCTTTTTCATGTGTGTGTATTCTCCATATACCCCTACTAAACATTTCTCAGACTGCTTTCACTTTCTGCATGTCTGGTATGTTCTGCTCTCCACTCCTCTACTTACTCCAGAGTCATGCGTGATATGACATCAAATGTAATCAGGCCAGCCTGGTCAAAATTCTCCTTGTAACGGCCCATCTTGATAGCATCCAACCACTCATGGGCATTGCTGAGTGAAGGGAAATCTGGAGGACAGTTGCTCAGGAGAGGCTGAGAAGGTCTGTAAGAGAGGCAGGTTCTAAAATCCAAGTTTTCAACATCAGCTGACCACACTAGTAAGATAAAAGTTATGAGAAGGAGAAAATGCAACCTCTGAAGAGCACAAAGTGGACAACAATGATATTTATTCTCCATATCCAGATTCCTAAAGTCCAATTTTGATGCCCTTGTTTTAGGCTACCTGTGTTCCCTTTTTTTTCCAACCCAAGAAATTGATCCCTCCTTTACATTTTATACTCTCTCAGGCACATTCTCTTCTTGTTGCCCTAGAACTTTTCACACTTTTTGGTCTAGGCCTATTAGTTGGCCAAAGAGTTCAGAGGTCTCTGAGGCAGAGAGGAGACCATCTTTGTGATTAGCTAGATGTACTCATCTAGACGTACTCCATGGATCAGAAAGTAACCTATGAGACATTGAGTGCACTGCCTCACTCCAATACTCATCAGATAAAAGACAAAAGCATAGCAGTAAGAGGTCAAATAAATTACTATTTATACATGGCATTTGAGCTTTTTCTTGTCATCTGAATCTGTTCCAAAGCCATAACTTTTTGTGTGCTTTTTCAGTAAACTAGGCATGACTAAACACTTTTCCCCTCCCCAACTGTGGAGTACAATCTGCTGAGATAAGGTGTGATATCACAGGGAAAACCCTTCAGGCCATCAGGATCTGTCATTAGCCCAACAGCCATCTAATCTTAGCACCATTTACCTCCCCAGAGACTTTACTGAGTTTCTGCCTCTGGTTCCATCAGGCTACAAAATGTAGTTGGGAAAATATGGGATGTAAGCTGCAGCTCTGATTAGCCTTAGCTACAGATTTCCTCTCCATAAGCTAAGGTCTTCTCTTCCTTCATCACCTCTTGTGACACACATACACAGTATTGTATGATAACAGAATATTTTATGCAGCTGCACTCAGATACATCCCTCCCTTCATTCCCCAAGACTCCTTTCTTGTTCATCCACTGTGCACATCATCAAGAGATTTATCTTCCCTCACATTCAGCACTTGTAATTCCTCATTACCCATTAAATGAATCGAGATACACAGTTCTTCCAATCCTCTCCCTCTTTTGTTTTAGCTTCCTATTTGTTCCCAGTCTTAGATGAGAGGGTTGGAAAAAAAATACTATGTAGCATAATTTACTGCTTTCTTTTTTTCATGGTGCCTACCAAGAGACAAGCCTATTATTTTGCACTAAATTGTCATCTCACCTGCTGGTCCCAGTGCCTGTGGCTTTGAGGGCAGATGGCTTGCGGATCATTTTATCTAGGGCACTGACTATTTGCTCAAATTTGGGTCTCTGGACTCTCTCCTTCTGCCAGCAGTCAAGCATCAGCAGGTGCAAAACAGTTGGGCAGTCTGGGGGTGGTGGCAGGCGATAGTCCTGGTCAATGGCATTAATTACCTGCAGGAAAAGAAGAAAAAAGCTTTATCATATCTGAGAAAATAAAAGACAAACAAGCTTAAATCACTTGGTGGTGTATGACTTTCTTCTATTTGGAGTGATACAAGTCAGAGAGAGGCAGATATACATTCTCACTACCTCTAAAACTTACATCCTGATTGGACATGTCCCAGTAAGGCCTCTCACCATAGGACATCACCTCCCACATGACAATGCCATAGCTCCAGACATCACTGGAAGAGGTGAACTTGCGATACTGGACAGCTTCAGGGGCAGTCCAACGGATGGGGATTTTGCAGCTCTAGAAAGCAGTCAGAGAGCAACCAGAATGTTAGTGAGATAAGCAATATTTGTGAAAACGGCATCACTGAACTGATTGGATGCCAGTAGCATGACACAACTCTAAGAATCAGGTGCCGGTCCAGTCTATGCTGTCTTTTAGGCACTGTTGATTTAAATTCAAACTATGTTCAAGGTTTCCACCTTGTTCTATTGACAAATAGATGTGAAAAAATAGAATAATTCCTCCTTGCTACCACAAATCCATGATGTAATAGATTAGAACTTTTCCAGATCTTTGCATAATTTGAGAGGTGGCAGATAGTAAAATCCTCCTGAAAGTCACAATGGGCTGGAAATTTAAAACTATTTAAACAATCCCCAACTGCAACACCAAGAACAGATACACTGAGTGTCTGGTATCCACTCCTTCCTATCTCCATCCTAACATTTGTGATTGCAGATATGACCTTCCAGATGAAACGTCATTCAGGTGCTGGTTCTTCAGAACACGCACATCTGAATTCTTCTTCATCTTTTGCATGAGCACCAGAGCACCAATGCAGTAGGGTTGATATTTGCTATCATCTCTTGCATACCAAAGGTTAGTTTCTCATCCCTTTTGTAGTATGTATAATGGGTGTCAGAACACCATAGACAATAAGTTCATTTGACGGTTGTAAGTCTCTAAATATACTTACACCAGTTATCTTTTCTACAGGAAAAAAAATAACTCTTTTCTCAAAGAGTTGTTGTACAGGACTTAAAACTCTCCTGCAGTCCTTTATATAGTAAGAAGCTAATGATAGGGGAAAGATACCACTTATAACAGGTTATGAGGTTTGTCCTATTCACCATCATTCCATAAAGAATGTCACTGGGACTCCATTTCATATGGCAAAGTGGATCAGATATTAGGTTGGTTTTGATTTTTACTGGTTTGGAACTGATCACCTGCAAAGTAGAAGGCTCTACCTCACTGGTCTCTCAATGGGCTAAAAAGAGTACACCAAATCAATGAGGAATACAGAAAAAAATCATAGCTGGCAGCAGTGCAGCAACTAACTCCATAGTGGTAACTCACCAGAGCGCCAGTATAGGTGGGATTTGAAGCATCATCCTCCAGAAAGCGGGACAAACCAAAGTCTGACACTTTGCATACAAGGTTACTGTTGACTAAGATGTTACGTGCTGCCAGGTCACGATGCACATAATTCATGTCTGAAAGGTAACGCATGCCAGCTGCAATCCCCCGTAGCATTCCCACCAGCTGTAACACACTGAACTGTCCCTCCTTCTGCTGCAAGGAGGCAAACATAGGCTTCTATGACCACAGAACATGGAGCCAACTGGGAAGACTAACAACAAGCAAGGTTACAAGATGGATTTATGAAGTTAGAGAACGTTAATCTTAACTTCAGCTAAACTAAATGTTCACAGACAGCAATTAAGAGAGTGGGCTTAAAGCAATGAATCTCAAATGAACTCAGATTCCGGTGATCTTTTTCTGAAGAAAAAGCTCATCTTGTGGCTATACCCTCCTTTAGCATCCTACACCTAGTCTCATTAAGATGGATAAATGAATGAGATTGGGCAAATTTGCTCTTACTTTTTTAAGATCTTTACAATGGATTCTCTGCAATTTTACACAAAAGGTGCTCTTCAAAATGTACTTGCCAAAGCATTTGTGGTTGAATTAGCATATGAATCAATTAAAGAAAACTTTTGTATCTATACTGCAAAACCATCTATATTTATGTTTCATTACTAGAAAAAACACTGGAAACTCTGAGTCCAAAAATAACTACAAATGTCATTAATTCATTGCAGTGTCAAAACTTTAAAACATTCAGTGGAATACAGTCTGAAAAACATTATTAAAAAGGCAAACTTTGGAGTATGCACATAAGAAGACTGAAAGCTACGTACAAAGATAAAGCAATTTAGGATTGGTTATCAGTAATTATTTGAGCTGGAGAAGCCTAAAATAACAATTTTTTATATGATGAGCAAGCTTTTGGAATATTTTCACTATGTTGGCCCAAAATCACTTACTCTGGTAATTTGCTATTACTTTTATTGCACCTGAAGAGCGCAACTGAGGACTTATAGAGACAGGAGTGAAGAGGTAGGACAGGCAGAATTATCAGATCTGAAACTGGCACACAGCAAGATGAAGAGGTAACACTTGTGGGAGACTCTGGTTGTGGTACCCTAAGGAAGGAATCCAGTGATCCATTCTCCATGAACTCTGTGACAATCATGACAGGTCGGCTCTTGGTGACCACACCCTCCAGATGGATAACATTGGGATGCTCAAATTGTCCCATGATGCTGGCTTCACTCAGGAACTCCCGCCTCTGTTCATCCGTATAACCTGACTTCAGGGTCTTAATAGCTACTGTGTATTCACGCTTCCCCGGGTGTTTCAGGCGCCCAAAGCACACCTCTCCAAACTCTCCTGTCAGGGAGAGAAGAAACACATTTCAATTATGGAAACACACTTCAATTATGGAAACACAGCAAAGAATTTTAGTCAGGTGCACTAAACAATTCTACTGTGGAAGACTTCAGGCGCTGCTTGGAAATAGGGTTATTAGGACTGTTTGGACTAAGGTAAAGTTCTTGCTCAGGTTGGAGACTACATCTTCAGGGTTCAAATGAGGAGCTCTTGAGCCTTCAAAGGGTGTTTTAAAATTGCTTTGAAGCCAGAATCTAAGGGTAAGTAGGTTAATTTTGTTAAAAGTTAAGATTGGTTATCCTGAGACACTTGAGGTACCATGGTTGGATCCATTTCAGGCCAGTAGTAGGCCAGGTCTCAAGGTGAACAAGAAAACACTTCAAAATCTGCAGATTCTCAGACTACCTGATCCAATGACCTCCTCAATCTTGATGAAGGACACATCAATCTCCTTGGCAAATTCTCGAATAGCTTCATTGGGATCTTCATAGGTTGAAGGATCAATGTAATACTTCACTCCAAGTCCTGCAGTGGAGGAGACACCCCAAAACATCACCAGAATCAGACCCTGAGAGATATGGGTGTCAATGATTCCTGAAAAGACCGACCTTTACCATCTGTTGCTCAAGACCTCTTACCTCGTGCAGTGATATACTGCTGCAGGCGGTCTGTGTATGGAGTCTCTCGTCTTTTACTGCAGGACATAAAGGAAAGGCAAGTCAAAACACACACACAAGTCTCTCATAGCATGTTGGGGTAGGCTTCTCAATGCAAGACTCAGAGAGTTTCTGAATTTAGGGATAGAAAGTGGGTGTTAAGATCCTGCCCATCTCTTGGTAACCATGTCCTGTGATGCCTTTTAAGTTACTAAAAAGTCATTTACAGAGGTATTTACTCTAATGCTTAATTTGTATAAATCTCCTCCAAAGATTAATAATGCCTAGTCTCTTACCAGCATTTACTTTCACTATTCTTTTCATAAATGTGGTACTCAAAACCAATCATACAGAGTCAGAAAGACAGAGATGTGATTTTTTCATGTGTATATCAAAAAAAAGAGATGGTCTTTACTTATTGCATATATGCATTTAATTTCCAGTCAACATAGGTCCTTTTCTGAGCATAGGTATTTCTCAGATTTCATTCACCTCTTAAATGTGTACATTTCAAGCATTTTTTTCCCCACGTGATGTAGTTGGTTTGTAAGTTTCATTCTGTTCTTGGTTTGCTCTAAACATCTGCATCTCAGTATTAGAAATTCTGATATTTTCCATTTTCAAGTCATCTTCTTTGTTCATATTTTTGTCCCAAAAATGTATAATTCATGTTAGTTTGCAATCTTTTCTAAAGCGTATTAATTAGACAAGACTGTAAATCAAACTCTGTGGTTTCCTGTAGTATCCATCTGTATGCATGGATTTGTGTCAACTCATATGCTTTGCTGTTTCAGCCCAAGACTTTTTATCTGATGATTCAATTAGCATCTGAAGACAGAATATCATGAAACATTTTGTTACTTTTCTTTACTAACAGAACTAATTTTGTAATTCTAACAGGTAACTTTATGTATTTTTCTTACTTGTCAGGCTTATCTCTTTAAATTTTGATACGATTACAAAATCACAGTTAGTTTGACCTTCAATATCTATTCTGTTGTGGAAATAAATTGGCTTTACTGGAGGCCTATGCCTAAGAACTCATAGTACACGAAACTGCTATTTCACCTGAAAGTCAGGTCTACATTCATGGGTTTTTTACAGGTTATCTAACATACTAATGGTTTCCCATCATTAAAAACCCAAAACAATTAGCTAAAACAGGTGTTTCACATTGTATATTGCCTGGAAAATGTGTACTCACAATTTAGGAAAACAAGTTAAAATTATAGCATCTTACTCTACGCATGTTCAAACTTTTAAAGAACTACTCATTTCATGTGGTGTTATTAATTTCCTAAATCTTAAAATTTACTTTTCTCATCAAGGAGAAACTTAAAAGTAGAAATTTGGTATCGCTAATTTTTCTAGACAACTGTGTATTAATTGCACATGAACCTTCAACTATGAATGAATCTGGGTTTGTTTTTTTTTTTTTGGTGTTTCCTTTTATGTAGATACTCATTATGAAACCCATTAATGTCTTTCCCCAACACAGTTTTGGATATATTTATTTATTCTGTGTTTGGTGTATTTTTTTAAGAAAAATACACATTTTATTGAGTTGTGCACATAATAATTTCCTGTAACAGGAAATTATGTTTTTAACTGTTAAATACTACAAAAGGAGGCAACAATGCAAGGAGTAATGGGGCAGGATCTTTCCTTATCTAGAAAACAGCATCTCAAGCACTTCTGGATAAGCACAGATAAAGCTGTTTCCTTTGGGATGGGGTTATGTAGAAGGGTATATATGGGGTAAAAAAGTTTCACTGTCTGCAGTGCACATGAGCAGGTCAAGGAATTCACCTCTTGAAGATGATGGCAAAGACAGCAATGGCAGCAATTACCAAGAAGGCTAGACCACCGAGTGCTGAGCCAACGATAAGCGGCAGTCGGTCCTGCACCGTCTCTGAGCGCTCCCCTAGCAAGGAAGACAAGTATACACACATAGAGAAATGCAGAGGACAGGAACTGTTAGAGTCTCTCTTCTACTCAATTAGGTTTCCAGCATTCCTTCCCTACCAGTCCTTTGATTCACAGGCTGGTCCTGGCAGTTTAACAAATGCTTGACTTGCTTATCCCTTTACCCCTTCAGTTACTATGCTTCTCCAGTGCCTATTTTCCTACTTCTGAAAAATCAATGCTTCTTTGGAAGGCACTTTTCCTTCCCCTGGTCCACTGACACCTGACTAGCCCCTTAAGTATATAAGTATATATAAGTATATAAGCCCCTTAGCTCTACACGTGGGCTTTGATCCCCTTTGTCCTCTATTAATTTAGCTTGTAGATTATGCATATGAGTACCTTTGATCCAGACCAAAGAGCATCACAAGGTAGTAGTATGTTGCTCTCTGCATGAATAGATGATGGTACTGCTGGAGGTTCTGGCTGTATGTCCTGTGACCTATCTGTCTCTAAAACTTTAACAGAGCATTCAGCTGTAAGATGTCTTGTAACAGCTGGAGACCAAACTGCAGCATTGTATAGTGCCATATAGTGTAACACCCTTCTAAAGATACTTATAGAATCACAGAATCATTTTGGCTGGAATAGATATTTAAGATCAAGTCCAGTCTTTGTCCTTCCTAGCCCTATTGACCACTAGACCATTTCCCTAAGTGCAACATCCAACTGTCTCTTAAACACCTCCAGTCATGGTGACTCCATCACCTCCCTGGGCAGCCTGTTCCAATGCCTGACAACCCTTTCAGTAAAGAAATTCCTCCTCATATCCAGCCTGAACCTCTCCTGGTGCTGGTCAGAAGCACAAAGGCAACAAGGAGTAGGATGGGCGAATATTGTGGTAAACAATACACTCTGACAGCATGAAGCTTATTTGAATGGACAAATCTGCATATGCAAATTATGATATACAGAAATGCAAGTTGAGTACAAGTGTTTGGTACCAGTCCACAGGATAAGCCAATACACTCAAGAACACACATAATTGAAAGATTTTCATGTGCAGATCTGAAAGCAAAATGGTAACACTTACCTCCCATTAAAGTCTGAAAATACATCTTTCCACTGTATGGGCCATAGCCCACTGCTGTTCTAGCTCGTACTTGGAAAGCATAGATCTTGCCTGGGCTCAGACTTGATATGGTGGCCATATTGGTTTCACTAGTCAAAGTGAACGAATTATCCTCATCTTCTACCTGGGAATGTCAGTGACCAAAAAGAAATGTGAGACTCCTGCCCTCATCACTCATTCTCAATGCTAGTTTTCATGTTGGCCCAATATTCTATGAATCTATTCAGAGCCTCCCAACCACAACTGGCATTCCAGATCTGACTTCCTGGCACACTACTTGTTCTTCACTGATGCTTTTCATTCCCTTAAGCCTGGATGTCCCACAAAGCTGTGACAAAGACACTCAGTTCTGATCTAAACAAGAGTGAGAGACAAAACTACCTTGTGGTAGCCCTGTGGTTCTTTGTGATAGCCCTGTGGTTCTTTGTGGTAGCCCTGTGGTTCCTTGCTAAGCACTTCTATTAAAAAAAGAGTCAAGCCTGTCCTGACATTTTGCTTACTATAATCTCCAAACTCATATACTCTCTTAGAAGAATCCAGAGCAAGAATATAGGTAATGCTGTACCCAGGAAACTGACAGACATGTCATTACTGATAGCAGGCACTTTTACTGCTTAGAAAAACAGTAGTGCCACACAATCCTTCAAAAGTATTTATGTGAAAGAAAAATACAGAACAGGAGCTTGTCTGAACAGCCCTAGGTACCTCTTCCCCTCAAATCACTTGGATTAGGACTCATGAAAGATGTAAATGTATTTGTATTTGCCACCCTGTATTTCCAGCATACAGACAGGTAACGGATATCCTCCACTTAATGAAGGAAAGAGTACATTCCTCGACCCAAAATTTCTCAAGAGGCATCTGTCCAGACACAATTGGAGACACAGGACTTCGCTCCACAAACACATGATAGAATGTTGCAGTGAGTCCAATTCCAATCTATGTATTTGGAAATGTAGCTCCTTCCACTGTTACCTGTGTCAGTTCATGCTAAACTTCCTAGTTTGTTAGCCACAGCTTTACAGCTTAGCTGCAAATGTCTTCTCTTTTTTAATTTACATTGTCCCTAGATGGTATTTCCCCTAGTTGGGAAATACAGATGGACTGATGTTAGATGAAGCATTTATTATGCACTTTTGGTTTTTGCTACAGCTTGTTCTTCCTTCACAACTGAAGCATTTTTCTCTACCTCGATAACCCAAATCCAGCAAGGACATCTCCCAGACAGATTTCCCTGTTCTCTTTTCCATAATAACTGTACAACAATCAACAGCACATAACTTTCTGCCTACCTTGTCAAAGTAGCGTAGCTGGTAATCCAGGATGATCCCATTGGGCTGGTCTGGCTGAGGCCATGATAGTGTGATGCTATTGGTAGTACGACTCACCTGATGCATCATAGGGACAGCAGAGGGGACTGCAATGAAAGAGAGGAAGGACAGATTGCAAAGGGATAAGCTTAACAATGGACTAGAATTGAATATTAATTATGATGAGTTAATAAGTTAAGTTAGCCCTTCCTTTAATTTCCCTTGATTTGCATTATAAAGTATTGTATAAAATAACCAGAAGAAAACAAGTCCAGTTCTACTCTACTGGGAGATACAGCCACTGACAACTTAGACAAAAATAAAATTAAGAAATCCACATACAACTCATCATGCACAGGAACTATGAAATTATCTAAATTGTAGCCAGAACATTATTCTGATCTTCAAATTGCTAATTTTATATGCAAGATGACAAGATGTTCAGTGCCACTGCCTTGCTATAGAATCACATTTTGACAAACAACGTGACAGTGGTCAGCGCTAAAGCAAACCACTCTACCTCTTTCCTGTGTCTCCCACAGATCATAATTCCTTGCCTGTGGAAAAAAAAAATTGTCAGAGTAATTGAGGCCTTTCACTATCATCACAGCTGAAAACCAGAAGACAGAGGAGAACACTGAAGCATTAAGCATTTAAGACTTTGAAGCATTCCTCAGTTCAGATGTAGACCATAGAGAATGCAATCATCTCATTTCAATAGGCTGATATGCAGCCTTGTGGTCAGACTAGCTCCAGGATCTAAGGACAATCCCTGTCAGGACTATTGCACAGATGCCTAAACTATCACCATATTTGAGACTAGCAGTCACTGAACTGCAAAAGTCCAGTATGAATAGACTTCTAACTACCACTGCTGCCTGGAGCCACCACTTAAAGGTCAAAGTCAAGTGTGCATTTCTGGAAGCTGGAAGCTTCACATATAGTTTTTCTGTCCTTAAATAGATATCTAAGTTGCTGTCTTTTGGTGAACAGGCCAGGCTGGTATCCTACCCAGATGGAGCTGTTAGCCATCTTGATTAGTAGCTGCTTATAGTTTCTGCTGGATACTAATTACTGTGGGAAAATATCAACTTCCCTTTATGTAGAAAGCAAGGATCTGGACATCAAACATGGAAGAAAGCTTTGGAAGAATGAAACCAGAAAGTAAGCAAGAACTTGTGTCTATCAATATTAGAAATCTTTTGATTGGCTATTCAAAAAGTCTGAAGTTCAGTATAAAACATTCAGATGAATAATTGCCATTAATTCTCACTAACTGGAAATTCATTAGATAGGAAGGAAACAAAATATTATCTTCAAGGTAATACAATTGATGATGCAAAATAATGCTGACTAAAATTATATTAGAATGATAAACAATTAAAATTATTATTTGGGGACGTTCTGGTTTTCTTTTTTTTTTGTTTTCCTAGAGGTGCCGTTTTCATGGTCCAAAAACACCTATTTAATAGCAGGCTGTTTCCGGAAGTAGTTAGCTCTTCTAAAACTTGTCTTCAAAGAAGGAAGAGAGATGAAGGGTTCTTAAAGCCACTTGCATGTGAAGTCTTCTGGAGAATGAAAATTCACTTCTACAAAAAACATCCATGAGCTTATATGTACACACCCACATGTCCCAGTCTAGGTTTGTGCAAAAGCTAAAAGAATATTAGTTCCTTTCTACAAAGATATTTCCAAGCAAAATATCAGGATTATTGGAACAGAATCTTTCAGTCTGCCCAGCTGTCTGCCCACAAAGCTCAAGTTTTGCTTTCTCTCTGCAAGCAAAATGTCCTGTTCCGAAGAAACCTCCAGGCAGGAGTTACAAGAACTCTCATTTTCCTAAAGGAACTAACATTTTCAACAACATTTAAATTTTCCAGTAAAAGCAGGCCAACGAAAAGCTGCCACCAAACTCCACTAGTTTTACACATGACATAAACTTTCTTGAAGTGAGGAATGAAGTGGACACATTTGGCAAATGATCAAAATATGCCAAATAGCATTTTCTTCCCTCACTAATTGTGAAAAAAATTGGAATGTTTTTAATAAGAAGATAAACTTATTCTGAAAGACGTAATTCAAATGGGCTGCAAACAGCACTGGCAATTGGGAACTAGTTAAAAATGTAAATGAAACAAAAATATAAGAGTATAAACAATAAAATGCTTTCTCTCATCTTTACTTATTTTATTTCTTACAATTGCCTGTCTTTCAAACAAGATGGCGCAGATACTTCATCTGCCAATGATAATGTTGAGACAAGAATGGAAGAAAGTGGCAATCAACTGAAGACCATATGTAACATTTAAGACACAAAAGAATAAGACTTAATTCAAACAATAACATGAGGGGAATGGCGTAACTGGACAGCTAATATTTTATCAAGTCTGATTCTGCTACATCTTAACATGAACACTTTTGGCTCCTTCGGATTATCATTTGCCAAAGGTGCAAAGGTTTGAGTTGGTACTATGCATTGTACAGTTAGGCATAGCAAAATCTGAATCAGAACTATGATGATAAATGGTAGTCTGCTCATGCAGTATGCAGAAGCAGGTTACAACTACTGGAATTAGAATTATTGGGAAACATGAGGAGAAAAAAATTACTAGAGTGGCTTTACCCAGAGTTACAATGTGTGTATCTCTCAACTATGCACCACAGCATTCTAAAATGTCCCTATTATCCACCTATGTCCATCACTCGAGATAATCAGGTTAGGGGGGCGGGAAGGGGAGAAGACCCAGGGAAATACAGGCAGCTCAGTCTCACCTTGATCCCTGGGAAGATGATGGAACAGCTCATCTACGAAACCTTTTCTAGGCCCATGATGGCCAACAAAGTAATCATGAGTAGACAGCTTAGTTTCTCAAAGTGGAACTCAAGATTGACTAGCCTTCTATGATGAAATGACTAGCTTGGTAGATGAGGCAAGGGCAGTGAATATTGACTACCTTGGCTTCAGTAAGGCTTTCAACACCATCTCCCACAATATCCTTATAGGGAACATAGTATGGGCTTTAAGCACTGTCTGTCCTCATATCCTCTCATAGACAACCTGATGAGGTATGGGATGGATAAGCAAACTGCGAAGCTCATAAAAAACCACTCAGACAACTGAGCCCAGAGGGTGGTGACCAGTGGAACGTACCCCAGGAGTCCAATACTGTTCAACATCTTCCCTAATGACATGAGTGATGAGACAGAGTGCACCCTCGCCAAATTTTCTGGTGATACAAAATTGAGAGGAGTGGCTGATATACCACAGGGTCATGCTGCCATCCAGAGGGACCTTGACAGGCTGGTCAAATGAGCCAACAATAATCGTCCAGTTCAACAGAGGGAAGTGCAGAGTCCTGCACTGAGGTAGGAATAAACCCCATGAACCACTCAGGCTGGGGACTGGCCACCTGCAAAGCAGCTTTGCAGAAAGCATCCTGAGGGTCCTGTTGGACAGACACCAAGTTGAGCCAGCAGTGTGCCCTTGCTGCAAAGAAGGCCAATGGTATCTTGGGCTGCATTAGGAAAAATGTTACCAGCAGACTGAGGGAGGTGATCTTTCCTCTCTACTCAGATCTGGTGAGACCTCACCTGGGGGCCTGTGTCCAGCTGGGGGCTTCCCAGTACAATAGAGACAGGACATACATAAGGAGAGGTGGAGAGAGCTGGGACTGTTTAGCTTGGCTTGCTGGGATCTCATGAATGTGCACAAATACTTGAAGGGAGGATAGAGAGAGGACAGAGACAAGCTCTGTTCAGTTGTGCCCAGTGACTGATCCAGAGGCAATGGGCACAAACAGGGAGATTGGACAAAATGCCCTTCAAAGGTGTCTTGCAGGCTTAATCATTTTCTGAATCTGATCAGACAGCTGACTCACTCACTCAGCAGTACTGGCTAGACATCCACAGACTATAGCAGGAGTTCAGACAACTGGCCCATTAGTCATCACTTAATTTGGATTCAAACTAAACCCTGACAGGGCCTATGCGTTGTTCCTAGTTATATGTTTTCTTCCCCTTGCATCTTAGCCCATAAGCTTCTGAAAATATCCAATGTCTCTCATTATATGTCACATGGTTTGATCAACCTCAACTATGACTCTAATGGTCTCTACTATGCCTCTATATTCTCTAATATTAGTCCCAAATGTACCACTCTAACATTCTTGTTTCTCCTTTGTTACTTCTTCAAGTATCCTATTATCCTCATATTCTAAGCAAATGGCTTGATGACTGTAGCTTTATTCCACACATCTTCCTACATTTCATATTCAAGGAAGATCACTCTGAACACTGCATGGAAATTCTCTTCTTTATGTGTTTAATAATTTACTTTTACTTTAAAATTGTATTATGGCTCTTCCACAGGATTCATTTTAGTTCTGATCCATTCTCTAAATACCTGAAAATCATTTTAAAGTATCTTGGGTTGTCTTCTGTCATATCCTTGTACTTTACTTCCTGTGGATGAAGTGTGCTTTAGAAAGGCAAATTAGTTATTTTCACTTCCTTTACCTCCATTATTACTACCTGTTTGCATATGTGCTCCACTTATGCCTGATAAGAAGGAAAAAATCCTTTATGCCACAAGGTGCCATGTTTTACTATGCACCTGCTATTTCTACTTGCTGTAAAATTTCTGCCATCATTTAAACCATTGCTGAAACTTGAAACAAGGACATTCATTCTCCACTCACATTGCAGAGGTAGGACATACTAAAAAAATGAAGCTTTTTTTTAAGTTACAGTCATAACTGGGCAAACCTGCTGAAGATGGCAAAGTTGCCAAATGTCACTAAGGTTTTATAACTAAACCTTATGAGTATTTTTGTTGTTCTTATGTACTAAGAAAACAACACAGTCATATTCTTACGGATCCTTGGGGAGTGCTCAGAGTGGGCAATTAGATTGTAAATCAATTTTTTTTCCTTTAAAAATCATTTGGAAGATGATAAAAACAGAGCACACTACACTTGCTTTACCTGCTGATTTTAGCACTACAAAACACAGCAGTATCTAGTTTTTTATGGGTCTCTTTTTATTCTTTTCCTGATATAAGAAAAATCTTTGCCTGTGTCCCTGCTCTCACCAACTAAACCCACTGGACTCTTGTTTCTCTTTAAAAAAACAAACATCTTCAATCAACTCGTCAATACCCCTTGATAATCTCATAATCATACTTCATATTTAATTATTTTCCCCTCTTACACCATTTCACCTGAAAATCTTCTGTCAGGTCCTCTTAAATTTCTTGGCACTATCCATAATTGTCCTTGTCCCCATTCAGCCTCTTACACAAGCCTTTCAGACTGTCTAGCTTTCATTTCTGCAGTTTTACAGATTTTTGGTACTGCCAGGTCCTGCTGCTCTGAATTCAACTGATATACAAAAGAATGTTACATATCTTTTTACAGGTATAAGGCAAGCTGGTCACATAACCTTTATCCTCACGTATCTCCTAATGCTCTCATAATATCAGGATTCAGTTAAAAAAATCTACTTGCTTTTAAAAGTCTGCATAGATTTGCTCCAACATTCAAGTCTCTGCTGTCTTTAGTGTCTTCCTATTCTTTCTAGGAATATAACAAATGCCTGAATGAATAAGTTGTGTGTCTCTGGCAACAGACATTACTACATGCTTCAGTGGAAGGTAATGAGGAAAAAAATGGTCAGGTAGTTACAGCTGGGCACAAAGGAAGTTTTTTTCCCAATCCTTTAATGAATACATGATTTCTGGCTTGAGACATGAGAAGACATATTTGTTTACCCTGATAAGTAAACTAGAAGATGATAAAATAACCATTAAAATTGTAGTCAGTATTTTGGTTTTGTTTTTAATATTAGGCTTGGATTTGAAGTCCTTTGTTTTCTTTGTGTCTGATTCCCCTCTGTGAAGAAGCATAACTCCACTGCAATTAGATAATAGCATTTTCTTATTCATCTCATGCTATCTGGAACAGTCTCCCAACACCTTTCTATACATGCTGACATTTATTTAGGTATTCACCCTCACCCCGACCACTTCAAATCTGAGCTGAAAGTAATTGCTTCTGTCTTATCTCATCTCTGGACAGTTTTTCCTTCTGATAATGTGCACATTATAGTTGCATGTCATATTATTATTATCCAAACAGGTTTTATTATTAATATTCAAACAGGTTTCAGATGCTTTTTGCTATAGAAGATCAAGTCTTACTATATTAAAGGAAGTTTTTCAGTGCCAGACCTTTTTATTCTGTCTTCAAACACATGGTCACTGAAGAGTAGGAACACCATAATCAGGCTACCAGAGAAAAATACGAATGAGTAACCAAATGATCCTATTATATTTTGAAATAGGACTAGCAGACTCTTAGAAGCAAGCAAACTCTTAGATAAACAGTGTTTTGGAGACATAGATGAAGAGCAAACAGGTATCAGAGGAAAAAGAAAAGTAGAACTGTTCCAGCACAGAATATTGTCTAAGATATCTATAATAAAGAGGCAGACTGTGGGAAGGAGGATTTTTTGGATCAACAACTGGAAGATGCAGGAGAACTCTGATTGATCTATGAGTAAGCAGAATATTCAGAAACTGACAGGGCTGAAGGGCCTTTTTGTTCACCTTTAATTCAGTTGACAGAAATTTTTTGCTACAGCATTTATTCTGAAAGAATATCTTTCTCCAGTTTGCCTTTTTTATAATTTTCATGCCTTCCAGTCATCTTCCAGTCTCCTGAAATGTCAGTCTCTGCTTGTATAATAATAAAACCAGTGGTAATAATAATACTAGTTATAATAACACAACAACAATAAGCCATGCTAAGCCATGCTAAAGTGAAAAGTTGCTGAAGGGAGGGGGTTATGGATGAGACAGGACACGTGATGGAAGAAGGGCCTTGCTACCATGAGCTGTCACTATGAATCTAGGGCAGCTCATCTCAAGAATGATCATGAGGAAGAGTAAGGAAAAAAGAAAAAAAAAACAAACAAACACAAAAGGAAGCCATTCAGTACACATTGCTGTTTAAGAAAGTTGGCCTCCCTTGAAACTGCTTCAGCAGTTCTGAGAGGCACCATTAGAGACAGACAGCATATCCAGAGACACCATGAGTCACCTGGAGGAGTAGAAGTGGTCAGAAAAGTCAAACAGAAGCAAAGGAAGAGAACAGGTTTGGTGATTCCAAGCAGAAGGAAGCAACTATCCATTAAATTACCTCAGATATAGATGAAGACAGCTGAGATAAGAAGCATGAAGAAAGAGAATTCTTTAGGACATTAATAGAACATCCACCTATGTCCAGCCAGACAAACTGCCTGGAATTACCCAACAAATTACCCAGCCATATCTTTTACTGTAAACAAAAACTCATATAAACAAAAAAATCACCCCCTTGCAGTAAGCCTCTTAAGGGAACCAGGTTTCCATGCTCTGCTACTCAATGTCCGTCAGGTAATATTTTGAAAGGAAGAAACAGATGTTGCCAAAGCCATTTTCTGTCACTCAGCTCAAATTGTTCCCTTTCTTTTTCCTCATCCTCATTTTACTCATTAAATCATCTTAATAAGCTGTGTACAAATCATCTCCATAGTAGCTTATACACGCTTGTAAAAAACATATGGCCAGTCTCTTATTGATGACATTTAGCCCATATGCATGTGGCTTTTTCCAGCCTCAGACTTTGTATACTATATTTACAGAAAAGTAGAATTTGCTTGCTGTCATTCTGCATTTTCCTTCGTGTGTCTCCTGTATGCTATTCATCAATCTGGCCTATTCTCCAGCCCTTTAATCTCTCCCTTTCCACTGACCGACCACACAAGCCATTAGTATTTTAGTTTAGTCATCCTTGCAGTTTAGTTTCTAGTTACAAGGATCACAATACCTTTGATACAACTGTACAACACCTTTTAGTATTTCTGCAATGTAAAAGTGAGAAAAAAAAATTGTTTCCTGTTTACCAAGATGATCGTGAGACTGCAACATCTTTCTTACGAGGAAAGGCTGTGACACCTGGGGCTTTTTAGCCTAGAAAAGGGAAGTCTAATGGGGGACCTCATTAACACTTAGAAAGATTTAAAAGGTGTATGTTAAGAGGACAGGGTGGTATTTTCTTTTGTTGTCTCCAGTGACAGGGCAAGAGGTAATGGATATCAGCTGGGATACAAAACGTTCCACTGAAACATAAGGAAAAAAATATTTCCTGTGAGGATGAGGGAGCACTGGCACAGGCTGCCCAGGGAGGATGTGGAATCTCCTCCTCTGGAGATTTTTCTGGTGACCTGATCTAGGTGGACCTGCTTTAGCAGGGAAGTTTGACTGGATGATCTCTAGAAGTCCTTTCTAAACCCTACCATTCTATGACTTTATGATCCTATGATTTTATGACAGGAGGATAATATTCCAAGAGCAGTTAACAGCAAGGTTAAAACGGTGATAACAAGACAGAAGAAAATGCACAACATGCAGAAGAATCCAGAGCAATTTCAGTAAAATAGGGATGATTCTTCTTCTTCTGAATCCTTTGTCAAAATTCCATTTAACATCTCTCCAGGAATTGTAAGAACTGTAGTTTTCAAATCCTTTTATGACCTATGGGAGTGCCTGATATTAACAAACATCATGAATAAATCATTGAACACATTCTTTACACCTACACAGCACATAGCATCTATCTGTATCTTTAACTGTATCTTCATATTTAGACAATGTCTATCTCCTTCTCTCTTTTCCACTTCCTTACTTTGATATGCAGCAAGGCAAAGGTATGGGCAGATATGATGAAACAACACTACTTTTTAAAGTGCACTAGAGTATGAACCGAAATAAGGAGAATGGAAGGTGGTATATAGGAACAAGAAAGGATGGAAAAACAGCATCTCAAAACATAGAAAGACAAAAAATAAAACTGAACAGGTGGAAAAAAAAAGACTGATTGAAGTATAAAATGAAATGGAGAACAGTTGGTGAAAAATAAATGCTCTCTAAGAGCTGTTGTGGCAAGCTGATGCTCACAAAATCCCCATCAAACTGTACAATGTCCACTGTTTTGCACAACGGAGCAATATGCTTTGTCTCACCCACAGAACTACATCTCCCGTTCCTATGTTTTCCAAAGTGGCTTCTACTCCAGTAATTCTTCTCCATATACAACTACATCAGCTGCCAAACTCATTTTTTTCTGCCAAGAGGCAAGAAAGAAAAGCCCATTCAGGGAAACCGGGAATGAGAAGGGTAGGAGTGAAATCATGGAGCTACCAGTGCATAGTAAAAAAGGGTACAACACCCAAGTAAGAATACAAAGCCTCGGGATTCAAAATATAAAAACAAATCAACTGAGAGACAGAACTGTAAATTTTGGGACTCAGATGCAGAGGTCTCCTCACCTGACTGGCTGGTGCTAACATTGATGGTGGCATAGTGGGGTGCTTCTGGACTCAATTCGGTCACCAAGTTGACGGCCTGGATCTCAAAGGTGTACTGCACATGGGCCAAGAGGTTGGAGACTTGCACGCGACTTTCTGTCAGACCTACTTGGCGTGGTTCGAATTGCACACTGTCCCCACAGCGTACACATGGCCCCGAGGACCCCGCTGGGCAGACTTTGCAGATGACATTGAAGAAAACATCCTTGCGGCCACCCAGGTCCTTTGGGAGGCGCCAGGTTAGCAGCACGTTGGGGCCAACAATTTCATAGCTAAGGTCACGGGGAGCAGAGGGGATGCCTAGAAGACAGAAAGAAAGATTAAAATCCCATGAAAGAAGAGGGGAAGGGAGAAGACAAAGCAAGGATAAAAGAACAGAACAAGTTGCTTTTTCTTGTCGTTCTTAGTCTTCTCTAGTCGTTTCTCTGAACAAGGCTAAGAAAAATATATTCTTTGATACATCAGAAGTACACTTACCTACACAAAGGAGCAACTGTACAATCATATTTTAGAGAATATTAACAAGAAGGGTCTGTGTTTCAAGGGTGTGGCTGCCAGCCATATTCCTGAACAGCACCGGCAGTAAACTGACAGCTGAAAAACCGCCCGTTCTGTGCATTCAACACCTCTCCCACTGGCACAGAGACAGAAGAGGAAAATGCAGCGGGTGAGAAGATGGCATGATGATGAGAACAGGACAAGACACTGGAGCTAGAAAATTAAAAGCTCAGACAGGTGAAAATAAGCAACAGTGTTACACTGCTAAACCTAGATACAGACATAAAGCAAGACTGGAAGGGCAGGAACAGAGAGGCTGAGATCAGGAAAAGGAAGAGGCAATGGAAACACAATTTACAGAACATTTCCCTCTCAATGACTGTAATGAAATCCAAGAATTCACATTCTCATCAGTCTTCAAGAAATATAAAGAAATGAAGAAATATCAAAGATGTCAAGAAATATTGATGAAAGCTGTGGGCAAAGTATTTTCCCTGTCTAATGCTGGTCAATATAAAGGATGACACACTCTATTAGTACAGGTGGATGAGGTCTTTGTGGGGGAATCTCTGTCTGAGTGTTTTAGTATTTCCAATACCTATGTTTTCCTGGAGGCTTACAATTCCAGTGTTGTTAAAAAAGATTATGCTGTAAAATTGCTCACAGAAGACTTAAAAAAAATGTATCACTAACAAGATGAAGCATTTGTTCATTTGTTCATCAGAATTAATTTTTCTTTCATGATGTTAATTGGACCACTTAGCATTTGCATTGTGGTATTTATTGGCATGATCATATATTAGTTTTTCCTGAGGGTTCTTATCACAGTCAATGCAAAGGATAGACAACTGCTTAGGAAAAACCATCCCTGCGAAGTAAAGCTTGCCTGATGCTGCTGAAGGTGCACTCTGTGTGCAGTATAGGAAGCAAAGGATTTTAACAAATTACACATTTCCTAATTTCTGAGCATTTATCTTCAGAGTCATAAAATGTTTGCAAGATGTTTTAGGATGTTAATTTTTTTTGCTATCACTTCCACAAAGTTCAAGGGTGATTTTAATATTTTATTTGAACTATATTACTTAGCTACTCAGCTAATCACTAAGCTTTTTTTCATTTTCTGCATCTAATTATTCCTTCTTGACCTATTAATATTCATAATCAATGACTGTGAAAAATCAGAACTGATGAGAACCACAGAGAGCGAACCAAAAAATGAGTTATTTTCCCATAAATAAAATATGAGGAATTTGAAATCTGTGGAGTAAATATAGTCTTTACACTTTCAATGATAAAGGGAAGAAAATATTAGTTAACTCCTTCAATGAACAGTGTTTACTCCAGGTATGAAATAAGTTTATAATTTCACAACAATTTAGCATATTATTTTCTCATTAAAAGCTGTACCTTATGCATACTTGCAATGGACTTATTTAAGGTTGCATGAGTCATCTATAATTTGAGATTTTTCATTTCTGAGCATCTAATACTGCAACATTCCAATATTCTCAAAACATAGTTTTACCAACATATCAACATTATGAAAACCATGTTGGAACCCTTCTGCCTTCTCATCTACATTCAGTGAGAGGATATACCCTGTAGTCAACTGGTAGAGCTAAGGAAAGCTTTGGGCTGTTTCAGAAGTTGTGAGGTCAGCTGCAACTCCCCTTAATCATTCAGGCACATTCTCTGTCATTAACTATCCTTGTTTTCAAACATTCTATCCAAGTACTTACCAGTGCAGGGAGCATCAGAATTGTCTGAAGCAGACCGATAGTAGCGGTTCTGACACACACATTCAGTGGATCCTGGCAGTAGAGTGTGGCTGTGGGCAGGGCATAGATGGCAGGGTTCATCTCCCACAGATACTTTAAAGAAACCAATCGGACAGGCTAAGAGAGGAAAATGAGAGAGGCAAAAGCAGGAAACTCATTAATTCAGATTTTGGGAACAATGTGATCTTATTTACATTTAACTTATGGTGCTGCTGTAGGGATAAGTTATTATACTGAGTAGCTACTACTGGTTTTGATGCTTTATGGAACATGCATTGTTAAAAGTTGCAATTTCAAAATAGTTTATTCTATACAATAGGTGCTCAAATTGATTCGCTGGCAGATGAGAGAGAACCAGTCCAGAGACAGCTTTGGCCATGTGAAATAACTGTCTTCTTCTTACTCTGAAAGCTTTAGCACTGGAGAAACCAAAGAGCATAGTCATGTGAGCTGTCCAGAAATAGGTAAAAGAGTTACAGCTATTATCCACATCTCCTTCTCACCCAACACAGCCATAAAAATGGATTTTTTTATGCTGCCTTCAACAGTTTCATTGCTTAAAAGTAATAATGGATGGTTCCATTATTCCATAAAAAAACCCATATATTATTCCATAAAAATGGGATGATTTTGCATCAAAATTAGGAGCAAGTACTCAGACTGAGAGTCATATTGTTTCCCTGTAGGTATGGAAAGATTTCAGTAATGGATAAAAGCCTCTTAGTCAAATCTGCAAATGCTTTGTAGCATGTCTATGCAAAAGCTGTAATAAGGATGGAAATATATCCTACAGAGAAAGAAAGAGAAAAAGACAATTACTTGCTAACAGTATAAGAGGGTGGCACATTCCAGGTTTGGCAAAGATGCTATGCTTGGATCTTACATTGACTGCTAGGATAAAGCACATTGTCGTGGTTTAGGCCCATCAAGGGACAAAAGACCATGATTATAGACTCAAGTACCAAAGACTTGAGAAGGAGGCTACTCGGCTTGGGGATGAAAGCAGGAAATAATTTAATCCACCACCAACTAAAACATAACCATAAACCCCAAAACATAACCAATACAAAACAACATAGAGTGGTGCAACAATGAAGAGTACAACCAGTCCTTTAAGTCCACCGTCTCCTCACCTCTCCCCTGGGGATTTCAGTCAGTCTGTGCCTGATAGTTTCTGCTGTTTGTCTTTCCTCAGGGCAGGTGGGATCCGTGCCAGCCCTTCCTGCTCCTCTGCAGGGTACCTCACACATCCAGCAGCTCTGCACAGGCTGCTCCAACATGCATTCATCCCAAAGGCTGCAGCTCCACTTTGCCTCTCATGGAGGTCTGCTCTGCGTCCTGCAGGCTCTCTAGCACAGCCTGCGCCATGGCCTCCTCCTCACACAGTTTCCTGCCTGTCCAGGCGCACTCACATGGAGATGCTGGTGGCTCTCAGTCCTGCCATTGCCCTCCATGGGTTGCAGTGGCACAGCTGCATTCTCACCAGGGGTTGCAGAGGGCTCTCCAGTCTGGCGCTCCCCCTTCCTCCTCTAACTGTGGGATCTGCATGGTCGTCTCCATCTTGTATCATTCTTATACCTCCTCGCAAGCCCTTCAAATTCCCATCCCTAAATAGTGATGGCAAAGGCACCAGATTTGCCCAGCCAGGCCAGAGGTGGGTCTGAACCCAAAAGCTGGAGGAAAGTCAAAGAACTCTTTACCGAGTCTTCACTGCAACCCTTTCCCCCTGTTACCAAGCAAAAGCGGCTCCTTGTTAAACCATGACACATATACAAATTTTATGTACGTTTTATTTAATTTTTCTAAACCTGATTTTCTATAGAAACAGATACACATCTTTTAGATCTAATGGACTAAAAAGCTCAGGTGAAAGTTAATTTGTGGACTGACATTTGGTTAGTTAGCTTCACAATAAATAGCATTTACAGGGATTGAGAAAATTTCAGACAGAACCCAGATGAACATTTGATGTCAAAAGACACAAGGGGCACACTCAAGACAAGAACTTCCTTAGTTATGTATCATAAGCAAAACATTCCAAAGTTTTGTGGATAATAAAAATTTATATTAAAAAAGAAAAAATTAGTAAGAGAAGAATATTATGTATTATTGTATTTATATTAAAAAAGAAAAATGAGTAAGAGAAGAATATTGTATACAGGTGTTAATATGAATTTAGGGTACCTAATGATTGTTCTAAAATAAAGCAACACACCAGAAGCTACAGAATTAGTCCATCTGGTTATTACTTAAAATACTTACAGGCTTTTACCTTCAAATAACAAATATTTGGAAACGTTTCTGACCCACATGGGTGCTGGTTGGCCATTGATGCATCTTTCTTGACAAATAACTTCAGAAAAACAATGTAGCTTGGTTATCTAACCTTTGTCTCACATATGTTCAATTGTATTTATGTTTTCAAAACTCATTGTAGAGTACTTTGGGACTGCAAGTATGCAAACTTTAACAAAGCTAAAAAGGTTATAGTCGCAATCATAACAGTCAGTAACATCTGTGGAGTCCCATCAGCTTTCCACTTTCTGTGTGAGAAGTCTTCTTGCCTGCAGAGTAACCTCCACATACAATGTGTCAAGAGTGGTAAGTCATGGAACAGGTCAGATTATGAAGGAGACTTCAATAACTCTGAATGATAACTATTAGGAAAAGACTGACTCCTCCCAACACTTAGAAAAGTGTATCACGCATTCAGTGTATGATACACTGCCACATGGAAAGGAAGCACAAAGAAAAGATTTATCATTTTGCATATGATGAATCATGGTGAGAAAAGAGTAACTGCCTTTGCCTTCAGGCCTTAATCCAGCAGAAAAAACAAATTATTATCATATGGAAAGAACTATCCTTATATTTCCAAGGACAAAACATGAGGAAATTTTGCCCACTTTATTAGTTACATTCCTTTCATTCAGTTTAAGTCTCTGCAAATAGCTGCAGATAGAGAATATAATTTTCAAATTTTCTGGCAAATGCACCTGTACTGAAACTATGAGTATTATGAGTAGGAAGTGATCATCTAACTCACTGTACTGTCATTCAAACAAAATTTCCCTCCTCCAGGGGTATTATTTTATTTATTTGAAATTTGAGAAGGCTGAATTGAGTATGAACATCTTTATTTTCTTAAAGTAATTGAATCTCATGCTCTTTTTCTTGCTTCAAATCCCTTCTCAAGCTTTTGTCAAGGCTCAGAAGTAATGGCATTTTCATTCCATTTGCCAAGGTAGATCCTGGAGAGCCTGACATCCAGTGGGACAATGACTTTGTTGTTAGCCACAATAGTGAAAATTAAGAGGTAATGACAATGCCTGCAGTCTATGCGATACTAAAGCAAAATCTGTAGAGTTTACTCTTGCAGTAAAGAAAGATATTTACCCTAGAAGGGTAGTGCTGAGAGAATTCAAGTAGATTCATCTCTAGTCCAACTATAAATCATGGGGAAAGCTAGACAAAGCTGTGAATGAATAAGAATTGGTCTGTTATTTAGCAAACAATGTTTATTTTTTAAAAAACGTGGTTGTGTTAAAAATAAATATTTGCTTTTACATGGTGCTTTGAAGCCCACCAGAAACTTTGCTGTTGAGCCCAGGGGTGCAGAGATGAGGTCTGCAGGGATAGCACACTGTTGATGAGTTAGATGAAGGTATTAAGCAAAACTTAAATGCCACAGGATTTATGTAATAAAATGAACATGCCAGTAGCACTACCAAATCAGTAAAGAAAACCAGTTTACATAAAGCAGAGCAAGTTTATTGCTTAAAAGGCCATGGAAGATTTCATTAATACTATGGACAGTCACTCCAAGTCACTAGAAGCATTCAAGAGCTCCTTATAAAAACCAACCAACTGACCAACCAAAGCAACAAGAATACAAACTTTTATTGTATCTGCCAATATCTGGACATGGTATCTGCCAATGGATAACAATGTTATCTACTCATAGTACAGGTACAGTACAATACTATAGAGGCAAGACCTTGGAAAGGGAACTAGTAACAATACAAGAGACCAAATACTTACAGCTATTATTTTATATTTGCCTCACAAAATAATTTTTTTCATTCATGCACCATGTTTGTCAATATATGCTTGCACCATATACAAAGGCAAGTTACCGCTGTCTCCTCTAGCTCTGTGTGCTGTGCTTTTCATGCTGTCACACTTTGGTGGTTTCCTGCTATCTATTATATCTCTTAACTATTGAGGCAGCATGTACTCTTGAATGTAATCCCGAAACTGTAAGTCAGTGAATGAAGAGTTGTTTGTTTATGCTGAACAGGAATGTCAGCATGAAAACAGGTGCCTTTAGAGTAAATTACAGGTTGAAATAAGAAGGCTTCCATCAACTAAAGCAGCAGGCTACTGAGAAAAACTGCCAATAAAAGCAGCAGACAAAAAAATCCCAAAAGCCTAACCACATTTAAGAAGGAATCTGGCCTTTTTCTGAAGTAATTTAGTGACACAGTTGCCATTGTGAGTAAAGCAACATACTTAATGTAAACATGCCTCCCTCTCCCAAAGTCTCCAGGCCCAATACTTGTCCTATGTTTATCATTAGTGGGAACCAGCCATATAAGCTCATTTGTAAGCATTCTACTACAGCTGTTTCACCAATAAAACACATTTCAGTAATATATCTCTATCCTCACATGCTTCCTCTCCTTTGGGAGAAGAAGTGGAATTTTTGCCATTGTGACTATCATGCTCCTCCTTAGTAACCCAAAGAGAGATACAAGCAGTGAGTTAAAGTCTCCATTTTGCAAGATGACCAAAGCACAAAAAAACCCCCACTGATGGCTAATTCATTTTCTATGCAAACTCCCAACCCTAAAACGTTCAGTTTCCACATCACAGAGAGAAAGGAGCTAAGAAGACTCCATACAATAATAAAAAAAAAAAAAAAAAAACCAGACAAGAGCAGACTAGTATAACAGTACAATGACGATCCTCACACTTACACAGAGCACAGCCAAGCACCATTCTCAGCAGACCATGAACATCTCTGGCAGGTGACACTCAGTCCATGTTCCATGCAGATATCCATGACAGGCAGCTGAATCCCCTGCCCGGTCAATACAATCAAGTGAACCTAATGAGTACTTTGTCTCATGCTAAAGCAAAGACCAAGGAGCAACTCAGTTGCCCATACATTTGAGACACCTCCGGTATCCATTCTCTCTGTCATCCAGTTGAAATACCAGTAGGTGCTGAGTCTTCCACTGTTCTTGTGTCATATCTGCTAGCCTCAAGTAGAGAGATGTCTTAGCCAGACAGAATGTCTCAGATGGCCTTAGATATTTTAATGTCAAAAACTGCACACAGAGAGAACAGTTAGAAGAAGCCTTACATTCGGAGGCACTCATCCTCAAGAAGGACTTCAACCATCCCAATCTCTGCTGGAGAAGCAACACAGTAAGGTATAAGCAATCTGGGAAGTTCATGTAAAATGCTTCACTGGCTACTTCCTGACTCAAGTAGTAGAGGGGACAATGACGGGAAGTGCCCTCTTGCATCTCATGCTCAAAACAAGGAAGGGCTCATTGGTGAGGTGAAGGCTGAAGGCAGCTTTGGTTGAGCTGGTGAAGTTTAAAATCCTGAGAAGAGTAAGCAGAGCATAAAGCAAGTTTGCAATGCTGAACTTGAGAGCAGATATGACCCATTTGGGAATCCACTTAGAGAAGTCCCATGGGATAAAGCCCTGGAGGAAAAAGCAACCCACAGTTGTGGAGTCTCCTTCTCTGGAGGTCTGCAAAACCTGTCTGAACATGTTCCTGTGTGACCTGATCTAGGTGGACCTGCCTTGGTAGGGGGGTTGGACTAGATGATCTCTAGAAAATCCCTACCATGAAATCATACAGCATACCATAAGCAAAGCTGATTTGGAGTGATTAAACATGATTCACATTGCTCCCACCTTCTTAATCAAAAGATAGTTGCAGAAAAACAAAACAAAACAAGACCAGAAAAATGCTATGAGCTAAAATTTGCAGATTGTTATATTTTACACTTGCAGTTGTGGTCACTAAGGCTGGACTGACTACATTAGACCTTAACTGGCCTCCATGTAACTAAAGAATGTCTTACACAGGCAGGGACTGCAGCTATTACACATTTTCTGCTTCTACATAAACACTGACCCCTGCCTCTGCATCTAGTCAGGGAGCTGCTTACACTCATGAGCACTTTCATCCCATTCCAAAAATTACCCTAAGATATGCTAGCTCACTGCACTCAGATCTTTAGCCCACAGATGGCAACAATAATTTTTCCTATGACATGAAGCTTTTCCTAGTATTGCCTCAGGCTAGTCACTCTATAAATAGTATATCAAAGGTCAAATTAAGAGGAAAGAGGAAAAAAAAATCCCCTGGCAATCTAAATAGGCAAAAGCCATTTCCTTTTATTCCATCAGTTACAGTGAGCTAGGGCTGTCTTTTTTACACACAGACAGAATCCAGTTCTTATTTGTTTCTGAAGGATCCCTTTTTTTCACATCATGAGTTCTTTCAGTTTTCATGTACATTACATTTCCTTCTTACTGCAGATCATGGCATCATGTCCACTTGCCGAGGTCCTATAATCTCTGCAGGTGACTACTGTGGTCATTGGAGACAGTCACAATATCCAAGCTGAAGCAAACCCATCATCACTAGGACAAGTATGTTCTGCTTTAGTCCACTTCAGGACCATGTCAAAGAAAGTCCAAACAAGACTAGCTTCTGCTGAAACACCTCCACTGTGTGCCTGCAGAACAACTTCACACAGAACACCAACACCAGTTAAGCCATAGGCTTTGTTACTGGTATAGTAGAACTTGATTCACAATATTCAATGCAAGGACAGAGGCTGCAGAGCTAGCACCTCAGGGGGCAGAGCACGCTGCCACTTCCCATCAACTCAAGGTTACTATGAAAGCAGAAGGCAGAGTTCAGAGTGCGCAAGCGCTTTTCTCTCAGCCTGTCTCAGTCATTTTGCTTATCTTGGCACCGTGTCAGAATGTCATAACAATTCAGCTGGGCACAGCTTATCTCTGAGACACTGACCCAATTTTTCCCCCAACACTTGCCTCTACGTTGCCTGTATTTGCCTGACTTCTCACCGGAGAAAAGTTCCACACAGTAGGTTAGAGAAGCTGTTTCTGACAGATTTCTAACAACAAATATCAAATGCAGCACAGAAAAGAACTGGAATCATAGAGTGTGGAAAAATAAGTAAGGGGAAAAAAAGGATAATCTAGCCCAATGCACCAAATATTACTATCAACAGTGAGTTTAACTTAACATTAAAGCTCTTAGGAAAGACTAAGACACTGGGTTTGTTCATTTTAAAGGAGAGAAGGCTGGAAGGAGGAAATGTGGCTGGCATCAGCCACCTAATAGGAGGATATGAAGGTGTAGGAATAACGTGGTAGAATATGAGACAACAGACACAAATTGTAATATTTTTTTATAATATCTTATTACAATGTTCTTCCATATAGCAAAAAAATTTCACCATGGGTGTCATCAAACATTTTAACAGTTGCCCAGAAACACTGTGGAATCTTCATCTTTACTAATAATAAAACTAGACTAGAAAAGACCTTTAGTAATCTAACCCAATTTGGTTGTGCTTTGAGCACCAAGTTGGAACAGGTGAATTCCACAAGCCCTTAAAATGTATATTCTATGGTTTTAAAGGAAGCATCTTTTAAGCGATTCAAATTTGAGAAGAGCTTATTGTGCGCTTTTTTTTTTGCTAATAGTATATGCATATTTTTAGCAGAATACTGACGATCATAGAATCAGAAAAGACCTTAAAGATCAAGTCCAACCACTAACCTCACACTGCCAAGACCATCACTAAACTAAAACATATCCCTCAGCACCTATCTATGCATCTTTTTAATATTTCTAGGGATGGTTACTCCATTATCTCCCTGGGCAGTCCGTTCCAATGCTTAATAACCCCCAAAAAGCTTATGCTTTAACAAAAATCTTAATATTTCCTTAGCCTTACACACTGAAAATAAGTTTCTCCAGGCCAGTGAGGAAGGATATCTTTTAATAATACAAAAATAATCATGAAATAGTCTTCCCAAAGGAGCCCTCAAACATCTGTGTGCGCAGTTACTAGCTCTGGTAACTATCAGTAATACAGATGTGATTCCTGTGCAATCAGAAGGGATTACATACAGCTACAAGACATGGACAATTTTATCAAATTGTCCTTTCTATCTGACTTCTTCATACACATTTGCATCCCACAGATAAGGAGGCAATTACAGATAATTCAGAAGACAGGTAGACCTTTTTATTTCCTAGTAGTCTTAGAAATATCTATGGAAAGAAGAGAAGGAGTTGTATGGTGGGTGAACCTTGGTAAACAAAACCAAAGATTAAAATACCACCTTTCCTCCCCCATCTCCCAAGTTCAACTCATTTCAATCCAAACTCTTATATTCCACCCAAACATCACAGGGTAGGATGAGTGGAGCGGAGTGCAGTCTCTCTGTCACACTTTTCCACAAGCTTTTCCCTGTCTTACTGTGGAGTCTCCATGAGCCACAGTTCCTATAGGAAATATCCACCTGCTCCAACGTGGGGTCCTTCACAGGTTGTAGTGTGGGTATCTGCTCTGCTGTGGCTTCTTCCACAAGCAACAGAGAATATCTGTTCCAGCACCTGGAGTACCCCCTCTCCTTCTTCTCTGACCTTGGAGTTCACTTCGAGTAGGGAACTAATTGGGAATTAATTTGTATTTGGATTTGACTTTTTGAAAAAAAAAAGATAAATTCTGTATTATCAAATTCATAGCTCTATTTCAGAGATATTTCTAGCTAATAGTTCACTTCTTCATTTGGAAGGCAGCTTAGCAATTTTCCAAGCACATATGGTACCCCACAATGTTGTTTTTGAAATATTTTAAAAAACATCTCATCTGAGTACTATTTTCAAAAGCATCTGGCAACAAATTCTGTGTGATTTGAGAGTCTATAGATCATGGAAGGAAGGGATGGCCTCTTGAGATGAATATAAGACTGTCGTCAGGATATAGGGAGGCAACTAGGAAAGCTAAAGCCTTGTTGGAGTTTTACCTTGCAAGGCAGGTCAGGGACAACAAGAAGGGCTTCTTCAAATACATTGCAGATAAAACTAACACTAGAGGCAACATAGGCCCACTGTTG